>CM060381.1:51205720-51373081 GCA_030545235.1 Helianthus tuberosus
CCAACTCATAGGTACTTTCAATTTGAAATTTGACTGGACAAATTGTGATTAATCACGAAGTCAAACCTTAATTACGATAAGTTTGACTTATGGTTATTAAGCTAATTAAAACTGAAATTAGGAAGTTAAGGACACTTACAAAGGTCCTAAGCACGATTATGGATCCTAAGGAAACTTGTTGAAGACCAGAGAAGCTCCAGAGAAGTCCTTGAAGTGAGTTGAAGTGAACAAATGAAATGGTTGCAACTTGAATTCTTTATATATGGGTTTTAATCACCTAGGATCATGCCAAACAAGTCTACAAGTGTTGTATGATGTTCCCAGGTGTCCCTAGGCATGCAAAACTGTTGCCCATGCTTCAGGAATTCGAATACCATGCAACTAAGGCGGTGTAACCGGCTATAACAGGCAACTGCCAATTTTTGCATGCCTAGGGTTACGGACCGTAAGCGAAAACCCTTGCGGTCCGTATCCAACTCTTACGGACCGTAAGTCCAACCTGATACGGTCCGCAACCAGCTCTGATCTAAAATGCCCAGTTACAGTCCTTGCGGACCGTAAGCCTTATACCATACGGTCCGTAACCGATGCTCAGAAGACAAAAATTTGCAAACTTTTAGGCTTTGGCCATGCAACTTTGCTAATACGAATCCAAGGTCTTTAACATCAGAATGGGACCACTAGGTTAGTTCTGAAAAGCCATGAAAGCCTTTCCATGCACTTGTGTTGTCTTGGATTCTTTTGAAAAAGTCTAGAATGTAAAATTTGTTGTAACTACTCATAGGATCCATTTCTTGTGCAAATTGAATTATGCATTCATCAGAATCATCCGGATTTAAATATCAGTTGTTTATAAAACAGATTAAGGTTTGTGATTTATAAATGGGTCGCTCAGAGGTATTAGTTAACATGTCGACGTTTTCAAATCTTACCATACATCTTTCAACTTGATCCGGTTTTATAACACGTTTTACCTTCCATGACACGTGTCTTTATTTTATTGGGCATGCTTTTTACGAGGGGTTACACTTTACGGTAGTAAGTTTACCATTTTCACAGATCATAAGATTTTAAGGTATGTTTTCGGGAAAAGGAGTTGAATATGAGGCAGAGACGCTGGATGGAGATACTTAGTGATTTTGATTGTATTATCCAGTATCATGCAGGAAAAGCAAATGTAGTTGCTGATGCTTTAAGTCGAAAGTATCATGAAAAGCCAAAAAGAGTGCGTTCTCTTAAATTAAATCTACAAGTAGATTTAAATGAGCAGATTATAGAAGCATAAGAATCAGTAATCAATGATGATACTGAGAAATTAAAAGGAATGATTAAGGAATTAGAACAAGGAACATATGGAATTTGGAAATTCCATAAGAAAAGAATGTGGATACCTAAATTAGGAAACATACGTCATCATATATTAGAGGAAGCCCATAAGTCTAAGTATACGATGCATCCTGGAAATGAGAAGATGTATCAAGATTTAAGAAAGAATTTCTGGTGGATAGGAATGAAAAAGGATATAGCAGCATATGTTGCAAAGTGTTTAACCTGTTCACAAGTTAAAGCTGAACACCAGAAACCCTCAGGTTTATTACAGAAGTTAGAGATGCCAGTGTGGAAGTGGGAATTAGTAACAATGGATTTTGTTACCAAATTACCCAAGACAAGAAAATGAAATGATACAATCTGGGTGATTGTAGACTGGCTAACTAAGTCAGCTCATTTCCTACCAATGAAGGAAACTTTCAGTATGGAACAATTAGCTAATTTATATGTAAATGAAATAGTTTCTTTACATGGAATTCCTCTATCAATTGTTTCTGACAGAGATAGTCGTTTTACCTCTCATTTTTGGGCAAGTTTCCAAAAGGCAATGGGAACCAAGCTGAATCTAAGCACCGCTTATCATCCTCAAACGGACGAACAAAGTGAAAGGACAATTCAGACACTGGAGGACATGCTTAGAGCTTGTGTAATTGATTTCGGAGGTAATTGGGACGATCATTTACCATTGATAGAATTTTCTTATAATAACAGTTATCACACAAGTATCAATGTTGCCCCATTCGAAGAACTTTATGGACAAAAGTGCCGAACTCCAGTCTGTTGGGCAGAAATTGGAGAAAAGCAACTATCTGGACCTGAGATAATACAAGAAACAACAGACAAGATCATTCAAGTCAAGGAACGACTGAAAGCAGTGCGTGATCGACAAAAGAGTTATGCAGATAACAGACGAAAGCCATTGGAATTTCAGGTAGGAGATAAAGTGTTATTGAAAGTCTCTCCTTGGAAAGGAGTGGTAAGATTCATCAAAAGGGGAAAGTTAAGTCCGAGGTACGTTGGACCTTTTGAGATTATTAGAAAAATAGGACCTGTAGCTTATCAGCTACAACTGCTAGAGGAAATGTCAGGAATACATGATGTATTTCATGTATCTAATCTCAAGAAATGCTTAGCTGATGAATAACTGGTAGTACCTCTTAAGGATATAAAGGTAAATGAGCAGTTAAAATTTGTAGAAAGGCCTCAACAGATTAAAGACAGGAAAATCAAGAACCTCAAGCACAAGAGATTAGTTATGGTCAAAGTGAAATGAGACTCCAAAAGAGGACCAGAATACACATGGGAGCTTGAATCAGAAATGCAAAGAAAATACCCGCACTTATTATAGTAGATCTCGAGGACGAGCTCTAAAACAAGGTGGGGAAGATATAACAACCCTCCTAAATATTTATGACACCCTGATAATATTTAAAATGTCCTAAAATACACCCCGTATACGTAAACGGGCCCCGAATACCTTTATTTTTATTAAATTTAATTAAAAACAAATTTTAATGGACTGTCGCGGGCCGCGTAGCCTTTGACTACGTCATACGCGGGGCGCGACAACCTGGACATAGGGCGCAGCCCGGTGCTGCTACGTGTCATGATCGTGTCAAAGCTAAACTCGATGAATCAGCAACCCTAGCCCCTATACCCCTACAACGCGGGCCGCGAAGCCCTTGGAAGACTTCTACACGGGCCACGAGGGAAGCTGAAGGGTCACCTATATATAGGTGCATTCGGCTTCAGTCTCCAGTCGCTCATTCCTTTCTTTCTCTCTCGAATTCTCACATAGTATAAGCTATTTCCGGGCATAATACCCCCTAATTAACGAAGTTCTGCCTCGTTGTAAGTATTATAACCCCGGTTACGTAGTAGATACGTTGCTCGATTGATCCAGGGTTCCGTAACGGCTGTCGTGGTTCTGCCCGACGTAGTCGTTGGAATGCCGTCTCGGGGAGGGTATTACTAATGTAAATATTGGGTTATTATACTAACGCGTGTGCGTTTGTGTAAATTATAGATAATCACCAGGAAACCCTTAAAGAAAACCTAAGACAACAATGTGAGTAATCTCCTTTTTGTAAACTGATTTTACAAAACTTTAAATATTTTATAATGTGATTAAGCAGTGATTGAGTCTTTGTAATTCTTCAATTACTGACGGTATGTTGGGGTTTTGTATACAAAATGTGGAAAACATTACCATTGGACAAAGAGTTAGCTAATGGGTAATATGACCCACTAGTCAGGATTGACAGTACTGAATGAGTAATTGTGTAGATGTAAACATTGTAATCGCTCTCAATACTGTAAATTGATAAAACTCTTCTTGATTAAACTGGGATTCACTCACCAGTATTTCCCACTGACAAAATGTTTTTAAACATGTTTTAGGTAACAAAATGTGAAAGCCAACTAGAAGCCAGCTGGACAGCACTGAAGGCTTGGAAAAGTGGTTATAAAAGTTACCTAAATAAAAGAAGATGTTTTATTCAATAAAATAGAGATTATCTCTATAAGACAGTTTGTAATGAAACTTGGGTTTCATCCTAATATATTTATATAAAATGTGGTATTTACTCTGATAAAATATTTCCTAACTACGGTCCTGATGTAATTTCCGCTGCCAAATTGATAAACATCCAGATACCACCAAAACTGGTCCCGCGGCCGCCCGTTCCTGGGACAGATAGGGGACGGGGGTTGCGACACCTACACGTATAAATACGGTATTCCACATGTATAAATACGGTATATGTACATGAATAAAAGGCTCAAGTACATGGTGATGTGCTCACATACACTTATCAAAGCGTACTCTCACAAGGATGTCGTACACGTACGACAACGTATGCATGATGTTAAAAATGAATATTTTTAACACTTATATCTATAAAAGATATACAATTATATTCGTGTAACAATTATACATTCTCAACTCGAACATATTCTCACAAGTGAACGAGGTTCACTAAACTTAAAAATATGTATTTGAAGAAAATATATATAGGGTCAGGATTTAGAGAGAACGGTGAAAAGTGTGAGAATGGTGAGAACGATTTTGGTGGTGACATGTGGCATTGATGCTAAATTACACTAAGGGGTAATATTGTCAAAAAACCCACTCACATGAACTGGGTATTCAAATAATACGCCATAAAAACACCCAATTCAGAAAAACGCCATGAAAAAACCCAGTTAAAAACGCCATAAAATACCTAGTTCAGAAAAACGCCATGAAAAAACTCAGTTGAAAACGCCATAAAACACTCAGTTCAGAAAAACGCCATTAAAATAACTAGTCAAAACGCCATAAAACACCTAGTTCAGAAAAAACGCCATGAAAATACATAGTCTAAAACGCCATAAAACACCCAGTTCAGAAAAACTCCATAAAACCCAGTTAATTTTTTTTCGAAAAGTATATCATTAGTATACTCGTTGGAAAGATAAAAAAAACGCTGAGTTTTATGGTGTATTTTTTTCGAAAAATAATCACGTATAAAAAAGTTATTGTCGTTTAAATATGATGGGGCAAATGGCATGTGATTAGCATGTGCACCTTTGTTTGAATCTTCCTATTTTACCCTTCCTGGTAGTTCCAAGGCCCCTATTCTTTACAAAAATGCCACCGAATCAATCTCAACCACAAATCACTAAGATCTTGTGGCTGAGAATCGTTCTCACACTTTGAGGCGTTCTCTCCTGATCATGTTCCTATATATTTATATATATATATATATCAATTATGATCGTGCAAGGCACGAAGACATACGGAGGGCGAGGCCCGTTTGTACACACTTGAAATGCAACATATATATAAGAAGTATATATAATGAAAGCATGTACACGAAATCAAATGCCAACATATTATTAAAATACACAAGTGTTCCAAAGATAAAACGAATATAATAAACATTCAAGATGATCAACGAGTACAAGGTCTAGAAGAGACCGAAGTGTCTAATAAAGTTAGAACACTTGTAGGTGACTCACGTTGGAACACGTTGCTAGAATATCTCTCTCTTAAGAACGCAAATCTGTGAGTTCATGTCCCATTTTTCTCTTAACTATTTTTGGATTTATAACTCTCGGGGGTGAAATACATGTCTCGATGGTATGGTTTAGCTAGGGAATCAACTGTCAGATCATGTGAGACAAGGCTCTATCTTAAGCACCATTAATCCTTTTAAGGACTAAGGAACAAAAGGGGTAGATCTATCGGGTACGGGCGAGCCCCAATCTCGGGTCCTTGTGAGACCACTTAGAGTGCTTTTGTGTCCCCGTCGAAGTTAATAGGCACTTAAAATCGTCTACCGGGTTGAGTGCTTCCTATGTCGTCACATATATTAATGTCCTTACAAAACATTAATGATTTGTTCATAGACGCTTTAAATACCAGTTTGTTGTAAAGGATCTCTCAAATGTTTAAAGGTTTAATTGGAGCTCACTCAAAACACATGAACTCACTCAACTTTTGTTGATGTTTTCAAACTTACGTGTATTTTAGGAAACTAATGGGATCTTGGTGCTGGTGTTTACATATGATGCTTTTGGAATAACAAGTTATCGATGTCATCCTTTTGGAGGGTTTGGTCCATATATCTCATCTTCAATTAGATATAGGATGCAAAGCCTTATGTTTTAATCTTATGGTGAACTAGTCCTTTTGTAAACTTAAAACTTATGTTGGTTTGTATCTTAAACAACTTATGATGTGTAATATTTTAAATTATGTCAATGGATGAACATCGTATGTTTTAATCATGTAGTTGTTTACTATTATCGTATGCAATGAAAACTAATCAAGTTCACACCGCGCGCTTCCGCTAATGAACGAGTGTGACAGATTGGTATCAGAGCTTCGATTGTAGTGAACTAGGATTCCTTCTCGAGTCTAGTCCACAATCACTAGGATCCTCTTACGAAAACATTTCGTTTTTATAAAAATATTTTTCATTGCATAAACAAAGACACCAAGATCTACTAATAAAACTCTTTTCATGAAAATAATGCAAGGACATTATTTGGGGCATAGTCTATATGGGATAGACTTGGTAAACTAGATCGATTCGCACAAGTTAATGTGGTTATATTTGGCAAGCATGTATGTATATATATGCATATATATATATATATATAAGTAATGAGATTATTTATTGATATATATATACACATGTTGTACGGAATATTTTGCCAAAAATGAAATACCTTCGACTTCAAATTCTATTGTTGTTCTTGACTCGCACGATGAGAATAGCGACCCCGCATCTATTGCGGAGCTTATGGCGGATGTAGTTACTAAGTGAGGCCGTAATCTTGATGTCGTAGAAGACGGTTGTTCTTCCCTTGAATGTGGAGATGCCTAACTTCGGTAGTGACGACGACGAGGCAGAGGAGGCAACCCTGGACAACAACTCTATTTGTGGGGATAGGTCCCTGTGACTTTTACGAATCATGATTGACGACACTCTTGTCCAGACTAGGAAGATGAAGTACTCATCTTGAAGGTGCCCCTCCAGCTACTATTGCTACAAATTATTTTTATTTCTACTTCGTCTAACGTTGTGCCATTTCGCGAGTAATGACAACGGATGTTAGCATGTGGACCATCATGAAGGTCCCTTCTATGTTGAAGGTATGAAGACAGTAGTCTCCCCTCTCGGACTGATCATCTGCTTTGAACGAGAGAACATTAGGGTGACCATGCAAGGAAATTTATTTTTACGAGGGCCCACGTAATAAAAACTTACAGTGCATGGAAATCTTGGTGGGCTCTGCGGGTCAAGCTAATGATCACTAACTATTCAAAATTCTTAAGTTGCTCAAGTTTCTATTTGGTAGAACACTAACCGAGGTGGTACTATAACACCCTACGACACCGGAAGATCACATGTATTTGTTCACACCTAGCATTCGATCTATATCACGAGTCAGTTGAGACTAGTCAACTAAACAAACAAAAGTTGTTAGCCACCACCACCAGCTTACCCTCCACCACCATCTTCACCACCACACCATACTACACCTGCCGACCCCGAATTTCTGTTCGAGCACTCGTCTTAGTGCTCCAACAGCAAGTCAGTGCCCTTTCTCGTCGTTTCTACGAACTTGAGGATGAGTGTGCCCCTCTTTATAGCCTGATCTATCCTTCACCACACCCCGCTCCTCCTACTCCTAAGGTGAGTATTGCAGGTACTTTTTTTTGGGAGTTGCAGACCCACTTTCAGTGTACATATGAAGACCTAGTATGAGCTGAAGACACTTGAAGATTTTGAAGACCAATATGGATGAAAAAGACTTTACTACTTTTGTGCATTATGAACTTGTACGACCGGGGTGATCTAGCTTCGAGTACTTTTGTTTTCTTCTACGAAACAATGTATCAAGTTGTCTAATCCATGAAAGCTCAGTAGCTTAATTTCTTACTACACATTGTTGTTGATATGTATGCATGTGTTGCTTTTGTGATTGCATGTTTGGATGACGTGATGATTATCTATATATTATGTATATATATACCTTCGTATGTAGGATCGATTTCGGATCCGAACGAGTCGGTTAGAAGAGTTTATCACCAAAACAAGAGGCGGAAACAAGTGTTTCGGTGTAATTCAGCAAGTATTCACCTTTAACTGTTGTTTTTATTGATATACAATCAATTACAGACCTGACAACACTTCGGCAGCACTTCGTGGCTCACCGGAAGACAATCACCTAGAACTATTCTTGTGATTTCGCTCAAAGGACCTATATATAGTTGACATGATTTCGCTTATAAGGACATGACATATAAGCGAAATCACATACTTGCCATATAAGCAAAATCACATTGACTCATGAGCGAAATCACTAGCTTGACACATGAGCGAACCTGATCTATCACATGTTTCCTAATTTTCAAGCCATGTTCTAAATTTGTCTCATATGAAATGATGTAATGATGACTTCATCATTATGATGTCATCATCAAAGATGGTGACATCATCCTCTTCCATATCCGCAACGAGACTGAGACTCGACATAAGACGAAGACGACAGATGAATGCACCAACATCGTAGACAATATTTATTATTAAATATGTGTCTAACCTCCTTTGATGTATTTTATTAGAAGACAATGCCACCAAGGCGAAGTACCAACATGAACCCACTGCCAAGGACGGAAGCTGAACTGAATGAGCGCATCTCATAGGCGATTGCGCAATACGAAGCCAACCGCTCCAGGCATAGCGGTGGTACTGGAGGTTCATCAGGAAACAATCCCCCTACTGGTAATGTTAAGTCATCTATGACACATTACAATACTAAAGTATATTTTATTCGTGCTTCGACAATGCTCATTCATGTTTTGTTACTGCAAATGTTTCAGGTTGCACTTTCAAGCAATTTTTGGACTGCAAACCTCTGAACTTTGATGGCACCAGAGGTGCCATAGCATTTGTACGTTGGACCGAGAAGACAGACTCAGTCCTAAGAATGAGCAAGTGCCTTCCTGAGCAAAGGGTCACATACATTTCTGGGTTGTTCTTGGATGGATCACTTTCATGGTGGAACCTACAGGTTCAAACTAAAGGAGAAACAGCTGCGTATGCTATGAGTTAGGAAGAACTCAAGGAGCTAATGAGGAAGAAGTAATGTTCGAGGGCTGAGATTCAAAAACTTGAGACTGAGTTCTGGAATTTGAAGATGGTCGGATCTGATATCGCTGGGTACACACAGCCTTTCCATGACTTGTCAAGGGTTGTTCCCTATCTGGTGGAACCGGAGTTTAAAAGAATTGAAAGGTATATCTGGGGACTTGCTCTAGAAATTCTGAGCATGGTTACTGCTTCTAAACCCCCTTCTATCAGTGAGGCGATTGACTTAGTGGTTACCCTCACCGAGGAGGCTCTTCGTTTTGGGAAGTTTTCAAAATCTGGTGCTAACAAAAAGGAGACTCATGTGGATTCTACGAGTGATAACAAGCGGAACTTTTCGAACTTTAAGAAGGCTGGTGCAACAACTAATAAAACAGGTGGTAAAGGCTATGCGGGATTTTTGCCCAAATGTGATAAGTGTAGGTATCATCACCTGGGCTGGTGTAGAAATGCCACTTGTGATAAATGTGGCAAGACCGGACACAGCAAAGAAACATGTTGGGCTGGTACTGGACGTGGTAATAGAAATCAAGGTGGGAATGGAAACCAAGGCGGTAATGGAAATCTAGGTGGTAGCAATAATAACAATCGGGGTGGAAATGGAAATGGCAAGGGCCAAGGTTGCTACAGATGTGGCGACAAGGGGCATTATCGGAAGGATGCCCGAAGGAAAATCAAGCTCGTGGGAGAGTTTCTATGATAGGAGCACGCGAGGCACGCCAGGACCCAAACGTAGTTACGGGTACGTTCCCTATAAACCAACACTTTGCATCCGTTCTATTTGATACTGGCGCCGACTTTAGCTTTATATCTATAGAATTTAAGAATATACTTGGCCTAGATTTGAGTAAACTAGACATCCCATATTCGATAGAATTAGCGAGCGGAAATTAGTCAAAGTGGATGAGGTTATTAAGGGTTGTACACTCGAGCTTGGGGAGCGAGAATTTTCTATCGACCTCTTACTCATTGACTTTGGTAGTTTTGACGTTGTTGTCGGAATAGATTGGTTGTCCGACAACTGGGTGGAAGTGGTTTGTCACGAGAAAACCATCCGCATCCCACTGCCAAATGAAGAAACGCTTGTAATTCATGTGGAGAAGCGTGAGACACCCCTACAGATCATTAATTGCATGAAGGCGCAAAAGTGTCTCCGGAAAAGGCTGTATAGCCTTCCTCGCCCATGTAGTCGACAAGGAAACCAAAGAGCCGAAGCTAGAAGACATCCCTGTCGTGAATGAATTTCCAGAAGTCTTTCCAGAAGACTTGCCTGGACTACCTCCACAGCAACAAGTGGAGTTTCGAATTGATTTGGTGCCAGGAGCGGCACCAGTGGCGAAATCACCATATCGGTTAGCTCCGTCAGAAATGCCGGAGTTATCTACTCAGCTGCAAGAACTGTTGGATAAAGGATTCATCCGACCAAGTTTCTCACCTTGGGGAGATCCGGTATTATTTGTTAAAAAGAAGGACGACAGCTTTCGCCTGTGCATTGACTATAGGGAGTTAAACAAGCTGACCATCAAAAACCGATATCCTTTGTCGAGAATCGATGACTTGTTCGATCGACTACAAGGCTCTAACTACTACTCCAAGATTGATCTGAGATCGGGATACCATCAGTTGAGAATACCGGAGGAAAGTATCCCCAAGACGGCCTTTAGAACTCGTTATGGACATTACGAGTTTCTTGTTATGCCGTTCGGCTTAAACAATGCACCGTCGGTATTCATGGACCTCATGAACCGTGTGTGTAAGCCGTATTTGGACAAGTTTGTAATCTTGTTTGTTGACGCTATCCTAATATACTGGCGAACCGAGAAGGAACACAAACAACATTTGCAAGCTATCTTGGAACTCTTGAAAAAGGAACAACTATATGCAAAGTTTTCGAGGTACGAATTTTGGATTCGCGAGGTACAGTTCCTATTCCATGTGGTAAATGAGAAGGGAATTCATATCGACCCAGCTAGGATTGAGGCGATCAAGAACTGGGAAGAGCCTAAGACCCCTACTAAGATACGACAATTTCTGGGACTAGCAGGCTATTATAGACGATTTATAGAGAACTTTTCAAAAATTACTCAACCGCTAACGTCCCTGACACAAAAGAATAAGAAGTTTGATTGGGGTGAAACACAAGAGGCGGCTTTCCAACTATTAAAAGACAAACTTTATGACGCGCCTATTCTATCCTTACCCGATGGTACCGATGACTTCATGGTCTATTGTAATGCATCGCATCAAGGACTTGGCCGTGTTGATGCAACGAGACAAAGTCATCGCGTACGCGTCTCGTCAATTGAAGGTGCATGAGAAAAACTATACCACGCATGACCTTGAGCTAGGTGCGATGGTATTCGCATTAAAGATCTGGTGTCACTACTTATATGGTACTCATTGTACAATCTTTACAGATCACAAAAGTTTGCAATAGATATTCGATCGGAAAGACTTAAATATGAGGCAACGACGATGGGTCGAGTTATTGAACGGTTATGAATGTGAGATAAAGTATCATCCGGGCAAGGCGAACGTCGTGGCGGATGCCTTGAGCCGCAAGGAACGTGCAAAACCTCTAAGGGTGCGAGCCTTAGAAATGACCATACAAACTGATCTCACCTCTTGGATTCATGATGCTCAACAAGAAGCGCTTAAACCAGAAAATATACGAGCCAAAGCCTCATGGGGAATAGAGGCACAATTAGTGCCAAAGGAGGATGGAACACTGTACTTTATGGGACGAATTTGGGTTCCATTCTTCGGCGAACTACGGGCGATTATTTTGGACGAGGCACATAAGTCAAGGTACTCTATACATTCGGGATCGGATAAAATGTACCAAGATTTAAAATAATTTTATTGGTGGCCTAATCTTAAAGGCGATATTGCTACTTATGTTGGAAAATGCCTTACTTGCGCCAAGGTTAAGGCTGAAAATGAAAAGTCTTCCGGATTATTGCAACAACCTAAAATTCCCGTATGGAAATGGGAACAAATTTCGATGGACTTCACTACTAAGTTACCCCGAACCTCAAGAGGATATGATATGATTTGGGTAATTTTCGATCGACTTACAAAGTCCGCACATTTTCTACCTATCAATGAGAAGGATAGCACTAAGAAACTGGCCGAAATATATCTCAAGGAGATTGTGGCACGACATGGAGTGCCTGTTTCTATTATATCAGACCGAGACGGTCGGTTTGTGTCAAGGATATGACAATCATTTCAAAAGGCCTTTGGATCCCAACTGAATCCTAGTACGGCCTTTCACCCTCAAACGGACCGCCAAAGTGAACGAACGATACAGACTTTGGAGGACATGTTACGCGCTTATGTGATGGATTTGGGTGGAAACTGAGATACTCACTTGCCTTTAGTGGATTTCTCATACAATAATAGTTAGCATTCAGGCCGCCCTGTTTGAAGCTTTGTATGGACAAAAGTGTCGGTCCCCGCTATGTTGGGCGGAGACCGAGAATAAACAACTCATTGGTCCGGAATTAGTTCAGGAGACCACAGACGAGATCATTCAAATATGAAACTGTATAAAGGCTGCTCGCGATAGACAAAAGAGCTACGCCGACAAGCAATGCAAACCATTAGCTTTCGAGGTCGGAGATATAGTATTGATGAAAGTCTCGCCTTGGAAGGGCGTAGTAAGATTTGGTAAACATGGAAAGTTGAACCCACGTTATATTGAACCCTTCGAGATCCTGGAAAAAATAGGAACCGTTGCTTATAGATTGAAACTACCAGAAGAGCAGCAGTGTACACGACACGTTCCATTTATCTAATCTCAAGAAAAGCCCTACTCAAGAAACGGTTGTCATTCCAGCGGATGATGTCTGTCGTTAGTGACATGCAAAAACCGAAATAAACTAGGTAGCTAGAGTAAGTCGGATATCGAACCAGAGGAGGATTGTGGAAAGTGTCGAATGAAAAGTATTAATTAATTACTATTGAATTGGAAAATCAGAGTGATTGATTATAAGAATTATCTAAATTAACGAATAAAATTTGAGAAAAAGATTGAGTTGTAATAAACAATGATGAGAAAAGCTGATCACTCCAGGATTCAGATTCTGTAATTACTAATAACCTAGTTCTGATTTTATTGGATGCTATTGATTGAATAGTAAATCTGTCACATCTACAAATTACCTATGCAGTTCAAAATCTTAATATTAATTGATCAGATAAATATTAAAACAAGCATACATAGGAATCATTCAATCAACAAAAGCATAATTGGATTCAAAACATGATTATAACTCTGACTGTCACTCAGGATTTGTCTGTCACACAAATAATATATAATCACGCAAATAGACTGCTGTCACCCGACTACAAATCCAAATCTCAATACAAAACAGAAACTAGAATAAAAAGTGTCTAACAAGAATCATTCACCCAAAGTCTCCACGAGAGATTTAGCCGCTCATGATGATTGGTTGATCTTCAAAGTCCGGATACGCGGTTGAAAAACCCTTTTCTTCTTTGCCGTCGAGATGATGTTCGAGTGTGATGATAATGTTGATTTTTATAATGATCCCTTTAATTCTCAAAAGTCTATCTCCTTTTTTCTCTTGTCTGCCGTCAAAACCCAAGATTCATATGCGCGGCCCAACAACCCTCTATTGTTGTGATGATGTGTGTTTCTTACTTGTATTGTTTCTTATTGGCCCAATCGATGATAATGTTAATTGTAATGTGAATTCCTTTGATGTTGCCGCCAATATGATGATAAGTTGATATTAATATAGTCATGTGTCTTTTTGTTTCTTACCAAGCATGTGTCGCCAAAGTCCCAAAGGTCTGCCCTCAAGTCACGTGTGTGCATATGCGAGTATATATATGTAGGGTTTTTAAAACTTTTTTTTATACCCCAAATATAATAACACATGCATTGCCAATTCTCACAGCCGTAGCCTACGGAATAAAAACCGTAGCCTACGCTCCGTGTGCATTGTTGAACTCAGAACCCACACACCGTAGCTTACGCATGATATCATAACCTACGGTCTTCACTTTGCTGCTGGAACTTTGTATTTGCTTGATTTCAACTTCCAATTAATTACAAATAGCCCATGGACTTCATTAATTTCATATCTTTTGCATTCCAAGGTATATTTTTGACCCGAACACGTCTGAAATGATATAATTCACTTGATTATTATTCCCCGTTGTTCCACTACATCACCAAATGTCGTAACTTCACCGAATTACACGATTAACCTGTAAAACCACATACTTGCGTAGTAAACATATTCAAAGCGTATAATCACGTACAACGCATTAAAACACGTAATCTAATACACATTAAGGCTCGTGTTCCACACTCTCCATCACATCCCCACACTTAACATTGATTGTCCTCAAGCAACCATTACAACATTACTCACCTTATTAACAAATCACCATCAAATCCCTTACCGAATCAACAATTTAAGGTCCCAAGTCATACCCGTCCCATAGACTGACACAATCGAGATTGACAATCTAACAGATAAATGATACGCATTTAAAACAGCTTAAGACTTACCTAACTAAAACTAACATGCTTATGATACTACACACATGCCACACGCCCCTCACAATAATCTCCCCTCTCGGTTTTATCAAGACTAGCATGTAATGTGCTAGTATGTAATTAACTCAAAACCAAATACGCTACTTTGCAATGATAAGCTTGTATAGCAATCACACCTCTACTGTATCAAATAACGTAACACATATCAAAAGGACTTTTGGGTTTTGGGTTAAGGGTAAAGGTAAGGAAATATTTGTGCATTTTTATATTTATATGGCTAACACAAATGAAGATACCAAACAATGACAACTTATTCACAATAATACTAACACTTTGGGTTAATTTTCAACCTATTTATTGAACACGAACATAACAATGATTTTTGTTTTCCTTTTTCTTTCTTTTTTTTTCTTTTTTTTCAACAAATATCTAACACACAGTTGTCATTCATGGTTGGTGATCAAACAAGTCAAACAAGGTGTAGCAAACGAAGGTGAAAGGCTCAACATGGTTAACTACGGTGGGTTAAATCACAATCAACATATAAGACAATGAATGGATCCTAATGCCTTTATCATCTATTTGCATACGCTAAACCACAGTCTCAGCACGTATCAAACCACACAAGTTCTAAAACAAAGCAACATATGGCCTACTCTCAACAAATGAACAATTATTGCAATTTCATCTAACAACTAGTAGGCTCAAATATCTCACCGAACAAAAGGAATATGGGTTGCCGACACGTAGCATGTGTAATTCCTAAAGTATGTTACCCCTAGTTAGGCATCTCTTCTCAACTATTCTCTAAATACATGTCAGAAATACTCTCATGAAACTTAAAGGGACAACCATGACTAGGGATCTAAGGTAGTTTAATATCAGCAAGAAACCCCTTTAGCAATTGAAAATGTTGGTTTTCATGTAATTCAAGCATACTTGAGACAAAAAAATTTCAAAATTTTTCAATTTTTAAGCAAATTCAACCCTTTCAAACATTTAAGATCAACAAGCAAATTCAACCCTTTCAAACATTTAAGATCAACAATCATACAAACCCTCTCTCGAGTTACCGCATCCCCACACTTGGGATACATTGTCCCCAATGTATGGTGCAGTTTATAATCTAAACTCGAGAGATACCACCTAACAAACCATGAACGACTAGTGACCTAAATAAACCAACACATAGAAACCACTCCCAACACAAGAAGTTCAGACCACCAAATAAACGAAAACAAATAAAACACAGGATAGATAAACACATGCACCTGATCAGAAAACAAGTGAGTGTTTGTAGTGGTGTAGCTGTTGCGCTCAAAACCGGAACATACGCCCCTCATAGATTCTTTGAGATCTCACCGGGGATGTTGCCAAACATCCCCACACTTGATTCATTGCATTCGTGAAGATGGAACATAGAAACCTGTCAAAACACAACCACACCAAAACGAAACCAAAACAAAGTACAAACTCTACATCCTCAGGCTGCCTCCCGAGAGCACTTCATCCAGACCGTACCTGATATGCGCTACGGTGGTCTCAATGCACACTTACCCAAAACATTTCCAACGAATGCCCGAAAATTTACATGTCATCTCCAAAGGTTTGTCAGTATAATTGGCATGTTTAGACTGCACCTGCGGGTTTCGCTAATCCACTTCACAAGATATACCTTGATGTCTTGTTGTTTCACCCTTCTCATCTTCTTCCTCGAACCCTCTTCCCCACACTTATTAATTTGAATGATTGATATGGGGAGAGGTTCGATACACACATTCATCTCATCAGATTGCTCTGCCTCCTCATCCTCACACACCATCTGATCCACCAGTGACTCTTCATCAGATAAAGGATTCATTGGTGTGGTATTATCCTCCACAACCTCCTCCTCCATGTGAGAATAATCTCTAATATCATCAGGTAATGGTGAGAGACGCTCTTCTATTTCTATCTTCGTTTTTAACTTCTGACACTTGGAAACTAGACAGCTGATTCGATCTTCATCGGAAAGGTTGGGTGCTGATAAATACTGCTCGAGTTTGGACAAAGTCACTTCCAACATAGCAAGCTTTTTCTCCTCCTCGGTCTGATAAGTATAGACACCCTCAGGCTCAGGATATTCCTCGGGATGATACTGTCGGTATCCCTAATACGGTGTTGAGATCCATCATTTTTTTATTCCAATACTATGGATTTTCCAAATACACCGCGCACACATCATCATAATAAGAAGTATGATTACGACCGCAACAGAAATATTGTCCATCCGTCCTTGGCTCATAATAAGCATCCTCGTCCTGATCCCATCCGTCAGAGTAATAACCATCCTCCACCATTGTATCAGAATCATAGAAATATGGTGGAGGGGAAGGATTATCATAGCAAGGCATCGGTGGTTCTTCCCATTTTGCTTTTTCCCGTCTAAATCGGGCCTCGTGAAAACCGATACACGGGTGAAGTGGTTCCCCACACAAAATGCATGTAGAAGAGCCGCAAAATATAGTAAGATCTGTCATCCTGCACAAACACAGCTCAACTACCCACGTGAATCACAAACAAATAAGATAACAAAATAAAAACAAAAATTCTTTTAGGTTTTTTTTAACTAAAACTTAACACTAAACACTTTGCGCACGCCTCCCCGGCAATGGCGCCATTTTGATGTCTGTCGTTAGTGACATGCAAAAACCGAAATAAACTAGGTAGCTAGAGTAAGTCGGATATCGAACCAGAGAAGGATTGTGGAAAGTGTCGAATGAAAAGTATTAATTAATTACTATTGAATTGGAAAATCAGTGTGATTGATTATAAGAATTATCTAAATTAACGAATAAAAACTGATAAAAATATTGAGTTGTAATAAACAATGATGAGAAAAGGTGATCACTCTGGGATTCAGATTCTGTAACTACTAATAACCTAGTTCTGATTTTATTGGATGCTATTGATTGAATAGTAAATCTGTCACATCTACCAATTACCTATGCAGTTCAAAATCTTAATATTAATTGATCAGATAAATATTAAAACAAGCATACATAAGAATCATTCAATCAACAAAAGCATAATTGGATTCAAAACATGATTATAACTCTGACTGTCACTCAGGATTTGTCTGTCACACAAATAATATATAATCACGCAAATAGTCGGCTGTCACCCAACTACAAATCCAAATCTCAATACAAAACAGAAACTAGAATTAAAAGTGTCTAACAAGAATCATTCACCAGAAGTGTCCACGAGAGATTTAGCCGCTCATGATGATTGGTTGATCTTCAAAGTCCGGATACGGGGTTGAAAAACCCTTTTCTTCTTTGCCGTCGAGATGATGTTCGAGTGTGATGATAATGTTGATTTTTATAATGATCCCTTTAATTCTCAAAAGTCTATCTCCTTTTTTCTCTTGTCTGCCGTCAAAACCCAAGATTCACATGCGTGGCCCAACAACCTCTATTGTTGTGATGATGTGTGTTGGTTGCCCCCTATTCAGTTAATCGGCCCACCATGTCTCCACAAGTCCACTCACTTGTATTGTTTCTTATTGGCCCAATCGATGATAATGTTAATTGTAATGTGAATTCCTTTGATGTTGCCGCCAATATGATGATAAGTTGATATTAATATAGTCATGTGTCTTTTTGTTTCTTCCCAAGCATGTGCCACCAAAGTCCCAAAGGTCTGCCCTCAAGTCACGTGTGTGCATATGCGAGTATATATATGTAGGGTTTTTAAAACCTTTTTTTATACCCCAAATATAATAACACATGCATTGCCAATTCTCACAGCCGTAACCTACGGAATAAAAATCGTAGCTTACGCTCCATGTGCACTGTTGAACTCAGAACCCACACACCGTAGCTTATGCATGATATCATAACCTACGGTCTTCACTTTGCTGCTGGAACTTTGTATTTGCTTGATTTCAACTTCCAATTAATTACAAATAGCCCCTGGACTTCATTAATTTCATATCTTTTGCATTCCAAGGTATATTTTTGACCCGAACACGTCTGAAATGATATAATTCACTTGATTATTATTCCCCGTTGTTCCACTACATCACCAAATGTCGTAACTTCACCGAATTACACGATTAACCTGTAAAACCACATACTTGCGTAGTTAACATATTCAAAGCGTATAATCACGTACAACGCATTAAAACACGTAATCTAATACACATTAAGGCTCGTGTTCCATGCTCTCCATCAGCGGACGAGATACTCGTCAATGACAAACTCCAATTTACCGAAGAACCTATTGAGGTTATCAACTGGAAGGTCCACAAGACATGGCGGAGTCGTATAAAGCTAGTTAAAGTTCATTGGAACTCGCGCCACGGTCCCGAGTACATGTGGGAACGTGAAGATCAAATCAAAATCAAGTACCCTCATCTGTTTCAAGACTCCCCTGCAACCGGTAATAGGACTTGAATTTCGGGACGAAATTCTTCTAACGGGGGGAGAATGGGACAGCTGGCAAAAATAATGGTAATTTCGTACAACTTAAACACTTGGGTTTAACGTTTAATTACGTTCATTACGATTTAATTATTGCATGATTAGGTCGTATAAAGTCTAGCAATCATAGGACATGGTTAAATCGGCTAAACAATATTAACACAATCTCCACGTTGCGAGAAAACGGCAAACTATGTCTTAATATGTTGGCAAAATGCTGAAATCACAATTCACCTGAACACACTATTCATGCCAGCAAGTTCCGAAAACTGTAGGAACAAGCGACGAAGGGCGTGAATGCACTTGGTAGATGAAATACAAATAAAAATCCCTAACTAGGGACCCTAAACACTAAAACACCTTAACTTTCCGGTAAACGCCCATAATTGCATTTTGTCCGTTCCGCGCCAAAATATAACAAAAATAAAATGTCCGCAACACTAGAATCTAGCATTTTAGTGTCCGTAGGACTTGTAACTAATATAATACACCCTAAATAGGCTTGTTAATACCAATGGAATATCCGAGTCATAATTTTCCGGTACTACGTCGCAATGACCACAACTTCGTCGTTTTTGCGCCGACGAACTAGTTAACGACATTTTCGCCACCCAAACACCTAAACTAACACCCTAGTGAACTAGTGAGCCATATTTTGGCATCAAAACATCAACCAACACTCCCTTTCCCCTTGTTCTTGCTCACGGCCTCAAACAACCACAATACCACCTCAATTTTCTTTGATTAAACACCCCATTTTCACCTAAATTATGCCCTTTCAAGACCATCTAAGCATCATTGATACATGGAGCACCATTAGAGCTTTGGTTGGAGCATAATCACTTCTTAATCATCATCTTAAGACACTCGCAAAGTTGTAAGCCACTTTCGTACCATATTTAAGCTTGTTATTATGTGTAGATCATGAAAGTACTAGTTGATCATCTTGAAAATCAAGAAAATTCTCACTTAAAACCCTAAACATAACTTAACAACTTACAAATCATGAAGTATTATGTGATTATTATGTGTTTTAGGTTAAGTGAGTTGTATGATCTTGTTAATCTTGGTTAAAATAGGTTGTTTAACTTAGGATTTAGGTTGATCATGTTGTATGTTTAGTGTAGTAAACTAGATTAGTGATGATCTTGTTAGATTAGTCTTAAAAATGTGATTTAAACCCTTAGCGGTTTAAATCAAGAAAGATCATCACCCTTAAATCCATGAGCTTTATATATATATAAATATATATGTGTGTATATATATATGTATATATATTTGTTTTCATGTATATATGTTTTCATACTTGAAATATTAAGGATATAATGAACTAAACATGGTGATTAAGAACCAATAAATGTGATTTTTAAATAAAACAAGTGATTTAATAAATGGTTATGAAAACCACACTTAAAAAGTCTTAAATTTCAAGACCTAAAAGTTTTGAAATTTTTAGGAAATTAGTATATGTAAAAGCTAATGAATTAAGGAAATAAATGGTAGTATTTGTTTACTTGAAAGTTGTAAATTGTTGAGATTAGTAGGATGATGTTGATGGTAAATTGAAAATGGTTTTAAACGCGTTTTGAAAACGTCATAGTTTAGGGGAAACTATGGCGAAATTTTTCTAAAAATCTAATCGTGATTAAATATAGATTAACGGGGTGATTAACCGGATTAAACGCAACTAGTAACCTTAATTGTCATTAAGTAAGTTTTGATGAAAAGGTTAATCCTAAACATCTAAGTATTTTATAAACAAACATATATATATATATATATATATATATATATATATATATATATATATATAGGGCCATGATTTAGGGAGAACGAGTGAAAGTCGGAGAACGGTGAGAACGATTATAGCCGTCAGATCAAAACAATCTATGAACTACATGACGCGGTGGCGTTTTCGTAAATAACATCACTTTTATTAGTGTGGCGCACTTCCACAAGGGCAAAAAGGTAAATGTTCATATACAAAACACATCAAAGCCAGACCGAAACATATATACTTCCCAGAGAAACCTCCCCAAAACCAACGTAAAACGTCAAGAACCCTAGAAAACGTGAAATAACAAAAACTATGGCGTCAAAAGATCAAACCAGATCCAGAGGAAAAAAACATAGTGAGTTAACTTCGATTCACATTGTGCTAGTTTATGCTCCTTTTAGCGTTCTAATTTTAACAAATATTTGCAGTTTCTACAAGTGTGGAAGGGGAAGGGTCATCTGCTCCAAAACGCCAAAAAAACGAACGAGCAGCGAAAGAAGACAACAAGAGGACATGGTACACAAATGTTACTTTTCGTGATGTAAAAATACACTTTGATACTTTGTTGCCAAAACGCCATAATTTGTATCGTTTGTTTAACAATGTATGAGAACGAAATTTTACATATCACTCATGTGTTACTAAAACGCCACAAACATGTATCCTGTCATAGCTTTGTTACTAAACGCCAAAAAATGTATGGTTTCTGTTATAAACGCCATTTAACTGTTATTGTCTTATTCAACATCTATCATCTTTTATTGATCTATAAAACGCCATAAAATAAAACGCCATGAAATCATTTTTTATAGGCGAAGAGAGGTTAAGATTGAGAATAAATGTCCATACTAGAAAGGCCCAAAACGCCAATAAGAGGAAGGCATTAAGTCAAAATGTTGAGGTTGAGGAAGAACCATATCATGAGTTCAGTGGGGCTAGGATCTTGTCAAGAGTAAAACCTACAAACTTGACTAGATGGTTTATGAATCGAAACGAAAATCAAAGACAGATAGTACACTAAATGGGGTTTGGTGCTACACTAAGGTTGAAAATAGACACCGTACCGATAATGCTTGCGTACTGGTTGGTTGAAAATTACAATGAAAAGACAAACACCCTAAACGTTGGCAACCATACCATACATATGAATGAAGAATTGATAAACTCTTTAACAGGTATACCAAAGGGAAGCGTGCCCATGAACATAAAAAAAACAACAACAACTAAAGACCAGGTGGTGGCTGAGTGGAAAGCACAGTTCAAAGGGTTGGGCTGGGTTAACAGTCCAAGTATGAAGATATACTTTGATAACGTTTTGCCTATGATGCATGGCTTTGGGAGAAACTTCTGCCTAAATTTCCTTGTAGCATTCTTTACTATAATGGGGCATGCAACTAACAATGCAGTCGTCAACAAACAATTCTTGCACAACGTTACACCAAACGTTCAAATAAACCAAATGAACTGGTGTAGTTATATCATCCAATGCTTGCAACACGCCAAAACCACATGGGCTCCCAAAAAGCATTACACAGGGCCACTGATCATACTTGCGGTAAGAATAAAATTTTACTATTCATTTGTGTGTCATTAAAACGCCAAAAAATATCTGTCATTTGAAAAATCTATTTTGTTACAACTTGCCTTGGTGAACGATGCTTGTAATAGGAAAAAAATGGGACCGAAAAGAAGGATACCCAATTGAGTGGGTTACAACAGATACTCTTGACTTATTTGAGAGTACAATGGTAAAACACCTTGTGGGCAATGAAGTAAAAAGGAAAACGGTCAAAGAATTTAAGGGAAGCAAGCCCAAAAAAAAAAAAGAAAAATGCATGTTGTTGTTCATGATGAAGATGATGGTGATGATGTTGAGAATGAAGATGAAGACGAAGACGATTGTTACAACGTTAATGAGCATGCTGATAACAATGATGATGAGTTTGATGATGATGATGGTTTTGATCATGATGATCATTTTGACTATGATGTGCAAAACGCCATGCCCTTCAAGGATGATGAAGAGGTTTCACTTTCAAATAATGGTGAATGAGGATAGAAAAAGCCAGGAAATGATGTTTGAAGTTTCTGCATCAGCAAACCATGCTCTTATCAGAGGAGTAACACAGTATGAAAACATTTTTTCCGATGAAGAAGAACAAACCAAGAACCTGAAGAGGTATGTTGTTCAAATAATAAACTTAAAAAAACAAAAAACACCATGATAAACAAAATCCTTTTTTTAATATAACAGGAAATGGCTGATAAATTGGATGGAGCATACAAAGAATTAGAAGACTGTTACAATAAAATGAGCACATTGTTAAGACAGTCAAAGTCTGAATACCCAAACAGCCTCCTAGTACACATTAAATACTCACAATGTATGACATTGTTGGAGAACATCTCAAAATTTATTGATGAAAACGCCAAAGAAATGCCAGCTGAAAGAGAAGAAGATAGACATGAAACTGAGTTTGAAAATGAGGTGGTACTAGGAGATGAAAATGAAGAAGAAAGGGAAAAAGAGATTGCTGAAACGGAAAATGCCATTGAAGAGCAAACAGTTCATGAAAATGCCAAAGCATTTGAAAATGAAGAAGAACGAGAAGAAGGATGTGAAAATGAAGAAGAAAGGAAGAAGGAGATGGCTGGAATTGAAAACACCATTGAAGTGGAAACAATGGATGAAAACGCCATGGAAGTGGAAAGAGTTCATGAAAACGCCATTGAAGTTGAAAATGAAGAAAAAGGAGATGGAGATGGAGAAGAAGGAAAAGGAAAAGGAAAAGGGGAAGGAGAAGGAGCAGGGGAAGGGAGATGGAAGGGAATGGTGAAGGGGATGGAGACGGCGAATGAGAAGGAGAAGGGGATAAAAGAGTAGAAAAAGAAAGGGATATGGCCAGAGAACAAAATGCCAAACCCTCAACTGCTACAACAGGCCCCATATATGATGATGATGAGGATATTATATCATCAGATGAAGATATAAACAAAAACAATATTGAGAGATGGAGTTGTGATTTCAAGACACTTGAATATCACATTTCCAGATACAATGGAGAGAAAATAATTAAAAAGAATATTGCTGAGGTATTGAAGCTGACTGGACAAGATCTAAAACAAATGACTGATATAAAAGAAGGTCTTGATAATTCAAGAATGGTGGATGAAGCAATTAAAGCAATAAAAAAACATCTACAACCTGCTGAAGAGACCCTAAATGTCGCAACCCCCGGCCCTTATCTGTCCAGGGAACGGGCGGCCGCGAGACCAGTTGTGGTGGTATCATTTTGTTTATTATTTTGGCAGCGGAAATTTCATCAGGACCGTAGTTAGAAAATGTTTATCAGAGTAAAACCACCATATTTTATATTAATAACCACATGGGTAAAACCCAAGTTTCTTATTACAACATAGGGATAAACCCTATTTTACTGAATTTAAAACAGCGTCTTTTAGGTAACTTTTATAGCCACATTTTTCCAAGCTGTCAGTGCTCTCAAGCTAGCTTTCTTCTAATTTGGTTTTCACATTTTGTTACCTGAAACACGTTTTAAAAACATTTGTCAGTCGGAAATACAGGTGAGTGAATCCGAGTTTAATCAAGAAGAGTTTTATCAATTAACACAGTATTGAGAGATATCACATTGTTTATTTCTATACAATTACTCATTCAGTATTGTCAATCCTGACTGGTGGGTCATATTACACATTGGCTAACTCGTTGTCCAATTGTAACGTGTTCCACATTTTGTATACAAAACCCCAACATACCGGCAGTAATTGAAGAACTACAAAGACTCAATCTCTGCTTAATCATATTGTAAAGCATTTAAGGTTTTGTAAAATAGTTCACAAAACAAAAAGAGGATAAACTCTCATTGTTGTCTTAGACTTCTTTTAGGGTTTCCTGGTGATTTATCTATAATTTACACAAATGTACATATGTTAGTATAATAACCCTTTATTTCTATTAATGATACCCTCCCCGATACGGCATTCCAATGACTACGTCGGGCAGAACCACGACAGTCGTTACGGAACCCTGGATCAATTGGGCAGCGTATCTAATACGTAACTTGGGTTATAATACTTACAACAGAGCAGAACTTCGTTAATTAGGGAGGGTATTATACCTGATTATAGGGTCTACTATCAGAAATTCGAGATAAAGAAAAGGAAATGAGCGAGTTTCAACTGAAGGCCCGATACCCTCTTATATAGGGCATGAAATTGATTTCCTCGCGGCCCGCGTAAGGTTAGACCTCGGGCTACGCGGCCCGCGTAGTAGGGGGTCTAGGTCGTAGCTGATCCGGGTCACGAATAGGTCCAACACGTGTTGCCACGTGTCATCACCGGGTGAGGCCTCGTTGTTGATCGCTCGCGGCCAGCGTAGGCAGTAGCCAAAGGCTACACGCCCCGCGAGAGCCTCATTTTTCTTGTTTTTATTTTATTTTTATAAAAATAAAGGTATTCGGGGTCCGTTTTCGCGTACGGGGTGTATTTTAGGACATATAAGGATATTAAAAATATATATTAGGGTGTCAGAAAAATTTCAGGAGGGTTGTTATATCCTCCCCACCTTGTTTTAGAGCTCGTCCTCGAGGTCTACTGGAACAAGTGTGGATATTTCCTTTGCATTTCAAATTCAAGCTCCCATGTGTATTCTGGTCCTCTTTTGGAGTCCTACTTTACTTTGACCAGAAATAATCTCTTGTGTTTGAGATTATTGACTTTCCTGTCTTCTATTTGTAGAGGTCTTTCTACGAATTTTAACTGTTCATTTACCTCTATATCCTTAAGAGGTACTATCAGTGATTCATCAGCTAAGCATTTCTTGAGATTAGATACATGAAATACATCATGTATTCCTGCCATTTCCTCTGGCAGTTGTAGCTGATAGGCTACAGGTCTTATTCTTCTAACAATCTCAAAAGGTCCAACATACCTGGGGCTTAGCTTTCCCCTCTTGATGAATCTTACCACTCCTTTCTAATGATAGACTTTTAATAATACTTTATTTCCTTCTTGAAATTCCAACGGCTTTCGTCTGTTATCAGCATAACTCTTTTGTCGATCACGTGCTGCTTTCAGTCGTTCCTTGACCTCAATGATTTTGTCAGTTGTTTCTTGTACTATCTCAGGTCCAGATATTTGCTTTTCTCCAACTTCTGCCCAACAGACTGGAGTTTGGCACTTTCGTCCATAAAGTGCTTCGAATGGTGCAGCATTGATACTTGTGTGATAACTATCATTATAAGAAAATTCTATCAATGGTAAGTGATCATCCCAATTACCTCCGAAATCAATTACACAAGCTCTAAGCATGTCTTCCATTGTCTGAATTGTCCTTTCGCTTTGTCCGTCCGTTTGAGGATGATAAGTTGTGCTTAGATTTAACTTGGTTCCCATTGCTTTTTGGAAACTTGTCCAAAAATGAGAGGTAAAACGACTATCTCTGTCAGAAACAATTGATAGAGGAATTCCATGTAAAGAAACTACTTCATTTACATATAATTTAGCTAATTGTTCCATACTTAAAGTTTCCTTCATCGGTAGGAAATGAGCTGACTTGGTTAGCCTGTCTACAATCACCCAGATTGTATCATTACCTTTTCTTGTTTTGGGTAATTTAGTAACAAAATCCATCGTTATCAATTCCCATTTCCATACAGGCATTTCTAATTGTTGCAATAAACCTAAAGGTTTCTGATGTTCAGCTTTGACTTGTGAACAGGTTAAACATTTTGCAACATATGCTGCTATATCCTTTTTCATTCCTATCCACCAAAAATTCTTTCTTAAATCCTGATACATCTTATCACTTCCAGGATGCATCGTATACTTAGACCTATGGGCTTCTTCTAATATACGGTGGCGTAGGTTTACTAATTTAGGTATCCACATCCTTTTCTTATGGAATCTCCAAATTCCATCTGTTCCTTGTTCCAATTCCTTAATCATTCCTTTCAATTTTTCAGTATCATCCTTGATTACTGATTCTTGTGCCTTTCTAATATGTTCATTTAAATCTACTTGTAGATTAAATTTAAGAGAACGTACTCTTTTTGGCTTTTCTTGATACTTTTGGCTTAAAGCATCAGCAATGACATTTGCCTTTCCTGCATGATACTGGATATCACAATCATAATCACTAAGTAATTCTATCCAGCGTCTTTGTCTCATATTCAACTCCTTTTGCCCGAAGACATACCTTAAACTCTTATGGTCTGTGGAAATGGTAAACTTACTACCATATAGGTAATGTCTCCAAATCTTAAGGGCGAAAACTATAGCTCCTAACTCTAGATCATGGGTTGAATAATTCTCTTCATGATTCTTAAGTTGTCTAGAAGCGTAAGCTATAACCTTTTGACGTTACATCAATACACATCCATAACCTAACTTAGAAGCGTCACAATAGATTACAAAATCTTCAGTTCCTTCTAGTAACGCTAGTATGGGTGCATGGGTTAATCTTTGCTTAAGGATTCTAAAGGCTTCTTCTTGTTCTGGTCCACATTCAAACTTAACAGATTTACAAGTCAGCGTAGTTAAGGAAATGGCTATTCTAGAAAAATCTCGAATAAATCTTCTATAATAACCGGCCAATCCTAAGAAACTTCTAACCTCGGTTGGTGATTCAGGGGTTTTCCATTTGGTTATCACCTCGATCTTGGTGGGATCTACATGAATTCCTTCAAGATCAACTAGATGTCCAAGAAATTGTACCTGTTCTAACCAAAACTCACACTTCGAAAACTTAACATAAAGCTTCTCTTTTCTCAATAAACTTAGAAGTGCGTGCAAATGCTTTGCATGTTCCTCTTTACTCTTAGAGTAAAAGAGAATATCATCTATAAAGACAATTATGAATTTATCCAAATATGGCTTACATATTCGGTTCATCATGTCCATGAATGCAGCTGAGGCATTGGTTAAACCAAATGGCATGACAGTAAATTCATAATGGTCATACCTTGTTCTGAAAGCGGTCTTAGGAATGTCCTCTTCCTGTACCATTAATTGATGATATCCTGACCTTAAATCAATTTTACAGAAAAATCGTGCTCCTTGCAATTGATCAAACAGATCATCAATTCTTGGTAATGGATACCGATTCTTAATTGTGACCTTGTTCAATTCACGGTGGTCAATGCACATACGCATTGATCCGTCCTTCTTTTTAACGAATAAGATCAGCGCTCCCCAGGGTGATGAACTTGGCTGTATGAATCCTTTCTCTAACAATTCATCTAATTGTTTCTTTAGTTCATGCATTTATGCGGGTGCCAAACGGTAAGGTGCCTTGGAAATTGGTGTTGTCCCTGGTATTAAATGGATTCTAAATTCAACTTCCCTATCTGGAGGTTGTCCTGGTAGCTCTTCTAGAAATACATCTGAAAACTGGGATACTACTGGAATATCCTTTAATTCTTTTCCTTTAGTGTTAGTGATTATAGAAATCAAATAGACTAATGATCTTTTTTCTTATATAACTTGTTGTTTTCATCACAGAGATGAATTTAGTAGATCTAGAGGTTTTATTTCCTTTAATTGTGATCTTTTCACCCCTTGGTGAATTTACTTGAATTGACTTTTGATCACATAAAAAACTGGCTTTATTGTCTATTAACCAATCCATTCCTAATACAACATCAAATCCTGTCAGATTCATGGGGTAAAGGTTTGCAATAAATTTCTGATTTAGAATTTCTATTCTTGCTCCCTGCAAGATCTCAGAAATCTTAATGGTTTCCCCATTTGTTGTCTCTACCGGACATTCTTGTGGAAGTTTAGTTAATGATTGATTAAGAATTTTGCAAAATGAAGTATTAATAAAACTTTGGTTTGCACCAGAGTCAAATAATACTTTAGCAAAAACATCATTAACTAAAAACGTACCGGTGATCACATCCGGGATCATCTTTGCTTCTTCTGCAGTCAGAACAAATGCTCTAGCATTTTTAGTATTCTTGGTGTTCGTAATTGAAGCTAGCTTTGGACAGTTAGGCTTGATGTGGCCTTGTTCTCCGCAGTTGTAGCATATCCCGTTGCTAATCTTTTTCCTGCAATCTTCCTCCTTGTGTCCTGATATTTTGCAGAAGTTACAGTATATGGAACATCTTCCGGAATGCTTTCTTTTGCAATACTTACAGTAGGGTGCAAAGGTAGAACCTACATTTCTCCCTCGGTTAGAATTTCCAGAACGGAATTCTTGTGTAAGCTTCTAGGTTAGGTTCCTCCTTTGATCCTCTTCTCGTGTACGGACTAATTCATCAGTCAAGGTATTGGCTAGTTCTACAGCTTCTTCTATAGTTTGGGGTCTAGCTGCCTTTACTACATGCCTTATCTATCCAGTTAATCCCCAGATGTAACGAGAGATTAATACTGGTTCAGGTGAAGCAAGGGTTGGTACTATTCTAGCATATTCAAAGAATAACTTAGTGTACCCCTTACTATCCACACCAGTCATTCTAAGGTTTAAGAACTTGTTTGCTATCTGTACTTTTTCATTAGGAGGGCAGAATTTCCTTTCTACCACGTTTTTAAACTCCTCTCATTCAATATTGTAAGTTCTATCACTTCCTCTAGTCTGGAGGATAGTGTTCCACCATTCTAGTGCTGAATTCTTAAACAGATTAGAAGCAAACATTATCTTATCCTCTTCCGCACATTTACTTATTCTTTAGACTGCCTCAGTCTTTTCTATCCAACGTAGAACTGCAACGGCCCCTTCATTGCCCGAGAATTCCATTGGTTTACAAGACCAGAATTCTTTGTAAGAACAACCATAAGACACGGTTCTTCTTCTTTTGGGAATGGGCACTTGAAGTATAGGTCCATTGTTCACGTTGTGTTCAGGTTCAGTTGGTCGCTTACTGCTATGCTTACTTTTATTATCTGCTTCCCTAACCGTTTGAATAATATATGGAATTGCATCTATTATTCCTTGTGCCAATACGTGTTGGATGGAACTGTTATCCACTTGGTTTCCCTTGTTGTTGTTCGGATTTTCGTTACCCGGGTTATTGTTACTCTGGTTATCGTTATTCAGATTTTCCTGATTCACTTCGTCGTTCATCTGAATTTTAAACAATTATCACGTATTAATATCACAAGATAATATCTTAATATAATCAATCACATGACATGCATTTTGATAAAAAAACGTAGAGCATTGCGACTTTACTCTTTTCTATTATTGTATGCATCTAATACAAACCGATACTGAAATTAAAATTACAATACTACTATGCATCGCTAACCACAAAGTGGTCTATACTACAACATATATTATTATTATATATATTATTATATTATTATTATTACCAACTCTACCATCATCTTTACTGGTTTGCATTCATCTAGTAATCCATATGGCGTTCTTCATATATCCAGACGAGTCGCTCTCCTACCTGCCTCATCCTCTCACTACTCTCTAATATTTCTTCTCCGAAAGTTCGGAGCTCATGCACATTTTCTGCACTCATTGGGGGTGCAGGTGCTGGTACTGGGTCTGGGTACTGGGTACTGGGGCATGGGATTCTCCTAAGGGTACGGATTCTCTAAGATCTCCCTAATGTATTCATCGTTGTCATAGTAGGGATCTAGAGGGTCCAGACCTGGATATGCTGCTAAGTTTGGCATGGTTTCGTCGTTTAGGTGATAGCGTGGCACATAATCCCTATGATCATCGAACCATGGATCATAATTTGGATCTAAGGGATTAGGGGCTGGCATCCTAGGTATCTCCTCTGAGTTGAAATCATGCATTTCTATCTCCATCGGCTGAGTGGGGAACAAAGGTAAGGGTTGTGGGGCTACTAGTTGTTCCAGATTTGGGTCGGCAGCAGTTGTTGCTAGGATATGAAAATTGGCTAAGCTCCTATTAAGCATATCCTGTGTATGGGCATCTGACTCTCGCTTAGTGGCTGCTAGGACTCTTTGCTGTTGCAACTTTCGCATTCTTTTCCTACGCTCGAATGCTCCCTTACTGAACCATCCTCTCTTTTTCTGAGGGAATGGCTCTTTAGACTGAGCCTTAAAGACAAACATCCCTTCTTCCTAATCAGCCGAATACCCAGAGAGGGTAGGCTGGGAAGAAGTACCTTCACTCCTAGGTGAATCAGACAACTGAGGATACACGTCTGAGGGTCCTTGATCACTCATACTATAAACTAACAAATAGTCAAATAACACATAACAATAAAATACAGATATGCACGTATTTTCATAATTTATTTCCTAACAATTTGGATAGTATATTGATGTCAGCAGAACACTTCTGTGGCTGAATCAGTGGCTTAGCTCTGATACCACCTTCTGTCGCAACCCCCGCCCCCTTATCTGTCCCGGGAACGGGCGGCCGCGAGACCAGTTGTGGTGGTATCATTTTGTTTATTATTTTGGCAGCGGAAATTTCATCAGGACCGTAGTTAGGAAATGTTTATCAGAGTAAAACCACCATATTTTATATTAATAACCACATGGGTAAAACCCAAGTTTCTTATTACAACATAGGGATAAACCCTATTTTACTGAATTTAAAACATCGTCTTTTAAGTAACTTTTGCAGCCACATTTTTCCAAGCCGTCAGTGCTCTCAAGCTGGCTTTCTTCTAATTTGGCTTTCACATTTTGTTAACTGAAACGCGTTTTAAAAACATCTATCAGTGGGAAATACTGGTGAGTGAATCTCAGTTTAATCAAGAAGAGTTTTATCAATTAACACAGTATTGATAGCTATCACATTTTTTATTTCTACACAATTACTCATTCAGTATTGTCAATCCTGACTGGTGAGTCATATTACACATTGGCTAACTCGTTGTCCAATTGTAATGTGTTCCACATTTTGTATAAACCCCAACATACCGGCAGTAATTGAAAAACTACAAAGACTCAATCACTGCTTAATCATATTGTAAAGCATTTAAGGTTTTGTAAAACAGTTCAAAAAGGTTTACAAAAAGAGGATAAACTCACATTGCTGTCTTAGACTTCTTTTAGGGTTTCCTGGTGATTTATCTATAATTTACACAAATGTACATATGTTAGTATAATAACCCTTTATTTATATTAACGATACCCTCCCCGAGACGGCATTCCAATGACTACGTCGGGCAGAACCACGACAGTCGTTACGGAACCCTGGATCAATCGGGCAGCGTATCTAATATATAACTGGGGTTATAATACTTACAACAGCGCAGAACTTCGTTAATTAGGGGGATATTATACCTGATTATAGTGTCTACTATCAGATATTCGAGATAAAGAAAAGGAAATGAGCGAGTTTCAACTTAAGTCCCGATGCCCTCTTGTATAGGGCCTGAAATTGGTTTCCTTGCGGCCCGCGTAGTAGGGGGTCTAGGCCGTAGCTGATCCGGGTCACGAATAGGTCCAACACGTGTTGCCACGTGTCATCACCGAGTGAGGCCTCGTTGTTGATCGCTCGCGGCCGGCGTAGGCAGTAGCCAAAGGCTACGCGCCCCGCGAGAGCCTCATTTTTCTTGTTTTTATTTTATTTTTCTAAAACTAAAGGTATTCGGGGTCCGTTTTCGCGTACGGGGTGTATTTTAGGACATATAAGGATATCAAAAAAATATATTAGGGTGTCAGAAAAATTTCAGGAGGGTTGTTATACTAAAAATGCCTGTATTTGATAAGACACCAAACATCCCCACGACAGAAACACAACACAGTCAGGCATTCAACACTGAAATAGAAAAAACTGAAGGGGAGATAGTGAAGAAAAGTGTTGACCAACAAGGTGCAGTGTTTGATAAAACGCCATATGAGCAGCCAGCATCTACATCTGGGAAAAACCTCTTGAAAAGTTTTGAAGATGAAGAGACACCCAATAAACCCCAGGATGAAAACATCATCAACACATCAGCACCAAAAACGCCAAACATGTCAGATGTGCAGGAGAAAGATGATGAGGACAACACTCCAGACATCACAAAGCTAATGCAAGAAAATACAATTTTAAACCCAGAAGAGCTGCTTACTGATGAAAAAGCTGATAAAGATGATGAAGAAGATAAAAATATTAAAAAAAAAAGAATGTGGCTGAAGAGGAGAAGAGAGATATAAAATTGAGCAGGGCATGTTTGTCACCTTATATAAGGAGGCAAGTGGTTATACATTAAAAAAGGAAAAACCCTGAAAATAACCTCTCCACATACATCTTCACTGGATACAGCGATTACGAGTATGTACACTTCTCTCAAAAATAAAACGCCAAACTTTACATTCATAACGTTTACTTGAAAATATGCATGCAAAAACGATCAAAACGCCATGAATTATAATAGAATGAGTTTGTATAACTAAAACGCCAAATGATGTTTTTTTAGCACTGAGGTTTTCAAGATGGGAGAAAAGTTTCTCATGAGGGTGATCTGTGAGTCCATGAAACCAGGATTTCAAGCACACGTCTCATTTATTCTATGTTGGGCACATATCCTGAACTATGAAGAAAGATACAAGGCTCGAGAATCACCCTCAAGGTTATTCTGCATAGAATTACTGCTGGTAACTCTTTTGCTATATTTAATTGATAAAATTATAATAGGACATTGTTTTGTTGTTTAAAATGGGGTACTCAATATTACAGAATACTCCGGCATATTACGAAACAACAAAAGAAGATACACGAAACAAAGAATTCAACAGAAACATGGAAACTGTTCTGAAAAATACTCGTTTCAAAGGAGACAAGAAACATAAAACCATCAAGGATTATGAACTCGTCTACGTGCCAATAATATGGGAAAGACATTTCTATGTTGTCTGTTTCAACATAAAACACGACAGAGTTGATGTATTGGACAACAGCGGGGCAGGGGATGATGTAAGCATCAAAAAAAGTATGAAGGATTGGTGGAAAAGTTGGTAAGCATCTTAAAAATTTTGTATATAGAAACTATGTTGACAAAACGCCAAACTAATATACGTGAAAAAAATATGAAACTGCAGCACAGAGATTTTGCAAACTACTTGCGTATTAAAAAACACCCAAAGCATAAGATCATGAGCAAGGCAAAGATTGTCAGACATAAGATGGATTGGATGACAAAGTCCAACGTGCTCAACTGTGGGATTTTCCCAATGAGGCATATGGAAACATACATGGGGGATATAGCTCGTTAGAGAAGTGGTTTGGCAACAGAAGATGCCCCAAATCAACTCCAGCAAAGACAGCTAAATGAACTAAGGGTAAAATACATTAGAAAAATCTTGTTTCATAGCGAAAATGAAAACAGAAAACTATTGAAAAGTTGTCTAAAAACATTCATGGCTTTAGGGGGCAAAAATACGTGAATTGTTTGACAGAGCAGACGAGAGAATAGCTAAAAGAATGGAAGAATTTGTAGATTAGCTAAATGCCATGGATTTTAATGTTGACTATTGTGTTTTACTCTTTACATTATTACATCTACATGTTTAGTTGTATGATCTTCTATCATATTTGTGCAAATCAAAGAAAACGCCATGATTAGAATAATTAACAAATAGTAACCATTTAAAACATAAACAACATTAAAAAAATGGGTTAAAAAAACTAAATTAAAACAAGAAGAAAACACAAAAACGCCATATCTATTGCATATCTATAAAACACCATTAAAACATAAACGCCATTCGTAAAAAATACTTTTTAAAAAAAAAACGCCATGTAAAACTAGCATAAGAATAAAAACGGCATTAAAACATAAACGCCATTGTTAAAAATTTTTTTTTTTTTAAAAACCGCCATGTAAAACAAGCATAAAGATAAAAACGCCATTAAAACATAAACGACATTCGTAACAAACATACTTTTTAAAAAAACGCCATAAAAACTAGCATAAAGATGAAAACGTCATTTATATTTAATTTTTTTGGGCAAAGGAATAATAACGCCATTGTTTAGCGGGAAGTGGACAATGATAATCGTACCCCCGCATAACAATTAGCGCTCCCTGCCACGTGTTGGGCCAGGATCCATTCTCACCGTTCTCACACTTTTCACCGTTCTCTCCTGATCCCGTTTCTATATATATATATTTACTAGTTATAGGTAAAAATAAAAAAAGTATATGTTTAAATAATTTTGATGAAAATTGTATGGTATGAATACCCTACCTGTTGTATAATATGTGTATAATTATGTGTATGTATTAGTTTTAGGAATACATACTAAAATAATACATACAATACTTGCAAAAATATACACTTACACTACGAACAAAACCCCACAAATATTCGCAGTTGTAACGACGATCGCGAACCTTCGCGCATACTAAAAATGTACACTTGTGTGATACCATAACTCAAAGCGCGAACATCGGACGACGAATCTCGAACGGTGGACATCGGACGACACTTTATGCTTCGTCGGCGAAACGGACAACTTCGACACACAAACTATATTTAAGATCAACTAAACATACAGTTTGTTAATTTTCACGATCTTCGACACACAAACTATATTTTCATTTTTAGCTTCACGTGCTCTAAGCTCCTTTTCACGATCTTCTAGCAGCCGTTTGCTCTGTTCATGCTCATTCGTAATCATTTTAAGTTGCTCATCCACCTTCTTTTGCATCATTTGCAACTCTAGTCAAGAACAAAAGCACATAAATTAAGATCAACTAAACATACAGTTTGTCAATTAAGCTTCAAGAAACAATCTTGAAAATAATACCTTTATTAAAGTCCTCGGTTATCTTTTCTTTCTGTCTCATAACATTCTTCAACTGAATATCCGTTTTCTTATTTCACTTTTAATTTTTTCACTTTGTTTGTCATTTTCATCTCTTATAGTTTACAAGCCCATAATGTATTTCGATCGTATTACCTCTTCTTCTTTTTGAACATCAGCCACAGTCTTCAACGAACCGTTTCTCTTAAGATAATTCCCGACAAGACCGTACAAGTTATAATCTTTATTCGTTGCAATCCAAGCATACAACTTATCGTCTTTGCACGTTTCCCTACCATACCAATCTTCTCGCCCATGTTTGTTTACCTCAAAATCCTTTATAAACTTCAGAACGTGATCGAAAACGGCCCAGGTTGGCCCAAATTCAACCACAGCAAGCCCCGAATGACCCTTTGAGCTCCACAGAGGATACACTTTGACCCGGTTGGCCCAAATTCAACCACAGCAAGCCCAAATTCTTGTTTTTCTTTTATTTTTATAAAAATAAAGGTATTCGGGGTCCGTTTTCACGTACGGGGTGTATTTTAGGACATATAAGGATATTAAAAATATATATTAGGGTGTCAGAAAAATTTCAGGAGGGTTGTTATATCCTCCCCACCATGTTTTAGAGCTCGTCCTCGAGGTCTACTGGGACAAATGTGGATATTTCCTTTGCATTTCAAATTCAAGCTCCCATGTGTATTCTGGTCCTCTTTTGGAGTCCCACTTTACTTTGACCAGAACTAATCTCTTGTGTTTGAGATTATTGACTTTCCTGTCTTCAATTTGTAGAGGTCTTTCTACAAATTTTAACTGTTCATTTACCTCTATATCCTTAAGAGGTACTATCAGTGATTCATCAGCTAAGCATTTCTTGAGATTAGATACATGAAATACATCATGTATTTCTGCCATTTCCTCTGGCAGTTGTAGCTAATAGGCTACAGGTCCTATTCTTCTAACAATCTCAAAAGGTCTAACATACCTGGGGCTTAGCTTTCCGCTCTTGATGAATCTTACCACTCCTTTCTAATGAGAGACTTTTAATAATACTTTATTTCCTTCTTGAAATTCCAACGGCTTTCGTCTGTTATCAGCATAACTCTTTTGTCGATCACGTGCTGCTTTCAGTCGTTCCTTGACCTGAATGATTTTGTCTGTTGTTTCTTGTACTATCTCAGGTCCAGATAGTTGCTTTTCTCCAACTTCTGCCCAACAGACTGGACTTCGGCACTTTCCTCCATAAAGTGCTTCGAATGGTGCAGCATTGATACTTGTGTGATAACTATTATTATAAGAAAATTCTATCAATGGTAAGTGATCATCCCAATTACCTCCGAAATCAATTACACAAGCTCTAAGCATGTCTTCCATTGTCTGAATTGTCCTTTCGCTTTGTCCGTCCGTTTGAGGATGATAAGTTGTGCTTAGATTTAACTTGTTTCCCATTGCTTTTTGGAAACTTGTCCAAAAATGAGAGGTAAAACGACTATCTCTGTCAGAAACAATTGATAGAGGAATTCCATGTAAAGAAACTACTTCATTTACATATAATTTAGCTAATTGTTCCATACTTAAAGTTTCCTTCATCGGTAGGAAATGAGCTGACTTGGTTAGCCTGTCTACAATCACCAGATTGTATCATTACCTTTTCTTGTTTTGGGTAATTTAGTAACAAAATCCATTGTTATCAATTCCCATTTCCATACAGGCATTTCTAATTGTTGCAATAAACCTAAAGGTTTCTGATGTTCAGCTTTGACTTGTGAACAGGTTAAACATTTTGCAACATATGCTGCTATATCCTTTTTCATTCCTATCCACCAAAAATTCTTTCTTAAATCCTGATACATCTTATCTCTTCCAGGATGCATCGTATACTTAGACATATGGGCTTCTTCTAATATACGGTGGCGTAGGTTTCCTAATTTAGGTATCCACATCCTTTTATTATGGAATCTCCAAATTCCATCTGTTCCTTGTTCCAATTCCTTAATCATTCCTTTCAATTTTTCAGTATCATCCTTGATTACTGATTCTTGTGTCTTTCTAATATGTTCATTTAAATCTACTTGTAGATTAAATTTAAGAGAACGTACTCTTTTTGGCTTTTCTTAATACTTTCGGCTTAAAGCATCAGCAATGACATTTGCCTTTCCTGCATGATACTGGATATCACAATCATAATCACTAAGTAATTCCATCCAGAGTCTTTGTCTCATATTCAACTCCTTTTGCCCGAAGACATACCTTAAACTCTTATGGTCTGTGGAAATGGTAAACTTACTACCATATAGGTAATGTCTCCAAATCTTAAGGGCGAAAACTATAGCTCCTAACTCTAGATCATGGGTTGAATAATTCTCTTCATGATTCTTAAGTTGTCTAGAAGCGTAAGCTATAACCTTTTGACGTTACATCAATACACATCCATAACCTAACTTAGAAGCGTCACAATAGATTACAAAATCTTCAGTTCCTTCTAGTAACGCTAGTATGGGTGGATGGGTTAATCTTTGCTTAAGGATTCTAAAGGCTTCTTCTTGTCCTGGTCCACATTCAAACTTAACAGATTTACAAGTCAGCTTAGTTAAGGGAATGGCAATTCTAGAAAAATCTCGAATAAATCTTCTATAATAACCGGCCAATCCTAAGAAACTTCTAACCTCGGTTGGTGATTCAGGGGTTTTCCATTTGGTTATCACCTCGATCTTGGTGGGATCTACATGAATTCCTTCAAGATCAACTAGATGTCCAAGAAATTGTACCTGTTCTAACCAAAACTCACACTTCGAAAACTTAACATAAAGCTTCTCTTTTCTCAATAAACTTAGAAGTGCGTGCAAATGCTTTGCTTGTTCCTCTTTACTCTTAGAGTAAAAGAGAATATCATCTATAAAGACAATTATGAATTTATCCAAATATGGCTTACATATTCGGTTCATCATGTCCATGAATGCAGCTGGGGCATTGGTTAAACCAAATGGCATGACAATAAATTCATAATGGTCATACCTTGTTCTGAAAGCGGTCTTAGGAATGTCCTCTTCCTGTACTTTTAATTGATGATATCCTGACCTTAAATCGATTTTACAGAAAAATCGTGCTCCTTGCAATTGATCAAACAGATCATCAATTCTTGGTAATGGATACCGATTCTTAATTGTGACCTTGTTCAATTCACGGTACTCAATGCACATACGCATTGATCCGTCCTTCTTTTTAACGAATAAGATCAGCGCTCCCCAGGGTGATGAACTTGGCTGTATGAATCCTTTCTCTAACAATTCATCTAATTGTTTCTTTAGTTCATGCATTTATGCGGGTGCCAAACGGTAAGGTGCCTTGGAAATTGGTGTTGTCCCTGGTATTAAATGGATTCTAAATTCAACTTCCCTATCTGGAGGTTGTCCTGGTAGCTCTTCTGGAAATACATCTGAAAACTGGGATACTACTGGAATATCCTTTAATTCTTTTCCTTTAGTGTTAGTGATTATAGAAATCAAATAGACTAATGATCTTTTTCTTATATAACTTGTTGTTTTCATCGCAGAGATGAATTTAGTAGATCTAGAGGTTTTATTTCCTTTAATTGTGATCTTTTCACCCATTGGTTAATTTACTTGAATTGACTTTTGATCACATAAAAAACTGGCCTTATTGTCTATTAACCAATCCATTCCTAATACAACATCAAATCCTGCCAGATTCATGGGGTAAAGGTTTGCAATAAATTTCTAATTTAGAATTTCTATTCTTGCTCCCTGCAAGATCTCAGAAATCTTAATGCTTTCCCCATTTGTTGTCTCTACCGGACATTCTTGTGGAAGTTTAGTTAATGATTGATTAAGAATTTTGCAAAATGAAGTATTAATAAAACTTTGGTTTGCACCAGAGTCAAATAATACTTTAGCAAAAACATCATTAACTAAAAACGTACCGGTGATCACATCCGGGATCATCTTTGCTTCTTCTGCAGTCAGAACAAATGCTCTAGCATTTTTAGTATTCTTGGTGTTCGTAACTAAAGCTAGCTTTGGACCGTTAGGCTTGATGTGGCCTTGTTCTCCGCAGTTGTAGCATATCCCGTTGCTAATCTTTTTCCTGCAATCTTCCTCCTTGTGGCCCGATATTTTGCAGAAGTTACAGTATGTGGAACATCTTCCGGAATGCTTTCTTTTGCAATACTTACAGTAGGGTGCAAAGGTAGAACCTACATTTCTCCCACGGTTAGAATTTCCAGAACGGAATTCTTGTGTAAGCTTCTAGGTTAGGTTCCTCCTTTGATCCTCTTCTCGTGTACGGACTAATTCATCAGTCAAGGTATTGGCTAGTTCTACAGCTTCTTCTATAGTTTGGGGTCTAGCTGCCTTTACTACATGCCTTATCTCTCCAGTTAATCCCCAGATGTAACGAGAGATTAATACTGGTTCAGGTGAAGCAAGGGTTGGTACTATTCTAGCATATTCAAAGAATAACTTAGTGTACCCCTTACTATCCACACCAGTCATTCTAAGGTTTAAGAACTTGTTTGCTATCTGTACTTTTTCATTAGGAGGGCAGAATTTCCTTTCTACCACGTTTTTAAACTCCTCTCATTCCATATTGTAAGTTCTATCACTTCCTCTAGTCTGGAGGATAGTGTTCCACCATTCTAGTGCTGAATTCTTAAACAGATTGGAAGCAAACATTATCTTATCCTCTTCTGCACATTTACTTATTCTTAAGACTGCCTCAGTCTTTTCTATCCGACGTAGAACTGCAACGGCCCCTTCATTGCCCGAGAATTCCATTGGTTTACAAGACCAGAATTCTTTGTAAGAACAACCGTAAGACACGGTTCTTCTTCTTTTGGGAATGGGCACTTGAAGTATAGGTCCATCGTTCACGTTGTGTTCAGGTTCAGTTGGTCGCTTACTGCTATGCTTACTTTTATTATCTGCTTCCCTAACCGTTTGAATAATATATGGCATTGCATCTATTATTCCTTGTGCCAATACGTGTTGGATGGCACTGTTATCCACTTGGTTTCCCTTGTTGTTGTTCGGATTTTCGTTACCCGGGTTATTGTTACTCTGGTTATCGTTATTCAGATTTTCCTGATTCACTTCGTCGTTCATCTGAATTTTAAACAATTATCACGTATTAATATCACAAGATAATATCTTAATATAATCAATCACATGACATGCATTTTGCTCAAAAACGTCGAGCATTGCGACTTTACTCTTTTCTATTATTGTATGCATCTAATACAAACCGATACTGAAATTAAAATTACAATACTACTATGCATCGCTAACCACAAAGTGGTCTATACTACAACATATATTATTATTATTATATATATTATTGTATTATTATTACCAACTCCACCATCATCTTTACTGGTCTGCATTCATCCAGTAATCCATATGGCGTTCTTCATATTTCCAGACGAGTCGCTCTCCTACCTGCCTCATCCTCTCACTACTCTCTAAGATTTCTTCTCCGAAAGTTCGGAGCTCATGCCCATTTTCTGCACTCATTAGGGGTGCAGGTGCTGGTACTGGGTCTGGGTACCGGGTACTGGGGCATGGGATTCTCCTAAGGGTATGGATTCTCTAAGATCTCCCTAATGTATTCATCGTTGTCATAGTAGGGATCTAGAGGGTCCAGACCTAGATATGCTGCTAAGTTTGGCATGGTTTCGTCGTTTAGGTGATAGCGTGGCACATAATCCCTATGATCATCGAACCATGGATCATAATTTGGATCTAAGGGATTAGGGGCTGGTATCCTAGGTATCTCCTCAGAGTTGAGATCATGCATTTCTATCTCCATCGGCTGAGTGGGGAACAAAGGTAAGGGTTGTGGGGCTACTAGTTGTTCCAGATTTGGGTCGGCAGCAGTTGTTGCTAGGATATGAAAATTGGCTAAGCTCCTATTAAGCATATCCTGTGTATGTGCATCTGACTCTCGCTTAGCGGCTGCTAGGACTCTTTGTTGTTGCAACTTTCGCATTCTTTGCCTATGCTCGAATGCTCCCTTACTGAACCATCCTCTCTTTTTCTGAGGGAATGGCTCTTTAGACTGAGCCTTAAAGACAAACATCCCTTCTTCCTAATCAGCCGAATACCCAGAGAGTGTAGGCTGGGAAGAAGTACCTTCACTCCTAGGTGAATCAGACAACTGAGGATACACGTCTGAGGGTCCTTGATCACTCATACTATAAACTAACAAATAGTCAAATAACACATAACAATAAAATACAGACATGCACGTATTTTCATAATTTATTTCCTAACAATTTGGATAATATATTTATGTCAGCAGAACACTTCTGTGGCTGAATCAGTGGCTTAGCTCTGATACCACCTTCTGTCGCAACCCCCGCCCCCTTATCTATCCCGGGAACGGGCGGCCGTGAGACCAGTTGTGGTGGTATCATTTTCTTTATTGTTTTGGCAGCGGAAATTTCATCAAGACCGTAGTTAGGAAATGTTTATCAGAGTAAAACCACCATATTTTATATTAATAACCACATGGGTAAAACCCAAGTTTCTTATTACAACATAGGGATAAACCCTATTTTACTGAATTTAAAACATCGTCTTTTAGGTAACTTTTATAGCCACATTTTTCCAAGCCGTCAGTGCTCTTAAGCTGGCTTTCTTCTAATTTGGCTTTCACATTTTGTTAACTGCAACGCGTTTTAAAAACATCTGTCAGTGGGAAATACTGGTGAGTGAATCTCAGTTTAATCAAGAAGAGTTTTATCAATTAACACAGTATTGATAGCTATCACATTGTTTATTTCTACACAATTACTCATTCAGTATTGTCAATCCTGACTGGTGGGTCATATTACACATTGGCTAACTCGTTGTCCAATTGTAACGTGTTCCACATTTTGTATAAACCCCAACATACCGACAGTAATTGAAGAACTACAAAGACTCAATCACTGCTTAATCATATTGTAAAGCATTTAAGGTTTTGTAAAACAGTTCAAAAAGGTTTACAAAAAGAGGATAAACTCACATTGCTGTCTTAGACTTCTTTTAGGGTTTCCTGGTGATTTATCTATAATTTACACAAATGTACATATGTTAGTATAATAACCCTTTATTTATATTAACGATACCCTCCCCGAGACGGCATTCCAATGACTACGTCGGGCAGAACCACGACAGTCGTTACGGAACCCTGGATCAATCGGGCAGCGTATCTAATATATAACTGGGGTTATAATACTTACAACAGAGCAGAACTTCGTTAATTAGGGGGATATTATACCCGATTATAGTGTCTACTATCAGAAGTTCAAGATAAAGAAAAGGAAATGAGCGAGTTTCAACTGAAGTCCCGATGCCCTCTTGTATAGGGCCTGAAATTGGTTTCCTTGCGGCCCGCGTAGTATGGGGTCTAGGCCGTAGCTGATCCGGGTCACGAATAGGTCCAACACGTGTTGCCACGTGTCATCACCGAGTGAGGCCTTGTTGTTGATCGCTCGCGGCCCGCGTAGGCAGTAGCCAAAGGCTACGCGCCCCGCGAGAGCCTCATTTTTCTTGTTTTTATTTTATTTTTCTAAAAATAAAGGTATTCGGGGTCCGTTTTCGCTTCCGGGGTGTATTTTAGGACATATAAGGATATTAAAAAAATATATTAGGGTGTCAGAAAAATTTCAGGAGGGTTGTTATACTAAAAATGCCTGTATTTGATAAGACACCAAACATCCCCACGACAGAAACACAATACAGTCAGGCATTCAACACTGAAATAGAAAAAACTGAAGGGGAGATAGTGAAGAAAAGTGTTGACCAACAAGGTGCAGTGTTTGATAAAACGCCATATGAGCAGCCAGCATCTACATCTGGGAAAAACCTCTTGAAAAGTTTTGAAGATGAAGAGACACCCAATAAACCCCAGGATGAAAACGTCATCAACACATCACCACCAAAAACGCCAAACAGGTCAGATGTGCAGGAGAAAGATGATGAGGACAACACTCCAGACATCACAAAGCTAATGCAAGAAAATACAATTTTAAACCCTGAAGAGCTGCTTACTGATGAAAAAGCTGATAAAGATGATGAAGAAGATAAAAATATAAAAAAAAAGAATGTGGCTGAAGAGGAGAAGAGAGATATAAAATTGAGCAGGGCATGTTTGTCACCTTATATAAGGAGGCAAGTGGTTATACATGAAAAAAGGACAAACCCTGAAAATAACCTCTCCACATACATCTTCACTGGATACAGCGATTACGAGTATGTACACTTCTCTAAAAAATAAAACGCCAAACTTTACATTCATAAGGTTTACTTGAAAATATGCATGCAAAAACGATCAAAACGCCATGAATTATAATAGAATGAGTTTGTATAACTAAAATGCCAAATGGTGTTTTTTTAGCACTGAGGTTTTCAAGATGGGAGAAAAGTTTCTCATGAGGGTGATCTATGTGTCCATGAAACCAGGATTTCAAGCACACGTCTCATTTATTCTATGTTGGGCACATATCCTGAACTATGAAGAAAGATACAAGGCTCGAGAATCACCCTCAAGGTTATTCTGCATAGAATTACTGCTGGTAACTCTTTTGCTATATTTAATTGATAAAATTATAATAGGACATTGTTTTGTTGTTTAAAATGCGGTACTCAATATTACTGAATACTCCGGCATATTACGAAACAACAAAAGAAGATACACAAAACAAAGAATTCAACAGAAACATGGAAACTGTTCTGAAAAATACTCGTTTCAAAGGAGACAAGAAACATACAACCATTAAGGATTATGAACTCGTCTACATGCCAATAATATGGGAAAGACATTTCTATGTTGTCTGTTTCAACATAAAACACGACAGAGTTGATGTATTGGACAACAGCGGGGCAGGGGATGACGTAAGCATAAAAAAAAGTATGAAGGATTGGTGGACAAGTTGGTAAGCATCTTAAAAACTTTGTATATAGGAACTATGTTGACAAAACGCCAAACTAATATACGTGAAAAAAATAAGAAACTGCAGCACGAAGATTTTGCAAACTACTTGCGTATTAAAAAACACCCAAAGCATAAGATCATGAGCAAGGCAAAGATTGTCAGACAAAAGGTGGATTGGATGACAAAGTCCAACGTGTTCGACTGTGGGATTTTCCCAATGAGGCATATGGAAACATACATGGGGGATATAGCTCGTTGGAGAAGTGGTTTGGCAACAGAAGATGCCCCAAATCAACTCCAGCAAAGACAGCTAAATGAACTAAGGGTAAAATACATTAGAAAAATCTTGTTTCATAGCGAAAATGAAAACAGAAAACTATTGAAAAGTTGTCTAAAAACATTCATGGCTTTAGGGGGCAAAAATACGTGAATTGTTTGACAAAGCAGACGAGAGAATAGCAGAAAGAATGGAAGAATTTGTAGATTAGCTAAATGCCATGGATTTTAATGTTGACTATTGTGTTTTACTCTTTACATTATTACATCTACATGTTTGGTTGTATGATCTTCTATCATATTTGTGCAAATCAAAGAAAACGCCATGATTAGAATAATTAACAAATTGTAACCATTTAAAACATAAACAACATTAAAAAAATGGGTTAAAAAACTAAATTAAAACAAGAAGAAAACACAAAAACTCCATATCTATTGCATATCTATAAAACACCATTAAAACATAAACGCCATTCGTAAAAAATACTTTTTAAAAAAAACGCCATGTAAAACTATCATAAGAATAAAAACGGCATTAAAACATAAACGCCATTGTTAAAAAAATACTTTTTAAAAAAAACGTCATGTAAAACTAGCATAAAGATAAAAACGCCATTAAAACATAAACGCCATTCGTAAAAAACATACTTTTTAAAAAAACGCCATAAAAACTAGCATAAAGATGAAAACGTCATTTATATTTAATTTTTTTTGGGCAAAGGAATAATAACGCCATTGTTTAGCGGGAAGTGGACAATGATAATCGTACCCCAGCATAACAATTAGAGCTCCCTGCCACGTGTTGGGCCAGGATCCATTCTCACCGTTCTCACACTTTTCACCGTTCTCTCCTGATCCCGTTTCTATATATATATATTTACTAGTTATAGGTAAAAATAAAAAAAAGTATATGTTTAAATAATTTTGATGAAAATTGTATGGTATGAATACCCTACCCGGTGTATAATATGTGTATAATTATGTGTATGTATTAGTTTTAGGAATACATACTAAAATAATACATACAATACTTGCAAAAATATACACTTACACTACGAACAAAACCCCACAAATATTCGCAGTTGTAACGACGATCGCGAACCTTCGCGCATACTAAAAATGTACACTTCTGTGATACCATAACTCAAAGCGCGAACATCGGACGACGAATCTCGAACGGCGGACATCGGACGACACTTTATGCTTCGTCGGCGAAACGGACAACTTCGACACACAAACTATATTTAAGATCAACTAAACATACAGTTTGTTAATTTTCACGATCATCGACACACAAACTATATTTTCATTTTTAGCTTCACGTGCTCTAAGCTCCTTTTCACGATCTTCTAGCAGCCGTTTGCTCTGTTCATGCTTATTCGTAATCATTTTAAGCTGCTCATCCGCCTTCTTTTGCATCATTTGCAACTCTAGTCAAGAACAAAAGCACATAAATTAAGATCAACTAAACATACAGTTTGTTAATTAAGCTTCAAGAAACAATCTTGAAAATAATACCCTTATTAAAGTCCTCGGTTATCTTTTCTTTCTGTCTCATAACATTCTTCAACTGAATATCCGTTTTCTTTTTTCACTTTTAATTTTTTCACTTTGTTTGTCATTTTCATCTCTTATAGTTTGCAAGCCCATAATGTATTTCGATCGTATTACCTCTTCTTCTTTTTGAACATCAGCCACAGTCTTCAACGAACCGTTTCTCTTAAGATAATTCCCGACAAGACCGTACAAGTTATAATCTTTATTCGTTGCAATCCAAGCATACAACTTATCGTCTTTGCACGTTTCCCTACCATACCAATCTTCTCGCCCATGTTTTTTTACCTCAAAATCCTTTTAAACTTCAGAACGTGATCGAAAACGGCCCAGGTTGGCCCAAATTCAACCACAGCAAGCCCCGAATGACCCTTTGAGCTCCACAGAGGATACACTTTGACCGGGTTGTAACCCTTTTCAGTCCAGTCATCTTTTAGCTTTTTACCAATGTCACCAACATATTTACCGTTCTTATATTCAACATGAATGTTAGCAACCACAGCCATCCATGGCCAAAAAAGTAGCTCTTCATTAGCGTTTTGCTTTGGAATTGTATTTGCACCTGCTGAATCTAAACACCTTCGTTTAGCGTAAAAGTCTTGCGTTGGTTGTTGTTGTGATTCTAAACACTTGCGTCTAGCATAAAAGTCGTTCTCTAAATACTCGATTAAGGCCATGTGTTTGGCCCTATCCTTAAAACGGGAACTTTTTGATTCTCTCACTATCTGATTCCCATGTCTGAGGAGGTCCTCGTAACAGTAGTATCTGCTATGAGGACAGAAGGGACATTTTAACAGATTTTCTGAAAACTGAATTGCTAGTGATCGGATGATTTATATCGCACGGATGAACAGTAAACAAACTCCCGAATCAAATTAGATTTCAACAGATGTGTATTTATTAAACACTGAATAGATAAACAGATTCTGCGAAGGACTGTTTTAAGCGAATGGATTTAAAATCTACGGATGTAATCTGCAAAATGAACAGCTTTAATCGATCTGTAGATGAAGTTAAAACCAAATGGAGTTCTGCGCATAAAATTCGACGAATATTAATTCTGCAGCTGTTTGAAACAGGTTCGGCAACACACGGGAAAAAAAACTGATTTCTGCGAATTTCAAATTCTGTAATGCAATAATTCTGCACGCTGATTCTGCAGTGGTTGAATTCAGTAATCAAAATGATTCTATAGTGACACCAAAAGTATTTCGAACTAATTTGCGCGAACAAAATAATCACAGCAGCGAACTGATTCTGCAGTGACTTTCTATGAATGAACAGACGTTTTAGATCAGTTCTGCGGACGACCAATTCTGCACTTAATGAAATTTTTCTGCAGCGAGTGCACAGATATATGCTGATTCTGCAGTGAATATTACCAGATCTGATTCTGCAATCGAACAAATTATGCGATACAGTGAATGAACGACGCTGATGCAGCCTTGATCAAGAAACCATCAATAAGCATGAAAAATTATATACAATAAACACCTAATAACAAAAAGCTCAATCATCATAAGATATATGAAAACAAACATGTATTCTAATTTCTAAACCTCATTGCGACGCCGATGCAGCCTTGATCGCTTTCTGCAGTTCATTCTCCACATCACACGAACCGGCATTCTGCTTCGTTTCTTTCTGCGCATTTGCCTTCTTCGCCCTCCACTGCTCAGTGATTCCGAGATTGCCGATTACAAAGATAAGCCTTATCAACAGTTACAGGATGGAACACTAAAGGTTAAGTATCCGAATGGCATCCTTAAGTGTCCATTTTGTGCTGGGAAAAAGAAACAAAATTTCAAGTACAAAGATCTACATCAGCATGCTTCAGGAGTAAGCAAAGGTTCTTCCAATCGTAACGCAAAGCAAAAATCTAATCATTTTGCTTTAACACTATACCTCAAGAATGAACTCGCACATGAGGCCAAAACACCGTTAAAAGCTGCAGCTCCCGCACCTGCAGCATCAGTTTCTTATGTCATGAGCTTTTCTATAACGATAACAGTGACCAAATGGTTCACTGTAACTTTGAAATATTATTATTTTCGATAAAATGGCAATTTCATAAGTTTCAACAAACTAAATGAGTATTAAAACCATTGTAAGGAAGCAACAAACCTCGAATTGTTCAATTTCCTTCTCCAAATCACGATGACCCTTCAAAATTTTTTGAACTACCACAATAGATTCCAACTTTTACGTCTATGTGTATGTATTATTAGTCCAAAACTTAAGAGTCCACCTTTTATTCAAAAATCAAACCTCTTACTTAATAATGGTTCTAGTTATATTACCTCAAAAACTATTTTTTTACTTTGGGCAATTTCCATTAGTCCTGAACACACAAAACAACAGTAGATAAAATGGCAATTTCTATAACGAAACAGTATATAAAATGGCAATTTCCATCACTCTTGAACACACAAAACAATAGTAGACAAAACAATTCTATAACGATGACAGTGACCAAATGGTTCACTATAACTTTGAAATATTATTATGTTCGATAAAATGGCAATTTCATAAGTTTCAACAAACTAAATGAGTATTAAAACCATTGTAAGGAAGTAACAAACCTTGAATTGTTCAATTTCCTTCTCCCAATCACGATAACCCTTCAAAATTTTTTGAACTACCACAATAGATTCCAACTTTTACGTCTATGTGTATGTATTATTACTCCAAAACTTAAGAGTCCACCTTTTATTCAAAAATCAAACCTCTTACTTAATAATGGTTCTAGTTATATTACCTCAAAAACTCTTTTTTTACTTTGGGCAATTTCAAATTCCAAAACAAATACAACACCATACCTGTTCTTGACTTCTGCCTCCACTATCGTAGCCATAGCCACCTCCGGTTTCATCGATCACCAATCACCGGCGGTCACCTCCTTCACCTTCAAGCGGCACCCACCATCTTCGATTGACCATAGACGCCGGCCGTCGGCCGAACACCGACTAACTTACGATTGACCTCAGTTGACCTCCGATCAACTGTCATTCAGCTCTGATTAATGAACAAAGTTACATAATTTCTCTGTTTTCAGTTCGTGAAATCCAGGTATGCAAGATTATTATATTTTTTATGCAAATAACGAAACCCTAAAACGTAAGAATGTAGAAATACCTTGAGCAGCATCTTCCTCATCATCATCGGAATCAGCGTCAACATCTTCATCATTGGATGAAGTGGAACTGATACAAGTGTTGTTGCTGTTGTTGATAGAGTGAGGAAGATGAAGATGAAAGTATCCGAGAGAAACAGACTTTATGGTTTGAATTTTGAATGTGGAGCCAGAATAATGTAGGTTATATATGTATACCATTTGAATTTTGAAACTGGAGCCAAAATTTTGAATGGGCAGTGGTTTTGATTGCAGATGTTTGAATTTATAACATAGGTTGAATTTTGGAGATGGGCAGTGGTTTGATGGCAGACCTTTGGAATTTGAATGTGGGCCACCTCTGAATTTTAAAGTCTTTTAATATTAAGGTTTATGATGTAAAAATAAGATAAGAAAAGTCTTGTTGGACAACCTCTATGGCTGCCTACTAAGCTTTTCTTATGTCATTGAGTTTTCTCCTTTTATATTAAAGATAGATAACGGTAACATGATAAAAATATGTAACTAAAATACTTAACATTTTTTTTCTTTTCCCCAAACTGCTCCAGCTACTACTGATGTATCAGTTAAAGAGGAGAACAGAGAAGAAACTCATCCTCCAAAGGATGTAACAATCAAACAGGAAGAGATATAAGAAATTCTGGAGGACGCTGATCTCGATAATGACAAATGGTGGTGTGACAATATAGATGACATCCTTGAGATTTTTAAGCTGTGTGATTACTAAATTGATCTCATCACGATACAAAGTACTTAACAATTGAGCTTTTAGTTTTCATCTTTTATATTTAAGACGTATGTTTCCTTATACGTATGTTGCTTTATATAACTTTTATTTATGGTTAAGACTTATTTTTTCTTATTCGTTTGTTACTTTATTGAATCAATAGTTTATTAAAGTACTTGGTAATTAATTCTAAATTTAATAATTACTAGACATGTGTAATACTTATGACATATATCCACCACAATAATGCTACCATAAATATTATACGATTAAGAAAATTATCAGAAACGAGTGCTGGAATGCAAAGTGTCACCCTCGCCGCATCGCGCGGGCACTCTACTAGTCATACAAAACGTACGAATAGGGTGAAAAGTTAAAAAAAAAAAAGCGGTGGCATTTTCGTCATTATTTACTCGTAGAGTAATTATCAAAATTACCCTACAAATGATCTTGTAGGGTAATTTCGTAAAATGTTCTTGTAGGGTAATTTTGATCTTGTAGAGTAATTTTGTAGAGTATCATAATTACTTTACAAATGATCTTGTATGGTAATTTTTATCTTATAAGACAATTTTGATCTTGTAGTGTAATTTTGTAAAGTATCATAATTACTCTACAAGCGTATCAAAATTACTCTGCAAGTTTCAAAATTACCCTACAAGAACATTTTACAAAATTACCCTACAAGATCAAAATTAACCTACAAGAACATTTTACAAAATTATCCTACAAGATCAAAATTACCCTATAAGATCATTTGTAGAGTTATTTTGATAATTACCCTACGAGCAAATAATTATGAAAATGTCATCGTGTTTTTTTTCCATGCCTTTCGTACGTTTTGTACGATAAGACTGTTTGTACGTGAACTTAACTCTATCACTAAAAGTGAAATGGTAATTTTAATTTAAAATTTTCAAACGTAGTATGCCAATAAATAAAAAGTTGTACATATCATCATGAAACTAATTAAAAAATAAATTATGTGAGATAACTTAAGTAGATTTGTACTCATTTTGGCATTTATTATCATTTAACAATTGTTCCAATAAATAAATTGTTGTAAATATCATGAAACTAAAAAAAATATTTGAGATAACTTAAGTAGATTTGTACTCATTTTGGCATTTCTTATCATTTAACAATTGTTCCGTATGAATGTGATGGCATGTGAGAGTTTTGTGGCAAAGAAAATGACATATAGCCGTTCGTAGACTTAAGATCATTTGAGCATCTTGCTTGGTCAACATCACAAACGCACTCATGAATGCATCAACGGCAAACAGAGAAGGTACGCTAGATGAAGAAACCATGTGGTCATCTATCTTTGAGATATCGAATAATGTAATCTCACTACCCTAGTGCTCATCCGTAGCCTAATACATGAATTAGCACACCTTATTAACTACGAAGACAAAAATCAAATTGCGGTCAAGTGGATGTCGGGTTTCAAATAGCAACCGCTATCAAATGATATTTTGAATTGGATCAAGAAAGATTCGCGTAATAATACATTTGATTAAATAGACCTCACTTAGCATCCGAGAAAAAAATGAGGAGCCAAGATCTTTAAGAAACAAATCACCCTAAAGGAGGACCAATATCCCCATGTATCAATGTTGTTCCGACTATTGCAAGTCATAATATCATAAAAAACAAATTTTATTAGTTATAAAAAAATTAAGAAGAGCCGGCATTCAGCCTAAAAAACCAAACTGTTCAATAACAACTAATAATCGATAAAACGAAGCCATACAACTTTTTAAGTTGTAGAGGAAGCGATGTAGAAAGCACAAATGATTAGGACACGATGGGTTAATGAACCCCATGGTTAATACATACGATTGTGTCATTTAAATTTCCATTATGTAAAATGCATTCTTGATTTTGAGATATCAATTAGACCATCCTTGGAAGACTAGCAAGCTTCAATACTACAGATACACAACTGCCAACGAAAATGTCACACCCCGACCACGAAAAACATCAAATCGTGGCGGAAACGTCGGGGAGTGTTGTAACAGAATCATTGTTTTCATAACACATGGAAATTGAAATATTGTTTTATTGAATAAAAGAGTTACAATGTCTTGACAATCAAAGAAATATAACATAAATAACTAGTCTTGCAACTTTTATTGTCACTAAGGCCCAAGTCCGCCTAAGTATATCTTGATAAATCCTATGCATCATATCCTGAAACACATGTGAAAATAGGTACGTCAGCATAAAAATGTCTATGAGATACATAGGTTTTGTGAAAATAGGATTCATGACTTGTAAGTTTAGAAAAGAGTTGTTTAGCAAAAGTCACTCATGAACCTTGTAAATTGATTTGTTTTGTAAATCGTTTGAAAAACAATAAGTTCAGATGATATGTATAAATAAGAGAATAATGTATGGTTAAATGAATAACCAAGCAAAATGAGTTTGTATAAGATAAGTTGTTTGTAAAACAATGTCTTGTGAAAAGTATGTTATTTGTATAAAATGTTATATGTCTCAAATTGAAATGATTTAAATAACGCTACGATATGTAATACCATACAAACACTTATATATAGGAAGTACCAGCGGCGTATCCACCATGCTTGTATCATATTACACACGCCTCGTTACTTAAATCACTTACTCAAACCAAACCACCAAAGTAAAATGTTTATGTATAATCAAATGTCAAAATGTTTATGTGAAAACCATGTCTAATGTCTATGTCTAATGTAAATCATGAATTGTGTATGTAAATGTCAAAATGTTTATGTATGGTAAGTGAAATATATCAACTAAACCATATGTAAAATGCACAAAAACAAGGTATTGAAGTAAAACATGGTTTAAATCAAAGTTATGTTTTGTGTAATAATTGCATGCTATACTGATATAAACATCTATGCGGTATTGTGAAAATTCATACATCCAAGCCTTGCGACAGTCGGATAACCCTTTTAGTAAAGGTTATCAAAAAATGTATTCGGATTCGGTCATTCCTTCCATCCAAACAAACCCGAGATTACAGGAATGGGATTTGTCAAGTCCTATGGTACCACTACCTACTACCGAGCGGCATGATCGGTGTTAATGAATGTACATTGTCCCATTTAAACAAACCAAATGTCATACCAAAATGTAAGCATGTGATGAATAATAAATGTACTAAGTATGCACACAATGGGCATACATAGCATAGAATGTAATGTAAAATGATGTACTAAGTATGCACACAATGGGCATACATAGCATAAAATGTAATGTAAAATAATGTACTAAGTACGCACACAATGGGCATACATAGCATAAAATGTAATGTAAAATAATGTACTAAGTACGCACACAATGGGCATACATAGCATAAAATGTAATGTAATGTAAAATAATGTACTAAGTACGCATACAATGGGCATACATAGCATAAAATGTAATGTAAAATAATGTACTAAGTACGCACACAATGGGCATACATAGCATGAAATGTAATGTAAATCATGTACTATAAATGTACTAATGAACATAGCAAGTATATGAACGAAAACAGGAAAGCATGAAAGTAACAAGTAGGCACATGTATTCCACCCCAAAATGTTTGGAAAACAGTAAAAGAGGGGTCTATGTACTCACTTGAGATTGCTTAGTAGTCCTTGAGTAACAACCAAACAATGCTAGAGATCACGGATATCAAACGGCACCTAATATAGGTAACTATGTTAATATACCGGACCTAAATCGGAATATCGGATAGAATGAGGGCTTGTAAACCAAATGAGTATGAGAACTCATGTAATATGGTTTAACAAGGCCTACATACTACGATGAAACCTAACCTAAGTGCTTATGACCCATTACGACCCGTTTAGGTAGCTTATGCTACTTTAACGCATCGTTCGCGTGAAACATGTTCGGACCGCCTAACTAGCCCTATGATAAGTAAAATATGCCTTAACATGTCTAATATTGTTGCCACATCAGTTTAGATATCAAAAGTTATGTTACATATGCTTAATGTTTTGGTCAAAAATTACCGAAGCAATTTAGTGATCAAATTAGTTAAGTGAGGTAGTGTGCTAAAATTACGTTTGAAAAATATGTTAACAAAGTTAGTTGTAAAAACAGTTTCAGGATACGGCTCAAGATATAGAGCTGTATCTATGATCAAACAATGAGCAGAAAAGTAATGGTTGACGCGTGATGTACGAGGAAAGCCCTTGATCAATCTAGATCGCCGGCACAAAACCTCGGGAGCTGACAATCGCAGCTGCCTTGTTCTTCTATTGCTTCAAATATCAGGATACAGTGCAGGATGTAGAGCGAATCAACTAGGTGTTACAATGTGATTTGAATACAAGTGTTTGTGTGTAGTGTTTGCAGAGAGCTAGAGAGAAAGTGTTTGAAAATGTGTAAGTTGCGTGCCTTAATCTGATCCGCCCCCATCTATTTATAGTAAAACAAATGTAACAAACTATCCTAAATAACCGGGATCCAGCGAATATTCCTCAGTCGAACGTTGTAGACCTAGTCTTTCGGGTTCAACGTCTCTCCCATAACAAATACGCCTGAGTCTTGAGGAGATGAAGTCCATTTGACCGTTGGCAAGTCCCAGTCTTTAATCTGCACGTGATTTATTCAATCAACCTCAGGATATCGCCCAGGATGTTAGCAATATCCTCGTCCAGTATCCTGGTCACAAATAAACAATTAGAAGCAGGATATTGATCAAGATATGTACGCTCAGAAAATGACCCATAACAATTGTCCCCAAATATATCTGTTGGTATACCAATCCAACGGATATATTTTAAAAGTTTTATCTCATCAATTAAGGCAATCAATATGATGAGACCCTTGAAATGACAATGTGCAACTTCCAAGGCGATATTTACTCTTTACCCCCTACATTTAGCCTATATTAACTGAGGGTCGTCTCATTATGATTATCTTTATCTTCATCCGAATATCAGGTACTTTTCTCTCTCTCTTTTCTATTTTCCTTGTTTACATCTCCTGTTCTCCGATTGTAATCCTCCATGGCGACCCGTACTATATCGCAAATGGCGGATTCTGTTTCCCCCTTCCACAAACAAAATTTGCTCCAGAAACCTTCAAAGGAGGTGTGTTCTTTCGATAATTCCGACATCGCAGCCCTACGAGCTTCCGGTGCCTTTCCCGCCGGGACAATCTTCCGTCCATTCGACCGAGAGGTCCGATCGGATTTTTGTTCTGACGAATGGGTCTGCTTTTTTGCCTACCCTTTCTCCATAGGACTTCAATACCCGTTTTCACCTTTTATTTCTCGTTTCTTTGAACTTACTGGCCTTAGCTTTGCCCAAATCATGCCCATGGTTTGGCGTATATTAGTCACCTTGGAAGGAATTAAGGCTCGCCATATGCCTGACCTGTGCATCGAAGATTTGCCGATGGCTTATCGTTTAAGATCTCATGGTTCCAGCCGATTCCTTCTATTCTCTATTTCCAAAGATCCTCTCATCCTCAAAGCTACCAAGAATGAGGATAAGTGGACAAGAAAATTCTTCTTTGTGAAAAGAGACTCCATTGATAAGGGTTTTGACCTCCCTAAAAGATGGTTGACTTCTGGTAGGACTTAAGGTTTTAGGAATATCCCCAATCATATCCCGAACCTCCATCCTGAACCAATATCCTGATATATCTATTTCCTTTCTTGCAGCAAACTTCAAGGAACTAGCTCCCCCTAGTGCTGAATCAGAAGGAAGAATAAAAGAAATCTACAAGCTTCCAGAGGGTGAAAGAACCTTTAACCTGCTACTCACAAGCTCAAGTCAAAGATCAAGTTCCAACATGTCTGGTAAGCATATTTTCAGGAATTATCTTTATATTAAATCGATTATTATTTTTAGAGGTATAATAAGCCTAAAACATCTTCCCTTGTGCAGTGCCAGTTATTAACCTCGAAGGCTTCCAACTCGACGAGTTGGACAGCTACTCTAGCCTCGCACCTGCCAAGCAAGAATCCAATCCAAAGTCATCCGTCACACCGAAGCCTATCAGCTCGAAAACCACCACTGCTTCCAAAGCTCCTCCGGCATCCCGTACCCGGGCCTCTAGTTCCCGAAAGAGAAAAGAAATTGAACCTCCCGCTACACTTCACGAGTTCCCATTTGAGAACCACGAGTTTACTGAATCCAGCAAATTTATGACCGGCTTCCTTAACCAGGTTAGTATCCTGACCTGTATCCTGCACCATATGCTAAGTAGAAATGTTCATTTAGAATAACGCCTGTTTCTTTACCTTGCAGGGCCTTGAACGCCTGGTATTCCTTTATGAGGACACATGTGATTTAAACGTCATGCTAGAAAGCAAACTAAAGAAGGCTGAAGCTACCATCAAGGATCAAGCAGCAATCGCCACCGCCAAATCTGAACACTACGAAGCTAAGTATAAGGTCATGACCCAAGATCACCAAGCTGCCATCCAAAAGATCACCCAAGAGGCTCAAGCTAAGTCTGACGTGGTCCAGGTTTAGCATGAACAAGATATGGCTTCATACCGGGAGAGCCTTAAGAATTCAGTCATCATCTCCCTCCTCCAGGCCAGACTGAAAATGGCTTACGAGGCTAGGGCTTTGGGCGTTGAATGCCCCTCATGGAACATCAAAGCCTGGGAGATGAAATTGAAAGATCTTGGCGGCAATCCGGTGGAGCCCCCTTCAAAACATGTCGTAGAGGAGCCCACCAAGGTAACCGAGAAGGTGGATGATGCTGGTGCTTCAAAGGATGCCGGTGGTGATTCTGGAGAAAATGCTGATGGGAAGGATGCTGCTGATGATGCTGAGAAGAATGTTGGAAAAGATACTGGTGGAGATGTCACGATGGAGGAGGGAGCTGACCCTTAAATACAGCGACGTGGGCGATGATGGATATATGTGCTGAGGCCGGAGCCCACTTTTTAAAATTTCATGGTTATGGTCTATAGAACAATTTACATTTCCTGTCTTTGAACAATATATATTTCCTGCACTTAGAACATTATGATGACCAAAGGTGGATGGGTCCTAGGTTTTAGGATGAAGCCCTTGGTCATCGGTTAGTATAATCTATTTTGAATATCGTAACGGTTGAGGGTAGACAGGTTTCGTTTTGAGATAAAACCTTCAACCGTCATGTAGGTATGGTAAAAACTAAACGTGCTTTTGGCGGATGTGCCTTGGTTTGAGGTGAAACCAAAAGCACAACTTTTGACCTGTTAATAATATAACTATCTCTTGACTTATTTGTTATCACCTTTTAGATTTTTGCCATGCATTACTTAGTGTAATTTTTAGCTTCGCAAAATTTTGTACTATTATCTTTTGAAAATATCCTGATCAACATACTCTGTGATATATTATGAAAACTTTTATTAAATAGAATTTCCAAAAAATCAATCACCTTTAGAAAAAGTTAAAAGATAGTCCATTTTGAAACCTGTTATGACGGTACTTGCTTGATTAAAGTTTCAAACTAGTACCAGTTTCATATATCTTAATAAAATATCCTGAAAAGTATTTTGAAAATATATTTTGGGAATATATCCCGAGAATTTATCCTAATCAGGATGTTTAACCTTTTATAAAACATAGTACTGTCAAAAACTTAAACAATGTGTACAAAGGAAAGATCATACCAGGAATAGGGTATAACCCTATTTTTAAACTTCAATCCCCTTGCAACTCTTCCAATAAAGATGTCCCCTGTCTTGGACACTCAGTGTATTAGGTCTGAGCTTTATCCTTTGAGCTTTACACAATTACCTCAGTAGGAATGTCCCCTGTGCACAATGTCTTCGAATACTTAGAAATCTTTTGGTCATCAATTCCAATTGTATAGACAATTTTTTGTGTTAGAGGGGTAAAACCCAAGAATGTACTGGAGATAAATCCCTTGAATTCTGGGGGAAATCCCAAATTTCCGTGCGCTACAGGCTGGAGTGTATAAACTCCAAGACTTAGAAAGGTGAAAACCTTTAAACCTTAGAGAGTATGAAAATACCCTTTCGTGAGAGAGGGTGATCAATCCTCATATACCTTTAGGATTCAGGATATAGCCAATAGTAACGAAATTGTCAGTCACTTTTACATGGACTGGTCCCGCCACCTTGAACTATTCCCGAATAACTTGCGCTCCAGGCGGGGTGTTTAAACCCAATTCGGAAGAAAGGTGAATACCTTTAAACCTGTGAAGGGATCAGGATCCCTTATACGTGAGAGAGGGGGCCAATCCTCTAATCTTCCGAAGTATCCTGAGTGAGCATCCTGGAGCCATATCCTGGAGCATATACTGCAAAACATCCTTAAACTAAGGTGGGTGTTAGCTTGGCTAACACCCCTCCGATGCTTAAGTCAGTATTGGGTTCAAGATAATAAACAAATATATTTAAAAGAGATAGAATACATACCATTTTGAGATAGAAATTAAATTCTATTCTTACTTGAAATAGAGCTTTAAGTGTATTGCATTCCAGGATCTTGGTAGCATATCCCCCTCCATATCCTTTAGTCGGTATGCACCTTTTCCTGATTCTGATTCAATCTCATATGGTCCTTCCCATTTCGGAGCCAGCTTTCCATCAGCAGGATTGGTAGTATTCTGAAAAGCTTTTCTTAACACCCAATCTCCAACTCTGAACCTTCTAATCCTTATATTCTTGTTGTATGTTCTGGATATCCTTTGTTGATATGCCGCCATTCTTAGCCGTGCTGCATCTCTTGTCTCATCAATAGTATCCAGCTCCTGGCATACGACTTCAGGATTCCAGAGGTTGGATCTTGCTGTGGGTATCACCATTTCTGTCGGGATCACTGCTTCTGCTCCAAATACTAAGGAAAACGGGGTTTGACCAATTGCATTTTTTACCGTCGTTCTATCAGCCCACAAAACAAAGGGTAATTCTTCTGCCCATCTCCCTTTCTTGGCCCCTGATCTTTTCTTCAAGTTGTTGACAATTATCTTGTTTGATGATTCAGCTTGTCCATTTGCTTGAGGATGTACAGGAGTAGACGTAATCATTTTGATTCCCCAACTCTTGCAAAATTCAGTAGTCCTCTTACTTATAAACTGAGAACCATTGTCACAGATTATCTCGGCTGGTACTCCGAATCTGGTCAGGATATTTCTCTTTATGAAGGATACCACTTCTTGATCCCTAACTTGGACAAATGCCTCAGCTTCAACCCATTTGGAGAAATAATCTGTCATTGCCAACATAAAAACCTTCCCCCCTGGAGCCTTTGGAAGCTTTCCCACTATATCCATACCCCACTTCATAAATGGCCAAGGGGAAACAATAGGATATAATGGTTCAGCAGGCTGATACAGTATGTTACTATGTCTTTGACATGCATCACATCTTCGAACATATTCTGTGGCATCTTTCCTCATTGTCGGCCAATAATATCCTGTCCTTAATACTTTTGAAAATAATGATCTGCCCCCAGTATGGTTACCACAATCCCCTTCATGTATATCTTGAAGTACTTCTTTTGCTTCAGGATCCTCCAAGCACCTCAAATACGGTCCTGCAAGAGATTTCTTGTATAAAACATTGTTTATAATAGTGAATCGTGATACCTTCATCCTAAATGCCTTAGGATTTTCATTTCTGGGGATGTGTCCTTCCTTGAGATATCTCATGATTGGAGCCGTGCAGGATTTAGGATCCTCTTCGGGATACCCTGCTCCAGGATCCTAAATACCCACTACTTCTTTATCCTGAGGATTCGTTGCAGGATACAAGATATGTAATATTGGTATTTGGGTTCCTTCCGGTATCCTTATCGATGATCCCAGATTTGCTAAGGCATCTGCTTCAGCATTATCTTCCCTTGGTACCTGTTCAAGTGTGAAAACATCGAAATATCCTGCTAATTTTTTGAGAATATCGAGGTATTCGATTAATTTCTCACCCTTAACTGCATAGGATCCATTAAAATGGTTAGTGATTAACAAGGAGTCAACATACACTTGCAAATTCTTGATACTCATATTCCTAGCCAACTCTAATCCTGCAATTAAAGCCTCATACTCTGCTTCATTATTAGTAGCAGGAAATTCACATCTAATAGCCTGGGGTAATATGTCCCCCTGTGGCGATTTTAGTAGTATACCTAATCCTACTCCTCTTACATTAGATGCACCATCAGTATATAACGTCCAGGATCCTGAGGATTCTCCTAACTGTTGGACTTCTAGGTCTACCTCATCCTGAATGTCACTACTGAAATCAGCCACAAAGTCAGCTAAAGCTTGAGACTTTATGGCATTTCTAGGTTCATATACTAAATCATAAGCACTTAACTTTACTGACCACTTAGCCATCCTGCCTGACATTTCTGGTTTCCTAAGCACATTTTTGACAGGATAATTTGTTTTAACATGAATTCTATGTGTCTCAAAGTAATGTCTAAGCTTCGTTGATGCCATAACTAATGCTAGTATCAATTTTTCTAAATGAGAATATCTAGTTTCAGCATCTAACAAACTTTTACTAACATAATAGACAGGATATTGCTGACCTTCATGGTCTTTTATAAGAACGGCACTTACAGCATTCCCTGATACAACGAGGTATAGGGATAGTGGTTCACCATTTTCAGGCTTCATCAATAGAGGTGCAGTCGAGAGATATCGCTTCAAATCCTGCAAGGCTGCTTCATGCTTTGCTCCCCATTCGAACTTCTTATTCTTCTTGAGGATATCATAGAATTCCTTGCATTTTTCCGAGGATCTTGAAATAAATCTGTTCAATGCTGCTACTCGGCCTGTTAACCGTTGAACATCCTTCATATTCGAGGGCGATTTTATATCCAGGATAGCTTTAATCTGCTTCGGGCTTGCCTCTATTCCTTTTTTAGTCACCATATATCCTAAAAACTTTCCTGCCCCCACTCCGAAATGGCACTTAGCAGGATTTAGCTTCATGTTGTATTGATCCAGGATATCAAATGCTCCCTTGATATCCTGGAGGTGATCCTCAGCCTTTCTAGATTTTACTACCATATCGTCAATATATACCTCCATGGTGTCCCCCAGCTTATCTTTGAACATCATATTCACCAATCTCTGGTATGTTGCACCTGCATTTTTCAAACCGAAAGGCATAGCAGTATAGCAATAAATACCTGTTGGTGTCATGAAAACAGTATCCTCCTGGTCCGAAGGCTCCATTTGAATCTGCTGAAATCCTGAGGATGCATCCATGAACGTTAACATCTCATGCCCAGCAGTAGCATCCACCATTGCATCGATATGAGGAAGGGGGAATGGATCTTTAGGACAAGCCTTATTCAAGTCTGTGTAATCTACACAAACTCTCCATTTCCCATTTTTCTTCTGGACTACGACCACATTTGCCAACCATCTTGGAAACTTGACTTCTCTGATCATTTTGGACTTTAACAATCTTTCAACTTCCTCTTGGATGATTATATTTCGCTCAGGAGCAAACTTCCTTCTTTTTTGCTGAACAGGCTTGAATGACCCATCAATTCCAAGCTTGTGAGTAATAATGTCTTTGGATATACCTGTCATATCCTCATGCTTCCATGCAAACGTTGACATCCTGCATTTCAAAAAGTTAGTTAATTGTTCTTCAATATCCCGAGGGATACTGGTTCCGACGAGCACCGAGATATCAGGATTATCCTGATCCAGGATAACTTTCTTCACATCCTGCTCCGAAGCTTCCAAGGTATCCCGGGCCCGCATCTTTAATTGCTATGCTGGATTAGGCTTGGTCGAGGATTTCATCGAGGATGAGTAGCATTCCTTCGCCTCCTGCTGATCACTATCAACTTTGACGACCCCCCAAGGGGTTGGAACCTTGATGCATTGGTGATAAGTCGAAGGCACAGCCTTCATGTCATGGATCCATGGCCTGCCCAGTATGATGTTATAGCAGGATAAGGAGTCCATTACACAAAAGCGTTGTATCGAGTTGACCCCTTCAACATATACTGGTAACTTTATCTCCCCTACAGTATTTCTAGCTTCTCCACTGAAACCAACGAGCACAGTGGACTTCGAAGAAATGTCCATCGGAGATACATTCATCCTTTTCAATGTTTCCAGCTGAATTATATTGACAGAACTACCATTGTCCACCAATATCCTGCGTACAAAATGGTTAGCCACATATAATGTTATTACCAAAGCATCATGGTGAGGATCCTGAACAGTATCCCTGTCATCACTATCGAAAGTGATCACTTTATCAGTTGTGAGGGTAGTCATCCTGACTGGTTTGTCTCCCCTTTCACTCTTAGCTTCCTTTGCATGTCTCTTAGCCGCCGTATACGAAGTCCCACAAATGTCGGATCCTCCTGAAATAAAGTTAATTATCTTGGCATCTGCTGGGGGTGATGCTGCCCGTTCAGGATCCTTCTCGGGATCCTGCTCTTTATTCTTCTTTCTTCCCAGCAAATCCTTCAGATACCCTTTGCTTAACAGGTAACTTATTTCTTTCCTTAAAGCAATGCAATCCTCGGTCATATGTCCGAAGTCTTCATGGAAGGCACACCATTTGGATTTATCCTTCCAATCAGCTTTCTGCTGGTTCTTTCGAGGCCACCTAGCTTTGTCCCCTAAACCCTGCATAGCATACATTAATTCAGGCATATTAACAGAAAAGCAGTATTCAGACAAGTCAGGATATTCTTCAGGATCCTCGTCTTCAACAGCATTCACTTTCTTGTTATCATTTCTGCCATATGGCTTGGAGCGATATGGCTTATATGAGGATTCTGATTTCCTGTTGGTTGATTCATAGGTTGAGGTAGAATTCATCCTCTCTTGCATCTTCTTGTCATCTTCCAAACGGATGTATCTCAAAGCCCTGTTACGAGCTTCGTCGAGATTCCTGCAGGGATTCATTACAAGATCCTGATAAAACTGAGAATCCTTTTGTAACCCCATCTTAAAAGCTTGCACAGCTGTTGCAACATCAAGATGTGGGATGTCCAAGGATTCTCGACTGAACTTGTTCACATAATCCCTCAAGGATTCCTGAGATCCTTGAGTTATCCTGTAAAGGTCACTGGTTAGTTTCTCAAAACTCCGACTACAAGAAAATTGACTGTTAAATAAATTAACCAAATGAGCAAACGAAGTAATTGAGTGAGGAGGGACGTTTAACAGCCATTTTAAGGCTGATCCTGTCAAGATAGAACCGAATCCCTTGCATAAGCATGATTCCTTGAGATCTGGAGGGATAGGATTGATTTCCATCCGTTCCATATACTGGGCAATATGCTCTTCAGGATCCGTAGTCCCGTCATACAGTTTCATGTTGGGAGTCTGGAATCTTTTTGGGATTTCAGCATCACAGATAGGATACGCAAAGCGGGATATCCTGTGGCTGTCTTGGGATACTTCCGGAATTGGCTGGACCACTCCAGGTACACTGGATATCATGTCCTTCAATTTCTGGAGCTCCCTGGTAAATGTTGACGTCATACCTGCATCCTGCAAAGACCCATTGTTGTTAGTAGTAATAATATTATTATTTGACACATTACCAGTCTGAGGATTTTGGCCATATCCTGAAGCGTATCCTGAACTCCTCACAGTCGACATTCTGACCGAGGAGGGTATCTCAGGAGTATGATTATGAGAATGGCTTGGGACGATATTCCCCCTGTTATCCTCAGTGTAAACCGCGGAACTGAAGTTCAAAGCCCTGGGCTGTATAGGAGTGACAGTTTCTTCAGCATGTCTACTCGAGCTAGCTTTTAAGAGTTGTATTTCTCTTAACAGCATTTGGTTAGTTTCTTGTTGCTGCCTCATTTGTTCCTGCACACTTCCAAACAAAGTTAGAATTTCATCATTAGAGGCTAAAACGGGAGCAGATCCCTGAACACTCCGAGTAGGGATAACATCCTGAGGTTGTGAAGAAACTGGCATCCTTGGAGGAGGTGGTGGAAGCACCTAACCGGTAGTAGCAGAAGTCGTAGCGGACATAGTGGAGGAGCTCATGTTTGATCTCGAAGCCATTGAAAATAAGTTTGAAAAAGTTTTGACAAGAGAAAACCGAATAATGATTTTACTAAAGTTTTTAGCAAAAATAGCACCACTCGCCCCACGGTGGGCGCCAAATTGTTTTGGTCAAAAATTACCGAAGCAATTTAGTGATCAAATTAGTTAAGTGAGGTAGTGTGCTAAAATTACGTGTGAAAAATATGTTAACCAAGTTAGTTGTAAAAACAGTTTCAGGATACGGCTCAAGATATAGAGTTGTATCTATGATCAAACAATGAGCAGAAAAGTAAAGGTTGACGCGTGATGTACGAGGAAAGCCCTTGATCAATCTAGATCGCCGGCACAAAACCTCGGGAGCTGACAATCGCAGCTGCCTTATTCTTCTATTGCTTCAAATATCAGGATACAGTGCAGGATGTAGAGCGAATCAACTAGGTGTTACAATGTGATTTGAATACAAGTGTTTGTGTGTAGTGTTTGCAGAGAGCTAGAGAGAAAGTGTTTGAAAATGTGTAAGTTGGGTGCCTTAATCTGATCCGCCCCCATCTATTTATAGTAAAACAAATGTAACAAACTATCCTAAATAACCGGGATCCAGCGAATATTCCTCAGTCGAACGTTGTAGACCTAGTCTTTCGGTTTCAACGTCTCTCCCATAACAAATACGCCCGAGTCTTGAGGAGATGAAGTCCATTTGACCGTTGGCAAGTCCCAGTCTTTAATCTACACGTGATTAATTCAATCAACCTCAGGATATCGCCCAGGATGTTAGCAATATCCTCGTCCAATATCCTGGTCACAAATAAACAATTAGAAGCAGGATATTGATCAAGATATGTACGCTCAGAAAATGACCCATAACACTTAATATGAATTTTGGTGCAAAAAGGGTATTTTGGTCATTTACCTAAGGCATATAAACTACCTATCATACAACTAACTAAACGCCGTGACCATAAGGTATAACCTCGGAAGGTTATTCCCTATATACTATGGTCACCTAATGTGCTTGGTCGGATCCTAATGATCGACCAAACGGGTCGGGTTCGAAAGTATAAGCGATTGTTTAGATCACTTACCTTACGACCCTATATAAGCACTAAACTAAAAGTGACGAGCTAATCATGTTAAAACATGCTTAACTAAGTTTAGAAAACAGGTTTGGTATCAAAACAAACGGTTTTGATACCTAAGAGTAGTTTGGTTACAAAACACGCAATAACACGCATTTTGGCCGAAACTACGACTGGTCAATGCAGAAAGTCAAACACGCATTTTGGCCGAAACTACGACTGGTCAGTGAGCCAAGATAACGTGGTAATCAGTAGGTATAGTCACTAGGGACTATGACCATCGTGATTACGCTCACGTTATGAAGTTCAAATGAACTTTGCATTGACCATAAACTGGTCAATGCAGAAAGTCAAACAAAGTTTGACTTTTAGACACAAAAAGCAATAAAAGAACGAAGGAACACTTACAAAGGGTCCCCGAAAGCTAATCTTGATCCAAGTAGCTCAGGTATGAAACAATGGTTTCAACTTAGAGCTTCTAAGATCAGATTCTTGTGGGTTTTGCAATGGATGGGGTTGGGTATTTATAGTGTTCAGAGAGCCGTTAAGATCGTTTCTTGGAAACCGTGCTTTGATCTTGGCCATACACCTCAAGAACATGGTTTTACAAAACCATTTGAGCCCCTAGTATTGAGAAATACCATGTGCAAGAGGATTAGGAGTGCATAACAGCTGATAACAGGCTATTTAAACATTGAATCTGGTCTGGGAGTCTGACGCGGGCCGCGTAAGAGATCACCCTGGGCTTACGCGGGCCGCCTGGGCCTTCAGATCAGAAACCAAGTTTCAAAAATGACAGTTTTGGTCCCTGTTGTGTTTTAAGGCCATTTCCGGCACTTCTAAGGCCCGTCAAGCCAACTTTAAGGCCCTAAAATGATGCCTAAACATTGTGGACATGAAACATGCTCAAAAATATGCCGGATGTTGGTTCGTTTGGTCGTACGATCGCGATGTTCGCTTAATTACGACGGAATGCGCATAAGCGCGAAAAACGATCCACATGACGCGACGAATGGATTTTTCTCAAGCCAAACACTAAAATAAAATATTTTAGTGCTTACATAAATTTTTGGGCGTCCGGATGTATTCAGAACGTAAGTTATTTGCGAAAATGCAAACTTGTGCACTTTTTGACGCTTTTAGTCCCTGAATGACCCAAAAGTTTATTTTAGCATACCGAACCCCTCAAAGCCTATTTCTAAGCTATGTAAAGGATATTTATGGTATGTTTAACTTATGGTCATGTTTCAGAATGTTTGTTACAGTTCAAATTGGCATATTTTCGCAGTTTGTCAAGTTTAGTCCCTGTAAGCGAATTAACTTGTTTTTGCCATACCAAAGCCTTCAAAACTTATTTCTAAGTTATGTAAAGGTTATTTAAGGTATGTTAAGCCTATTTCACTATTCCGGAGTATTCGTTGCATTAAACGGGTTATATTTACACATCAGTGCGCGTATAACCTTCCAGAAAGCGATTTAAAGCTTGAAATCGAACAAGAATTGATATGTGCAAAGGATACACATATTTATACAAATCCCAAGTATGAAATACACTATTTCATTGATACAGTATTTGTTTGATGGCCGTGGAGGCACAGGTGTCACAGTCTCCCCTACTTTAGAAAATTTCGTCCCGAAATTTAATTTAGAGGAAACTTGTGAGAGTTTAAAACATGAAGTTGAAAAGATCGAATAACATTGGTTAGGGTTCTGAACTTCTAGTAACTTTAATAACATCATGCTTGCAATGTAAGAGGGATACTTATATACAAGTATATGAAGCGTCATTGGTGCATCCACCGTACCTCCATTACATCGTTTTCATTTTGTTATTGTTGTCACTATCGGTTCTTACACATAATAAATCTTAATGTGGTCTCCGTGCACTGAATTTCATAATTATGTACGCGTCCATAATTAGATAATTCCTTGCATAGTTCACACAGTCTATTTTATAATGTGTAGGGGAAAACCAAATGAACAAACCTGTGATGAGTGTGACTAGACCACCATAGGGTCCCTTTTATTAAATCAATAAATGATTTTAATAGACAACCAAGGAGTCTTTTCAGCTTGTATCATCACATGTCATTCTTAACCAGATTTTTGAATCAATCTTTTTGACTTGACCCCAAAAAGGGTCTCTTATGAATCATGGAGTGGTACTATATAATCCAAGGGTCTTAACTTATTACATAGAAGCCCATTAAGGATTTAAGGTAGTACCTTTTTGAATATCCTACTACGAATCCCTCATATGAAGATATGAAAGATTTTACGAGGATTTGGATAACGAATATCCAGAGTATACAAAAACACAAAATGCATAAAAGAAAAACACAAGATGCATAAACACATAGTCGTATAACCACAAAGATTGTTTATTTGTTAATTTGTTTTGTTGATTGCGTACATGTATTTAAAGCACACTAGGAATCCATTCCGTGGATTTCATTTCGTACTTTAAACATTATCAAGAATCTAACTATAAAGATAGAAAGATTTTAAAAAGAAAATTTTCAATTTCGATTATAAGGAACCGAAATGTTCGAATTTAGGTACATAAGGAATCCAATCAAGGACTCTGATTTGAATGATAATCATCCACAAGGGTCTAAATGTGAAGATAAAAAGATCCCATATGGATTTTAGAAGTTGAAGATGTTTTGAAACCTTGCACTTGATGTGCTTAGGTCAAAACGTGAAGTAAAATGCCTATGAAGTTGAGATGCCAGATATGCCAAGGCGACATATGAAGCGAAATTTGAAGGTTAAGTCAATGTATGAAGAAAATATTTTTGAAAACTATGCATGGGGTTCTTAAAAAAAATGTGTTCAATGTTTTTGAAACCTTATATATAATACCTTTGAAATCATAAAGTAGGTGTATTAGGTAGGTATATATTTATAAAAAAAATTGTTTTAAAATCATGCGAGATGAATTTTGAAATTATGTATAAGGTTTTTGAAAACATGAATGATGCTTTTCGAAATCATGCACTTGATAAGAAAATGTATTGTTTTAATATTGTTTTCAGACTATATGAAACATTTTGAAATTATGAAGGTTGTTTTTGAAAGCATAGCCAATGTTTTTGAAATAACATAGACAATGCATTTAAAAAAAATTGTTTTCAAACTATATGAAATGTTTTGAGATCATGAAGATTGTTTTTGAAATACTTGTACTGTGTATGTTGAAAAATCAAAACGTAATGGGTATGAGATTTGAAAATACCCTTAGTTATCTAACCAAGGATTCAAAGGCATAGATGTGCAGAAGCATGATTACTCATAATGTCACTTTATTTTCTATACTTTGTTTCTTAGAGTGAAACGAGTACTTAAAATTTTCGAGGGAATCATGAGCGATCATTTGAAAGAGAGAATCACAAGAGTAGTTTGTAAGGAACATAGTTCCTTAATACAGGTATCATAGAGAATTTCCATTTACTCATGTAACTACACTTGTATATCAGAATTGTGAACAACAATTTATTTATAATCAAAACAGATTGTTTCACATTACAAGAAATAGAAGAAACAAAAGCATAAGACAACAACATCTTCTAATCAGCCAACTGCTCATCCGTGGGTTGGATTTGCATTAGCAAGCTTTGGGCAATCCCTTAGGAAATGGCCCATCTCGCCACAGTTGTAGCAAGACCCTGGTGAGAAACGAGCTTGAGCAGAGTTGGCTTGTGGTTGGTTTGGACCACCTTGGTTCGGGTTACATCGACAAGCACTTGCCAGGTGACCAATTCGCCCACATGATACACACAGACGACACGGTAAGTGAGCTTGGTGATGCCCATTACATTTGTCACATATTGGTGCCGTTCCCATGTATGGCTTCCTAGCAGGTGGTGTTGCCACCCGGATGGGTCCTGCTTGATTTAGTACGGCTGCAGTTGAACATACCCTTGTTGTATGACCTATAAGTCCACAAATCTGGCATTTGCGGCACTTCACACTAGCATGATGATGAAGGTTACATTGGTTGCACAAGGGTGCAGTTCCATTGTATGGCTTCCTAGCAGGGGGTTGAGCTGGTTGGTTGGGGATGGCTTTACCATTGTGAGCGACCACGGCGAAATTCTGAGAAGCCTGTTGCTTTTTTGACTTCTCTGGGGATCGTTCATCCATGGTCTTTGATTCCTCGATTGGTTTCTTGGTTCGTGGTGCTGTCACTTGGCTAGGTCTTGCCTGTTTTGGTGCAACCGCTGCGGGATTCTTTGAAGCTTTACGTTTCTTTGGTTTTGGTGAAGGCTTGGCTTCCGTCTCCTTTGGTGACTCTTGAGTGGCTTCATTCTGGAGACGATACATGGCAATGCCTAAATCCACAGTCTTCAGAATCACTTCGCCTAATCGCTGGGCAAATTTGGTTGTTCGCTCGGACATTTGACCGTTGCTGAGAGGAAGAGACATTCTAGAAGGAAATGAAAGACATAGGAAGAAACAAGTGAAATGTTATCGGAAAATCAAAACAAAATGGCAACGCATAAAATTGCGATCATTTGTTTGTTACCTAAGGCAAACAAATGAGATGGTGACAAATCAAAGTAAACGGATCATATTAATGTATCACTGAAGACATGCTCGCCTATAAGTGAACACTCACCCCAAGAGTTCCCAGGTAAGAGTGACTGGTCCGATACTGCGGATTTGTACGAACACTCTAGCCTTCGACAGAAAACTCAGGGTACAGGCATTCATTCTTCCAGTTTGCACGTGTTCACATTATAAGACCCAAACTTTGACGAGATTTGAAAACTTAGAGGGTTCAAAACCTTACAATAGAGGGTTCAAAACCTAGTAATCAATCATCCTAGAACAGATGATTAGTTTTCAAAGCGGTTTTGAAATTTATGTTCTTGTTGTGGTTGTCGCCTAAGGATAGGTGACAGTATTGTTTTATGACTAAACGCAAGTAAACTCGCGTTAGGGTCCTAGGAAGGTTATAGACTAGGTCAAAGCATTACGAATAACCTAATTCCCTATAACCATGAGCTCTGATACCAACTTTTCTGTCACACCCCGACCACGTAAAACATCAAATCGTGGCGGAAACGTCGGGGAGTGTTGTAACAGAATCATTGTGTTCATAACACATGGAAATTGAAATATTGTTTTATTGAATAAAAGAGTTACAATGTCTTGACAATCAAAGAAATATAACATAAATAACTAGTCTTGCAACTTTTATTGTCACTAAGGCCCAAGTCCGCCTAAGTGTATCTTGATAAATCATATTCATCATATCCTGAAACACATGTGAAAATAGGTACGTCAGCATAAAAATGCCTGTGAGATACATAGGTTTTGTGAAAATAGGATTCATGACTTGTAAGTTTAGAAAAGAGTTGTTTAGCAAAAGTCAGTCATGAACCTTGTAAATTGATTTGTTTTGTAAATCGTTTGAAAAACAATAAGTTCAGATGATATGTATAAATAAGAGAATAATGTATGGTTAAATGAATAACCAAGTAAAATAAGTTTGTATAAGATAAGTTGTTTGTAAAACAATGTCTTGTGAAAAGTATGTTATTTGTATAAAATGTTATATGTCTCAAATTGAAATGATTTAAATAATGCTACGATATGTAATACCATACAAACACTTATATATAGGAAGTACCAGCGGCGTATCCACCATGCTTGTATCATATTACACACGCCTCGTTACTTAAATCACTTACTCAAACCAAACCACCAAAGTAAAATGTTTATGTATAATCAAATGTCAAAATGTTTATGTGAAAAACATGTCTAATGTCTATGTCTAATGTAAATCATGAATTGTGTATGTAAATGTCAAAATGTTTATGTATGGTAAGTGAAATATATAAACTAAACCATATGTAAAATGCACAAAAACAAGGTATTGAAGTAAAACATGGTTTAAATCAAAGTTATGTTTTGTGTAATAATTGCATGCTATACTGATATAAACATCTATGTGGTATTGTGAAAATTCATACATCCAAGCCTTGCGACAGTCAGATAACCCTTTTAGTAAAGGTTATCAAAAAATGTATTCGGATTCGGTCATTCCTTCCATCCAAACAAACCCGAGATTACAGGAATGGGATTTGTCAAGTCCTATGGTACCACTACCTACTACCGAGCGGCATGATCGGTGTTAATGAATGTACATTGTCCTATTTAAACAAACCAAATGTCATACCAAAATGTAAGCATGTGATGAATAATAAATGTACTAAGTATGCACACAATGGGCATACATAGCATAGAATGTAATGTAAAATGATGTACTAAGTATGCACACAATGGGCATACATAGCATAAAATGTAATGTAAAATAATGTACTAAGTACGCACACAATGGGCATACATAGCATAAAATGTAATGTAAAATAATGTACTAAGTACGCACACAATGGGCATACATAGCATAAAATGTAATGTAAAATAATGTACTAAGTACGCACACAATGGGCATACATAGCATGAAATGTAATGTAAATCATGTACTATAAATGTACTAATGAACATAGCAAGTATATGATGTGAAAACAGGAAAGCATGAAAGTAACAAGTAGGCACATGTGTTCCACCCCAAAATGTTTGGAAAACAGTAAAAGAGGGGTCTATGTACTCACTTGAGATTTCTTAGTAGTCCTTGAGTAACAATCAAACAATGCTAGAGATCACGGATATCAAACGGCACCTAATATAGGTAACTATGTTAATATACCGGACCTAAATCGGAAGATCGGATAGAATGAGGGCTTGTAAACCAAATGAGTATGAGAACTCATGTAATATAGTTTAACAAGGCCTACATTCTACGATGAAACCTAACCTAAGTGCTTATGACCCATTACGACCCGTTTAGGTAGCTTATGCTACTTTAACGCGTCGTTCGCGTGAAACGCGTTCGGACCGCATAACTAGCCCTATGATAAGTAAAACATGCCTTAACATGTCTAATATTGTTGCCACATCAGTTTAGATATCAAAAGTTATGTTACATATGCTTAATATGAATTTTGGTGTAAAAAGGGTATTTTGGTCATTTACCTAAGGCATATAAACTACCTATCATACAACTAACTAAACGCCGTGACCATAAGGTATAACTTCGGAAGGTTATTCCCAATATACTATGGTCACCTAATGTGCTTGGTCGGATCCTAATGATCGACCAAATGGGTCGGGTTCGAAAGTATAAACGATTGTTTAGATCGCTTACCTTACGACCCTATATAAGCACTAAACTAAAAGTGACGAGCTAAGCATGTTAAAACATGCTTAACTAAGTTTAGAAAACAGGTTTGGTATCAAAACAAACGGTTTTGATACCTAAGAGTAGTTTGGTTACAAAACACGCAATAACACGCATTTTGGCCGAAACTACGACTCGTCACTGAGCCAAGATAATGTGGTAATCAGTAGGTATAGTCACTAGGGACTATGACCATCATGATTACGCTCACGTTATGAAGTTCAAATGAACTTCGCATTGACCATAAACTGGTCAATGCAGAAAGTCAAACAAAGTTTGACTTTCGGACTCGAAAAGCAATAAAAGAACGAAGGAACACTTACAAAGGGTCCCCGAAAGCTAATCTTGATCCAAGTAGCTCAGGTATGAAACAATGGTTTCAACTTAGAGCTTCTAAGATCAGATTCTTGTGGGTTTTGAAATGGATGGGGTTGGGTATTTATAGTGTTCAGAGAGCCGTTAAGATCGTTTCTTGGAAACCGTGCTTTGATCTTGGCCATACACCTCAAGAACATGGTTTTACAAAACCATTTGAGCCCCTAGTATTGAGAAATACCATGTGCAAGAGGATTAGGAGTGCATAACAGCTGATAACAGGCTGTTTAAACATTGAATCTGGTCTGGGAGTCTGACGCGGGCTGCGTAAGAGATCACCCTGGGCTTACGCGGGCCGCCTGGGCCTTCAGATCAGAAACCAAGTTTCAAAAATGACAGTTTTGGTCCCTGTTGTGTTTTAAGGCCATTTCCGGCACTTCTAAGGCCCGTCAAGCCAACTTTAAGGCCCTAAAATGATGCCTAACCATTGTGGACATGAAACATGCTCAAAAATATGCCGGATGTTGGTTGGTTTGGTCGTACGATCGCGATGTTCGCTTAATTACGACGGAATGCGCATAAGCGCGAAAAACGATCTAAATGACGCGACGAATGTATTTTTCTCAAGCCAAACACTAAAATAAAATATTTTAGTGCTTACATAAATTTTTGGATGTCCGGATGTATTCAGAACGTAAGTTATGCGCGAAAATGCAAACTTGTGCACTTTTTGACGCTTTTAGTCCCTGAATGACCCAAAAGTTTATTTTAGCATAACGAACCCCTCAAAGCCTATTTCTAAGCTATGTAAAGGATATTTATGGTATGTTTAACTTATGGTCATGTTCCGGAATGTTCGTTACAGTTCAAATTGGCATACTTTCGCAGTTTGTCAAGTTTAGTCCCTATAAGCGAATTAACTTGTTTTTGCCATACCAAAGCCTTCAAAACTTATTTCTAAGTTATGTAAAGGTTATTTAAGGTATGTTAAGACTATTTCACTATTCCGGAGTATTCGTTGCATTAAACGGGTTATATTTACGCATCAGTGCGCGTATAACCTTCCAGAAAGCGATTTAAAGCTTGAAATCGAACAAGAATTGATATGTGCAAAGGATACACATATTTATACAAATCCCAAGTATGAAATAAACTATTTCATTGATACAGTATTTGTTTGATGGCCGTGGAGGCACAGGTGTCACCGTAAACCTTTGATGACTTGACTTAGTATACAATAATTGAACCCTCCTTATTCCATCTCAACTATACCAATCTAAAACAAGAAGATTCATATATTTTGAGTATGCAACTTGTGTGTTAGTTATTAATTATTTCAAATGAATGTTCCATACTCAATGGCAAGTTCCATTCCATGTTACACTTTCATTGGAAACAATGAAGGAGGTAGATTGATACTTAGTGACATGTTCCATGTGACACTCTTAATGGAAAAAAGGAGGCAGGCTCATTAGTGGGTAATTCTAAAGTGAATATGGAGACAAAAGGGTATTTATCATGATTTTGGTTATAGCTTGTTAAGAAGAGTTAAAAAAAAGGTATAAGTAGGATGGTGAGGCATTCTAAGATGAAGAAGAAGCCATCTCAAGGGAGGATGATAAGAAATTTATATCCATGGCCTATTATGAAAATCAAGTGTTCTTCAAAACCAAATTCATATATAAACCCTCCCAATTGATTTCAAAAACCATTTTAAGGCTTAGGTTCTCAGTATGAGTAAGGTTTTGTGTATGAACATATAAGTTACAATATAAAAAAATTAAATTGAAACATACTGAATAAAAACTAGATGACTTGTGCAAAGAGCCTTTTAATGTCGTGTCTCCTTAAAATACTTGGAAAAATCGTTTATGGTTTGTACGATATGAAAGTTGAACTTGTTAATCAACAAACATGTACAGAGAAAAATGGCTAGGGTTTATTGCATTGGAAAATAGAAACAAATAAAAGAGAAATACAAACTATATAGTATGGCTAGTTAGCTAATGGGCCAAGCCCACACTAACATCATTATTATGCTAACATCCTCCCTCAAATTCACAATGCAACTGTAATAAACATTGAGAGTTTGTCATATAAAAACCAAAAATCGAGACGCGGACTGACCAATGGTAAAAACATCTGCAATCTGCAAAGCTGGTGGATCCAAGGGAAGTGAGATGGTTCCAAGCTGAAGATGATGACGAGTAAAATGACAATTATCTCAATATGTTTAGTCCGCTCATGAAAAACTAAGTTCTTTATGATCTGCATAGCATTTTGGTTATCACAATGCAAGGAGGTAGGTTGAGAGATAGTGACCCCCATGTCTCCAAGGAACCATCGTAACCAAACAATCTCACATGTAGCCACAACCCTAGCACGATACTCAGTCTCAGTAGAAGTTCTGGAAACAACATTTGGCTTCTTACTTTTCCATGAGATTGAAGAATCACCAAGGAAAACACAGAAACCAGTAGCGGACTTTCGATCATTAGGATCACTATCCCAATCAGCATCACTGTAGGCACGCAACCCCAGAGATGATGTCGAGGGAAACAAAAGACTATGAACTGAGTCCAACGAAGATATCTCAAGATACGAAGAACAGCTCCCAAGTGAACAGAAGTAAGAGCAGTAACAAACTAACTAACCACGTGAACAACATGAGCAATATCAGGTCGAGTAACTGTAAGGTAAATCAAGCTGCCTACAATAGTACGATACAGGCTCTGATTAGATAAAGTGTTGACGTGACCGTGTCGTCCCGATCAGTCAAAAACCCAATTAAACCTAGGTAGCTAGGGTAAGTCGGGTATCGTATCCATGAAGAGCATATGGTCAGTATCGCACAACCCGTTCATTAGTTAGACTATTCACAAATAATGTACAAAGTGATTATGAAGATTGCTAATTTTATTTGTTTGTTTGGTTTTGCAAATTAATCAGAATCAACCGACAAATTGATGTTATTCTTAAAACAACGTGTGATTAACTAAGATTGTAAACTAAACTAAAAAGTTGAAACAAGAAATTAGAATACGGATCACACCCGGTTCGATAATTGCAAGACATAGGGTTCCTACATGTTTTAACTTAATTCAATTGCATATAATGATTAACGGATTACTATCACGAAACTTAGGTGCCAATTGCTATCTACGTCATAGACAACGGACCACAATGCACTTCATTACCTCGGACATGTAAATCCTAACCTAAGATAAGGCATAATTGCACATAACCATTTCGCAAAGTCATAACTTTATCATCGTTCGACAATTTACAAATTCGAAACAAATGCAAGACAATTATCAAAGGTTTCAAATACTAAACAATTTGTCACAAAATCAAATCAAAATACAAATGCATAAACCCTAGAAATCTTACAAAAATCTACACCGGGGTGAAACCGAAGAGACTAGCCACTCATGGTTGAATGGACGTGATCACCGAACGACGAACACGAGCACCATACCATGATCTTTGAGTCTTGGAGGAATTATGGAGATTAGGGTTTGAAGGTGAAGGTGGAAGGATGAAGATGATGGTGATGATGATGGTGGAATCGATTTAGTTAGAGATGATGGAGAACGGTTAGGTTTTAGGTTAGAGGTGAAGGTTAGGAATGAAATAGGTGGTGGATTAGATGTTTTGGAATGGTTTAGATCATGTTTAGATGATCCCTCATGGTGTTTTTATCATTCATAACTCGTAACCCCCGAAAACTTGGTCAAAGATGGTTTTAATTCGTCCCAACAACCAAGAAACTAAAATTTCGCGATAGCAAAAACTAGGGGGCGTCGTCGAAGCCATTTAGGGCATCTGTAACGCCCTGCGTTTTCATACTTACTATATTTAGAAACCATTGCTTGAAATTCTACTTTTGGAAAACTTGCATTCTCGTAATCATCCTTTCTTCTTAATCAAATGTAAAATACGGGACTTGATTCATAAATGAAACTCGTACTTTGTTAATTACATGTTATACCTAATTTATATATAATCATACGTTTAATTGTGAAACAATTAGTTACATATCCATAACACTTGCAAACGTGTAATAAACCTACTAATCCGTAACATACATGCTTCGTGCGATACTTACATACGAGTCTTATACTCGATTTTTATTCATTTGATACTTGTGTTACCTTTAGTACATGTTAAGTATGCCTAAATACCCTAAAATGATCATAAAATACGTAATATATAACATCTAGACATGTTGCAAAACAATTAAAAAAAAAGAAAAAAAATAAAAAAAATTTTTATTGTTCCTGACAAAGGCTTACGGACCGTAAGCCTCATACCCTTACGGTCCGTAAGGGTGTCTGGCGGGACAGCAGCTTCAAATCTCCGCGATTTTGCACGAAATCCCAACACTTCTTCACCTCCAATCACCTCTAATCACCATTAAAACCCTCCTAACCACTCCCTAACTTCTCCCCTATAAATACACATCTTCTTCAAGCTCAAAACACTTTACAAACACTCCCAAATCTCTCTCAATCACTCAAAATCGTTGCTGCAAATCAGAGTCGGACAGATTCATCGAGTTTTACAAAAATGGGCATAACTTCTTCATTTCTTATCCGTTTTGGTCCATTCTTTTTCCAGAACGCTTGGCTTGACCTTGGCTTCGATTCTAGGGGTGTTTCACAGCAAACAAGTCCCTGGAACTCCGGCAAAAAGGCTTCAAAGTCCATTGTTTAAGTTTGTTTTCATTAATCTTTGTTTGGACATGAGTTTAACTCACTCAAACCTATGTCCTTATGCTTATAACCACTCCTATGGTTAGTTAAGCTTAAAAACAAGGTTGAGACATACAACATCAGAGGTTAAACCTCAAATAAATTTTGTTTTGATTAGGGTTTTTAACCCACAAGTCATGTTCAAGCTTCAAACTTGATGTAGGAGTGATTATGGAACAACTTGGGTTTTTCCAACATAAAATCCCCACATGATTTGATGATTTCTCATAGCTTAGATTGTTTACATTATTGTACTAGTCTTAGTTCATGACCCTCCTTGTTTGTTTTTACAACAAGTGTAGTGGTGAACGCATACGAGGTGCCTAAATGGAAGCTCGTTCTTCCTACCTCCTACGTGACTTCTATGACACACTTTGAGGTACCTAAATGAAGATGTAATCTTCTACCTCATGCTTGAAATACTTGAACATTTGGACTTAATAATATATACTATACAACCTAAATAATATTTATGTACATTCGAACCTTTGATGTTGAATCCATGTTCAATTGTCAAAGTAGTAGAACATCATCTAAAGACCTTAACCTTGTTATGATTATTAAGGGTGTTCAACTCATGAAATCATTATAACCCTTGTGGTTACCAAGTGTCATACAAGTGTTATTTGTCAAAGATGATTATTTTCACATGTTATTCTCATATGTTATTTTCATGTTGTTTAATTCCGAATCTCGACTCTAATCATACTTGAACTTTAACCCTTACACATTCAACCTTCTAACCTCATCAACTTCGTCACATTGGATAATCGGAAAGCATATGCAATATTGTGAGTATACTCGCAACCCCCTTTTTATGTTTACCACTTTTTGGGGTGTAACATGTTACTTTATTAAAACACACTTAAACTTATTCTTTATGCAATGCACAAAACAATCCTTATACATGAATATTATGTTGTGATACTTGATGCTTACGTAGACCATACTTATGTGATATGTTTTAGTCATTAGCTTTCACGAGCCTCCATTTGACATGTATAGCGCTATAGGAGTAACGCACCACCCCCTTAAACTTGGGTCATGTTGAATTAATTAAACTTTCTTGCGTAAACTGAGGTTGGCTAGAAATATTGCATGCGACGCTAGGTTGATCTCGTATAGACTAAGTTGCCATGTGGATTCGTTTTAAACTTTTATACTGATACTTATGCTTAAACTTGTATACTCGCCTTTGCTTTTGCATTGAATTGTATTTTAAACATGTTACAGGGTGAGGATGATGATGCTTTGAAATTGGAGTAGTGTTGATGCTTAGATACGCATTTAGACGTCTTAGGTCAAATACGTTGTATAAATTTCATATTTGTTGTTGTATTGTTTTCTTGTATTTTTTTTTCATGTATTGTAACATTTATTTATGAATGAAATCAATTTATCTTTAATTCTATTGTCACAATTAGCGTTATGTGTGATGAGCAATCTTTCTTCGTCTCACTCCGATGTTTCCGCCATCGGTTGGGGTGTGACAAATTGGTATCAGAGCCATAACTATAGGAAATTAGGTAGAATTGCCATGCTTTTACCTAGTATATAGTTTAGAGCCTTATTCTTATGCTTTATTTGAAACTACACGCATGCCACTTTATGTGTTTCTTATTTATTCTCTTTGAGCCTTTTAAACGTATGTGTCATTTTTATCCTTATGTATCATACTTGACATGCTATCCTTATATGTTAATACATGTTCTACTACGTGTTAATATATGTTTTAATATGTCATTCTTTATGTGTCATTCTTGACATGTTTATACTTGTTTGTTTAAATCTTCAACATAGGCTCTTCCTCATGCATTTTACTCGACTATTCTAAATTCACAAACACTCGTAATACACAAACGAGACGACTTCACCAAAATAGGTGTGAAACCCACAATTTGGTGAACAACTCTCAATCCATATACTTTTCTTTTACATGAAATTCACCATCAAGTTAGGAGTGAAATCCTCACCATGATGGAGAAATTCAAATTTCAAATTCTAGTGGACCCTCGTCAAGTGTTGAAATTAAATTTTGACCGACGAGTACCAACCACACTTAGGATACGAAATCGTCAAGTTAGGGGTGAAACCCGCACCTTGTCGACTAGTTCCATTCTTTGATTTTCATAAATCCCGCCAAGTCTCGAAATTTCAATTGATTTGGGACATGTAGTAACCGGAAGGGTAAATACCATTAACCGACTTGTCGGCGAGAGTATTCCACCTATTAGGCCAAAGCATACTCCCCAAATTCGAAAGACTTTTCAACCACTTTGGTTAGTCAAAAGTTCCGTTTTGGAACCATCCAAGTTTTAATCAAACATGTATTTCTATTATTTATCTTATACGATGAAATCTTTCAAATTCGAATTTACTTTCGATATTTTCTTCTCACACACACATCATACTAAATCTTTTTCATACACTTATACATATGCATGATTTCATATAATCTAAATCCATATTCCTTGTAACGATAAGTGGAGACATATCATCGAGATAGGAGTGATTTCCTTACCTTGACGATTAACTCCACTCCCCTTTCCTTAAAACGACCTCACCAACGAGTTAGGGGTGATTCCCTTACCTAGGTGATCGTTACCAAAACGTCTCTTCAAAATATCTTATTATGCAAACTCGATCATGTTTTATACCTAAAAGTATTGATCATTATTCAAAATACATACGTGTACGATTTCAAAATATATTTATCAAGCGTATTTTCTATCCTACAACCTATTTTCACCTAACTCATATACACGAGATTCTTAAACTTATCTTAAACATTTTACTACACAAATTTCCAAACCTTACGAAATGCTACCTATCAATTTAATCGGTCCAAGGAATCTCTTGCCCATGAACTCCATATTCGACTTAATCACTAAAACGCACTCATGATATATATCATCAAACTAAAGACTTTCATTCCTAATCGGAGGATCAAACCAACCCTTCTTTTACACCTATAATATCTTATGGACATTATATGATCGTTTCACCAAGGACCCTTTTCAACCTCAACAAATCATTTGTTAGAACTTTTAACAATCACTAAGTCCTTTTGCTAAAATTCTTTTCTAAGGATCCTCGTTTTCACAAGAACCTCCTAAATTCATAATTTCTTGTTTAATAAAATGAACTTACTTTCGATTGAAAACCTTTTTCCTACACCAATTTACAAACTCGTGAGCAAGAAGACTTCTTGGAGACCGACCATCTTTGGATTTCGTAAACTCTTTTAAAACAAAAGTAGCATTTCCATTCATTACAAAATGCATTATGCTTAACCAATGAGTACTTTATATCCTTTTACACATGCAAACTATATCCTACCTTTCAAACCAAGCTCAATCTAATTTTGATACGATAAACTCCACGTTTCGTTTAAACAACTATACATACATGTCATCATACACGTTTTAGTCGTTTTAACGCGGCAATTTCATTTATAATCGTTCGTATTTACATACTTAACCTTTTTAACGATTTTATACACTTAAATATGTGATGTCCCAACATACGCTATATACGTAAATTTTAATATTCGCACCTACACTTACATTCATACGTTTTATGCTTATACTTATACACATACTACTTATACGTTATATGCTTATACTTATACATATACTACTTATACGTTTTATGCTTATGCTTGTACACATACTACTTACACATTTTATGTTTGTGCTCATACATACATGCGTATTCATACTTAAGCTTATGCTCATACTTTCATTCATACTCATACATTTGTACCTACACGCGAGCATAATCCGAGGGATTCGCTTGCGTGGGTCCCATACATGCTTAAGCATGGACTTGCTTACATACTATATTCTTATACGTACACATTCTTATTTTTTTAAATTTATGTATACCCTGATTCATACATAACTAGTACAAGCTATGTGGATCATGCAACGATCAAAATAATCGCGGGTGCACACGGGATTATAGTGATAGGCGCATGAGAATCACAGAGTGTACTACTGTGTATGGTAAGACACGGAATGTAACATGACACCGAATAACGGGACGGACATAACCTGGTCAAAACATGGTGGATACGCCGCTGGTACTTCCTATATATAAGTGTTTTCACCATGTTACCAAACTTTCGTAAAACGTGCCATGAGAAATTCAGTGTTTTACAGACCTATTTAGACCAGATACAACTTTAGGCAACTCACAAACGCATTATATCTGATTATCCACGACGAGACTTCATCATTAACACACTTATGCTATTCTTATACTTGCACCCTTTAAGAGTCATTCGTTCGTTCTATACTCGTATTATTCTCCTTTATCCTTTTCTTTCATACGAACCTCGTTCACAATCAAGCTTGTTCAAACAATCGCCTCCTAACTTATCTCATTACCTTTAAAACCATCTTCCTATTCTTATTCCTGGTAAACATATTAGTAGGCCGTTAATGCTTTATTTAAAGTACCAAACTTTCTCGTTCCACTCAAAAAAAGCAATTTTTACATGTGGTTTTACACTACCCTTAAAACCTCCTATGCAACCTACCTCACTCGTATCGATTACAAACTATTTTATTAAGACCTCTTTCGTAAATACTACACATTTGTAAAACAACAAATTTAGCTATTCAAAATCGTTTTACCTATACACGTTCACCCATGCTTATGCCCCAAAACCATTTTAGCCAGACAATTCATTTTACAAACTTATTTTTTTATTCTCCCAAAATTTCGTACTTTTCAAAACGTTTCAAAATTTCAAGTCTCGATTCTTTTACCCAAAACTCTTTAACTCTACCTCTTGAATAAATTTTGGGACAAAATTTCCTAAAGGAGGGGAGACTGTAACGCCCTGTGTTTTCATACTTACTATATTTAGAAACCATTGCTTGAAATTCTACTTTTGGAAAACCTGCATTCTCGTAATCATCCTTTCTTCTTAATAAAATGTAAAATACGGGACTTGATTCATAAATGAAACTCGTACTTTGTTAATTACATGTTATACCTACTTTATATATAATCATACGTTTAATTGTGAAACAATTAGTTACATATCCGTAACACTTGCAAACGTGTAATAAACCTACTAATACGTAACATACATGCTTCGTGCGATACTTACATACGAGTCTTATGCTCGATTTTTATTCATTTGATACTTGTGTTACCTTTAGTACATGTTAAGTATGCCTAAATACCCTAAAATGATCATAAAATACGTAATATATAACATCTAGACATGTTGCAAAACAATAAAACAAAAGAAAAAAAATAAAATAAAAATTTATTGTTCCTGAAAAAGGCTTACGGACCGTAAGCCTCATACCCTTACGGTCCGTAAGGGTGTCTGGCGGGACGGCAACTTCAAATCTCCGCGATTTTGCACGAAATCCCAACACTTCTTCACCTCCAATACCTCTAATCACCATTAAAACCCTCCTAACCACTCCCTAACTTCTCCCCTATAAATACACACCTTCTCCAAGCTCAAAACACTCTCAAATCTCTCTCAATCACTCAAAATCATTGCTGCAAATCAGAGTCGGACAGATCATCGAGTTTTACGAAAATGGGCATAACTTCTTCATTTCTTATCCGTTTTGGTCCATTCTTTTTCCAGAACGCTTGGCTTGACCTTGGCTTCGATTCTAGGGGTGTTTCACAGCAAACAAGTCCCTGGAACTCCGGCAAAAAGGCTTCAAAGTCCACTGTTTAAGTTTGTTTTCATTAATCTTTGTTTAGACATGAGTTTAACTCACTCAAACCTATGTCCTTATGCTTATAACCACTCCTATGGTTAGTTAAGCTTAAAAACATGGTTGAGACATACAACATCAGAGGTTAAACCTCAAATAAATTCTGTTTTGATTAGGGTTTTTAACCTATAAGTCATGTTCAAGCTTCAAACTTGATGTAGGAGTGATTATGGAACAACTTGGATTTTTCCAACATAAAATCCCCACATGATTTGATGATTTCTCATAGCTTAGATTGTTTACATTATTGTACTAGTCTTGGTTCATGACCCTCCTTGTTTGTTTTTACAACAAGTGTAGTGGTGACGCATACGAGGTGCCTAAATGGAAGCTCGTTCTTCCTACCTCCTACATGACTTCTATGACACACTTTGAGGTACCTAAATGAAGATGTAATCTTCTACCTCATGCTTGAAATACTTGAACATTTGGACTTAATAATATATACTATACAACCTAAATAATATTTATGTACATTCGAACCTTTGATGTTGAATCCATGTTCAATTGTCAAAGTAGTAGAACATCATCTAAAGACCTAAACCTTGTTATGATTCTTATGGGTGTTCAACTCATGAAATCATTATAACCCTTGTGGTTACCAAGTGTCATACAAGTGTTATGAGTCGAAGATGATTGTTTTCACATGTTATTCTCATATGTTATTTTCATGTTGTTTAATTCCGAATCTCGACTCTAATCATACTTGAACTTTAACCCTTACACATTCAACCTTCTAACCTCATCAACTTCGTCACATTGGATAATCGGAAAGCATATGCAATATTGTGAGTATACTCGCAACCCCCTTTTTATGTTTACCACTTTTTGGGGTGTAACATGTTACTTTATTAAAACACACTTAAACTTATTCTTTATGCAATGCACAAAACAATCCTTATACATGAATACTATGTTGTGATACTTGATGCTTACGTGGACCATACTTATGTGATATGTTTTAGTCATTAGCTTTCACGAGCCTCCATTTGACATGTATAGCGCTATAGGAGTAACGCACCGCCCCCCTTAAACTTGGGTCATGTTGAATTAATTAAACTTTCTTGCGTAAACTGAGGATGGCTAGAAATATTGCATGCTACGCTAGGTTGATCTCGTATAGACTAAGTTGCCATGTGGATTCGTTTTAAACTTTTATACTGATACTTATGCTTAAACTTGTATACTCGCCTTTGCTTTTGCATTGGATTGTATTTCAAACATGTTACAGGGTGAGGATGACGATGCTTTGAAATTGGAGTAGTGTTGATGCTTAGATACGCATTTAGACGTCTTAGGTCAAATACGTTGTATAAATTTCATATTTGTTGTTGTATTGTTTTCTTATATTTTTTTTCATGTATTGTAACATTTATTTATGAATGAAATCAATTTATCTTTAATTCTATTGTCACAATTAGCGTTATGTGTGATGAGCAATCTTTCTTCGTCTCACTCCGATGTTTCCGCCATCGGTTGGGGTGTGACAGCATCCCCGATGGCCCCTGGATGTTCCAAGTTCGCCCGACGCGCTAATCCACTGCCTACGAACATTTTTTCCGGCAGAGGGTTCTGGAGGGCATCGCCGAAGCCCCCCATGCGTCGCCGACGCCTCCTGGTTTTGCTGGTTTCCTGCGAAAATTGTTTTCTTCATAACTTCTTCGTTATAGCTCCGTTTTACTCACCGTTTTCGCCCACGTACTCTTAATTCAGCCCTCTATCATGCCGCCTTCCAATATCTTCATCTTAAATCCCTTAACATCCCCCAAAACACATCCAATCTTCGTGGTTAACTTAGTTTTGTTCATTTCACATCCCCGGTTGACCTGATTCGCATCCCAGTGCTTCGTTTTGCTCCTGATTAGCTCCTTAAACTCTTTTGGACCTGTAAAACAAAAATCCCATTAAAAGTAGGCTATTCAAGATTAAAAGCTACGTAGAAACATCAACTTAAGCATAAACGATTACCGGTTTTCAACCACGTATCAAGTGTCACACCCCGATTTTCCAACACAATCCCGGTGGGCCCAGGTAGGGAGTAACGTGAGGTAAGATTGGCATCATCATAGTCAAACAATCACAGATAGCATAGCATAAGTCTTGGAATTAAATTATTATTACAAACGTAAGCGTCTAAATGTTCAAAAATAATTATACAGACTTGTTTGTAATAAAATCCACAGGCAGATCAAAAAATGTACAAAAGGAGATCAACAGACTACTAGGCTTTATGCAAAGGAGTTGCAAATTCCTCTTCTAGCATTACCGAGCAACTTCCAGCCTATTTATGTACTTGCACCTGCAACTTAGTCTTTTGAAAATACGTCAGTTTACACTGGTAAATACAATCAACCGACACATTTTGAAAATATTTCAAAATTGTTTTCATGTACACAATGGTACATATAATTTTCATAAATAACTTGGGATAAACTATTTCTCATGTTATCAGTTTTACAAGCTTGACAATACATGTGGGGCCCGGAAACTATGTTGAGACATAATTAATCGACACACCACTTGTTCCATTATTGGGAATACCCTTATTGGGCAAAACCCGTATTGGGTTATAAAAATCATTTTAATATAGCATTAGCATCTGTCAGGTATATGCCTACACCCCGCGCTTAGGTTGTAGCCACTTACAATAAATGAGCTGAGGATATCCAGGACAAGGTCGTATTAACCCCCAATGTTTAAGTCAAAGCAATACGAATTAAAACTGATTATTTGGATTCCCGACACATTGGTCTTTGATCCCATACCTGACCATGCGGTAATAATATACCGTATCCCAAGCCCGTATAGGGAAAATAGGTTTAGAGTATTTACATGAGCTAACACTCGTGTTAATAAGCAAGGTTTATAAATAACTCAGCCGTTAATCAATTGACTAAGGTAGGTAGCAATTTACTAGAAGGCCAGTCTGGAATGATGGTATAAATAACCAATTAGAATGATAACGGGTCCTATTCAAGTCATAGACTTATACCGGTTAACTTAAATTATCGAAAACGGTATGATACGCTTGATTAAGCGATGACCGGAATAGAATGTAGTTTAAAACCAACAAGTACTAAGACTTATGTAATATGGGTAAACAAATAACATTCTGGAATTTGAAGTAAAAATGATAAGGTTTGACCCGTTTCGGTAAATTTGTGTAAACTAGTTACATAAGCTTAACCGTACACGTATAAACGATATCGGGTAACCGGATGAGTCATAAAAAAGTGCTATATGCCAATATACTTTAAATAGGTTGTAATAACAGTAGGATATCAACTCATATGCCCATGAAGGTTTTTAAATCAAATTATACCTCATAAAGGCGTTTTAGTCATTTAGCGACGTATTAAAGGAACTTGCGTATAAACTGATGTTATAAACATGATTTGTCACACCCCCAAAATCCACAAGAGGAGTATCACCGCAGGGAGCGTGACTGACCAGGATCGAGCCACCAATCATATTGAACGATATAAATAAATAAATAAAATCCAAACCAAACAATATAATTGGTGTCAAAACAATTTAACAAAGTCTAAGTTATCAGCGGAAGCAATAAGTTCAAAACCAAAGTATAAGTTTAAAAGTTAATAAGTTTATCATGAACACACAACGGTCCATGTTTCACAACGACTCCTCCCATGCAAGCTCCTGCTAACTACCTAACGACCTGCAAGGCATGTTACGACGAATCAACAACAATGTTGGGCGAGTTCACAGTTGGTTGTCCATTTTAATGTTGTTCCAAAAACCATAAGTTAATTCAAAAACCATGAGTTAACCAGTTCCTTGTTTCCCAAACCATAAACCTTGGGGGCTATCCCATGTTTTAAACCACTAGACCCGTTACCATATCGACGACTGACTTTAGTCATATTTATGTGCCCTGCGTCAATGTCTATCATCATTGACTAAGTGCCCAAGTACATTAGTCCACTCCCATCCTCTGCGGCATGGTGTGAGGCTTGTCAAACCTAACAGCGATATTTAACTAATGACCCGTTCGCCAATGGCCCGGCGATTAAGTCGATATAAAAATGAGGGACTTCATGATAGAGTTTTGTCTAGTAAGTTCTATGTTGTCATCCTTCCCAAGGAGGATGGAGGTACGTATTCTACCCAAGGAGAACACAAAGGTTTCAATATTGTCATCCTTCCCAAGGAGGATGGAGGTACATATCCTACCCAAGGAGGATACGCAGGTTTCACTATAGTTCCTTAACCCATTCCCAAACCACCGGGAATCCCATGCCTTGTAGAAAGTGTGAACTCATCTTAGATTAGCTTGGCAGATTAAGTTAAGTGTATGAAATCTAGAGCTACCGACCACGCCCTATAATAGTCACTATGGTATATTAGACCTTGTTTTGACATTGCACGAAAGTCCTACACATGTCTAGCAACTAGCACACAAACAAGCTATCACGTAGCACGTCTATCATATGATTCCAAAACCATGTTCACAACCTTTCTACGATATTATATACGCTATTTATACAACTATCAAACAAGCATGGATACTAAAAGTAGCAAGTTGGTTCTTATCCGTTCATGCTTTACTGTATAGAAAAATCACTGAAAATAGGCTGTTTTGGGTGACCCGTTTAACCTGTTTACAAGTATTCAAAAATTATGATTTTTTATTTGGCGTACATCTCGGAGGGGTAGGCCTTGTGTTAAAATTTCAAGGTCTAACTCTTTATCAATAATTCATATAAATTCATTTACTAAGCTGCAATCATATTCGTCACTTCTGACTGTAGCTTACGTAAAAATTCATTTAAAATTCCTCGTTTATCCGATTGACGAAATTTCAGTTGGATATTTTTGGAATCACCAGGAAGTACTTACAATAAAAATTTCAGATCCTAAATCAATTCCTATATTGAGTTATGACATTCATAATGGGCTGCAAATTCTGACAGAAAACACAGCCTGAACCTTCAATACGGAAAATTCATAAAACATTCAATTTTCGTCAAAAAAATGCAATTCTAGTGGGGTTTGAAAGATATCTCCTGGAAGCACATCATAGGTTCAAAAATTGCACGTTTTTGTTAAGTTTGGACCCTTTTACAGCCAATATAAGTCGGCTATAAATTCTGATCAGATTCTGTTTGAATTCAGCTTTCAATTAAAACATGTTTATGACACTATAAACCCTATTTTCAGCATTCAAAACCCCAACAACACCACATACACGAATTTAGCATCAAGTTTCATCATCAACATCAAACATAATCAAAACCCTAGCATGCATACATGATCATCAAGTTACTATACTATCAAGAATCATTAGATAAACATCAAAATACATGTTTTTTAGCAAACCCTAACACGTATAAGATCATATTTTCATGCATCAAGAATCAAAGCAAGATCAAGATTTCAAATCACACACATGTAAATGCAATATAATAACCAAGATGTGATTACCGGAAGCAAGCAAAGAGCCTAGAGATGGAGAATAAGATCAAACAAGCAAGATTAGGGTTCTTGGTTTTCTTGAAGTCGCCTAGAGTGAGAGAGAGGGAGAATACGCACGTGAGTGGGAGGAGCGGCCTAGGGTTGGGTTTGATTTTATTATTATATTTTTTTAAACAACTTACAATAAATGCATAATTGGTCCCTCAAGTTTCTCAATTCAAAGCTTGGGCAGAAAGTTATCACAATAACTTTGTAGAATGACATTCAGGTCCTTCGTTTTAGAAAGTTAACCAAATTAACTCCGTATTTTTGTTTGTGTGCTACTAACTTGTGTGTTTATAAATTGTAATTAACAGAAAAAGGGTTAACGACGTTAACCTGAAAGTACGGGATGTCACATTATCCCCATGTTGAAAGAATCTTCGCCCCGAAAATTGAGTATGCAGTCACTGAAGTAGCTAGTGCGCTTGAGCGTTTTCGTGGGGTGTCACATTATCCCCCTGTTGGTTTGGAATTTCGTCCCAAAATTCAGTAGTAGCAACGTGCCTAGCGACGACTTCCTTCAAATAGATGTCTGTGAGTGTAGAAAACTTGTCGGTTTCCTTGATTGCCAGAAAGTGTGCAGACTTAGTCAGTCGATCCACGATCACCCAGATAGTATCGTTCCCTCGCTGAGATTTAGGCAAGCCAGTGACGAAATCCATGGAAATTTGTTCCCATTTCCACGTTGGGATCTCGGGTTGTTGGAGTAGTCCTGATGGATTCCGGTATTCAATCTTAACTATGGCGCATGTCAAGCATTTACTAACATAGGTCGCTATGTTAGCTTTCATACTAGACCACCAGTACGTGGTTTTGAGATCGTGGTACATCTTATCAGAACCAGGATGTACCGAGTAACGAGACTTGTGTGCCTCATCCATCACAAGCTCACGCAAATTACCATAAAACCGAACCCAAATACGCCCCGCTAAGTAATAAGAACCGTCTTCCTTTAGTTCTAACCGTTTCTCTAATCCCCGTAGGGACTCAGCTTTGAGATTTTCTTCCTTCAATGCTTCGATCTGTGCCTCTCGAATCTGGGTAGGAAGACTGGAGTGAATCGTAAGCTGTAACACACGCACCCGCTTAGGTTTGGTTTCCTTACGACTGAGGGCATCGTCCACAACGTTGGCCTTGCCGGGATGATATTTGATCACGCACTCATAATCATTCAGAAGTTCGACCCACCGACGCTGTCGCATGTTCAACTCCTTCTGATCAAAGATGTGCTGGAGACTCCTGTGATCGGTGTAAATGGTGCATTTGGTACCGTACAGGTAGTGTCTCCATATCTTGAGTGCAAACACTACTGCTCCCAGCTCCAAATCATGAGTAGTGTAGTTCTTTTCATGGACCTTGAGCTGGTGTGATGCGTAAGCAATGACCTATTCACGTTGCATCAACACACAACCAAGTCCTTGGATTGACGCGTCACAATAAACCACGAAGTCTTCTGTGCCATCAGGTAACGAAAGGATGGGGGCGCTGCAAAGTTTCTCCTTGAGTAGTTGAAACGCAGATTCCTGAGTATCACCCCATTGATGGGTGACACCCTTCTGTGTTAAGGTAGTGAGAGGCTGCGCAATCTTCGAAAAATCTTGAATAAACCTTCGGTAGTAACCCGCCAAACCCAAGAATTAACGGATTTCGGTTGGAGTACGGGGTGCAGGCCAGCTCTTGATCGAGTCAATCTTAGATGGATCAACGTGAATCCCATCTTTATTGACTACGTGGCCTAGGAACTGGACTTCACGAAGCCAAAAGTCACACTTCGAAAACTTAGCGTAGAGCTGTTCTGATCGAAGAAGTTCCAAAATAAGCCGCATATGGTGCTCATGCTCCTCCTGACTTTTGGAATACATCAAGATGTCTTCAATGAAGACAATAACGAACTTATCCAAGTATGGTTTGCACACTCGGTTTATAAGATCCATGAAGACCGCAGGTGCGTTTGTCAACCCGAAAGGCATGACCAGAAACTCGTAGTGTCCGTAACGAGTCCTAAATGTTGTCTTAGAAATGTCCTCATCTCGGACTCTCAGCTGATGATAGCCTGATCTCATATCTATCTTAGAATAAAAGCTCGACCCTTGCAACTGGTCGAACAGGTCATCGATACGAGGAAGGGGATAACGATTCTTCACAGTCACTTTGTTGAGTTCGCGATAGTCTATGCACATTCAAAAGGTACTGTCCTTCTTCTTAACAAATAAGTCTGGAGCACCCCAGGGCGAAGAGCTAAAATGAATGAAACCCTTGTCCAAGAGTTCCTGTAGTTGCGTGGATAGTTCTTCTAGTTCAGATGGAGCTAAACGATAAGGTGCACGAGCTATAGGCGCTGCTCCAGGAACTAGCTCGATTTAAAACTCGACCTGACGATGGGGCGGGAGACCAGGTAACTCCTCAGGGAATACCTCAGGAAAGTCGCGTACTACTGGGATATCTTCAATCTTCTTCTCTTTCATTGAGGTGTCCGTAACGAGGGCTAGAACAGCAGTGTGGCCCTTTCGCAAACACTTCTGGGCCTTAAGGAAAGAGATGATGCCCATAACAGCACCACTCTTGTCACCATAAATAACGAGGGGTTCTTCGCCAGAACGAGGGATGCGGATAATTTTCTCCTTGCGGAGTATTTTCGCTCGATGTTGGGATAACCAGTCCATCCCAATGACAACGTCGAAGCTACCAAGAACGATGGGGATAAGATCGATAGAGAAGGTCTGACCAGCTAGAGCGAGATTACAACCTTTAACTATGTGTGTGGCCTCAAGATTTTTACCATTTGCTAGTTCTACAATATGCTTGGAATCCATAGGAATTGAGGTACGCTTAAGCATCTGACTAACCCTTAAGGACACGTAACTAGTATCGGATCCCGAATCGAATAAAACAGAAACAAAGTAATCATCCAGTAGAAACTTACTCATCACAACGTTGGGATCGTTTCTTGCTTCACCCTGACCAATCACGAACGCACGTCCCCTGGTACCATTACCATCATTGTTGTCCCTGTTGTTGTTTCCATTGCCCTGATTGTTATTATTGTTGTTTTGATTCTGATTTAGCTGTGGGCAGTTCCTCTTGAAGTGGCCTTCAGCTCCGCATTGAAAACACCCCTTGTTATTACCGTGTTGCTGCTGCTGTTGCTGGTTCTGTGGTGCTTGTTGCTGCTGCTGATGATTCTGATTCGCAGGATATGGGCTCCTGCAATCCTTTGCTGTGTGACCAGGTTTGTTGCATCTATGACAGTGACCCTTGCTGCACGGCCTGTTGTGGTGCAAGTTACAACGGTTGCACTTAGGTTGATTTCCCTTATACCCACCCTGACCTTGATTACCAGTAGACTGCTAATTGGAACTCTTGTAGTCATCAGTCCTTCGCTGCTGAGACTGAGGCTGAACAGAGCTTGAACCCTTACTAGAATTTCCATCCGACTTACGTTTATTGTCACTTGGAGTCACAGAAGTAGTAGCACTAATCTGCTTAGGCAACTTGTTCTGCTCGACTGCCTGATAAGTAAGGCGGTGGGACAGTCGTATGATCTGCTGGATCGTAGGAAGATTAGCTAAAGTTACCATGATCTGAATCTCTGGCACTAAACCTTTGATGTAGAGCTCAATACGCTTGTAAGGAGGGTTCGACATGTTGGGACACAATGCAGCCAATTCGTTCGAACGCTTCGTGTAGGCTTCAATTTCTGATCCTACCATCTTGAGGTTGTAGTACTCTACCTCCAACTTATGAATGTCATCATGATGATAGTACTCTTATTTGATCAGCTCTTTAAAATCATTCCAGGGGATAGCATTAGCAGCTACCAACCCTAACATCTGCACTTGTGCGTTCCACCAGGAGAGCGCACCACCTTCAAGAGTTCCAGTTGCAAACTTCACCCTACTGGCTATAGGGCATTCACACATCTCAAAAAAAATTCGATCTTCTCGAACCAGTGAAGAAGACCTACAGCTCCTTCGGTGCCGCTGAAGGTACTAGGTCGACAGTCCATGAAGGTCTTGAACGTACACACTCGAGGCTGAGCATTTTGACCTATTGCGCGAGAGAGAAAGGATAAGGTTAAGCACGAGAGTAGGATCACGAAAGTAGGATCTAAACATCCTAGGATAGGTCGAAACAGTAGGCTGACCTCCTGCTTGAGCTGCTGCTAGTGCCTCAGCAACTCGTTCGTTGATTAGAGCCGTCAGTTGGGCCTGAGTCAAGTTGAGACGTCCACTCATGATCTTCACAACGAGAAAAGCACAAGTAAGAATGGTGACGTAGAGGTGTGAAAAGTATGGGAAGATAGAAGAGAGCAAGCACACAGGGTTTCAAGCAACAGTTGTTACGTTAACTAAGCATACCATAAACCATGCACTATGTAAACTAACAGGCAGGCAATACAAACATAAACCATATCACCTATAGTGTTGAGTCTTGCATGTGGAGCGAAGCATCGTTGTGGATCATTGAGCACTCTACAGGTTATAGTCTAGTTTTTGTCAAAAAGATTTTTCCCATTTTAAAACCAAGTTCACTATAACCAATGGCTCTGATACCAATCTGTCACACCCCCAAAATCCACAAGCGGAGTATCACCGCAGGGAGCGTGACTGACCAGGATCCAGCCACCAATCATATTGAACAATATAAATAAATAAATAAAATCCAAACCAAACAATATAAATGGTGTAAAAACAATTTAACAAAGTCTAAGTTATCAGCAGAAGAAATAAGTTCAAAACTAAAGTATAAGTTTAAAAGTTCATAAGTTTATCATGAACACACAACGGTCCATGTTCCACAACGACTCCTCCCATGCAAGCTCCTGCTAAGTACCTAACGACCTGCAAGGCATCTTACAACGAATCAACGACAATGTTGGGCGAGTTCACAATTGGTTGTCCATTTTAATGTTGTTCCAAAAACCATAAGTTAATTCGAAAACCATGAGATAACCAGTTCCTTGTTTCCCAAGCCATAAACCGTGGGGGCTACCCCATGTTTTAAACCACTAGACCCGTTACCCTATCGACTACTGACTTTAGTCATGTTTATGTGCCCTGCGTCAATGTCTATCATCATTGACTAAGTGCCCAGGTACATTAGTCCACTCCCGTCCTCTGCGGCACGGTGTGAGGCTTGTCAGACCTAACAGCACTATTTAACTAATGACCCGTTCGCCAATGGCCCGGCGATTAAGTCGATATAAAAATGAGGGACTTCATGATAGAGTTTTGTCCAGTAAGTTCTATGTTGTCATCCTTCCCAAGGAGGATGGAGGTACGTATTCTACCCAAGGAGAACACGCAGGTTTCAATGTTGACATCCTTCCCAAGGAGGATGGAGGTACGTATCCTACCCAAGGAGGATACGCATGTTTCACTATAGTTCCTTAACCCATTCCCAAACCGCCGGGAATCCCATGCCTTGTAGAAAGTGTGAACTCACCTTAGATTAGTTCGGCAGATTAGGTTAAGTGTATAAAATCTAGAGCTACCGACCACGCCCTATAATAGTCACTATGGTATATTAGACCTTGTTTAGACATTGCACGAAAGTCCTACACATGCCTAGCAACAAGCACACAAAGAAGCAATCACATAGCACGTCTATCATATGATTCCGTAACCATGTTCACAGCCTTTCTACGATATTATATACGCTATTTATACAACTATCAAACAAGCATGGATACTAAAAGTAGCAAGTTGGTTCTTATCCGGTCATGCTTTACTGTATAGAAAAATCACTGAAAATAGATTGTTTTGGGTGACCCATTTAACCTGTTTACAAGTCTTCAAAAATCATGATTTTTTTATGTGACGTACATCTTGTCGGGGTAGGCCTTGTGTTAAAATTTCAAGGTTTAACTCTGTCACACCCCGACCACGTAAAATAACAAATTGTGGCGGAAACATCGGGGAGTGTCGTAACAGAATCATTGTTTCACAACCATGGATTAAATAGTTTCGTTTTATTGAATTATTGAACTCATTGTTTTATTAAAATCAAATAAATACAAATAATTGTATCTCAAATTTTAAAGTCGCTAAGGCAGAAGTCCATCCTATGTGTAGCATGCATCAACAATCATCACATAGCAGCACCTGAAACATATGTGAAAGTAGGTACGTCAGCATAAAAATGCCTGTGAGTAACATAGGATTTGTGTTCAAGAAAAGATTTTTTGTTTTCAAAAATAGCCATGAATCCTTGTAAAAGCTTTGTTTTTAAAATGCGTCGTTTTGGAAAAATGTTTATAGTCTATACAAAAATATACTTTGGTTTTGAGATAAACGGATGAGTAGTATATCTAAATATACTTTAGTTATGAAATAGTTAAATAGATAGTATATTAGAATATACTTTAGTTTCAAAATAATAGATTCGGTAGTATATCACAAGTATACTTTGGTTTAAGAATGATAAACATTGGTAGTATAATACATTATACTTTGGTTTTGTAAATAACATATCAACTTATGTTTTGGTTTGAAAATAGCAAATCAATTATGCTTTGGTAGTATATTAAAATATACTTTAGTTCGTGAAATAACAGAGTCGGTAGTATATCAAATTATACTTTAGTAATCAATATCACGTTGGTAGTATGTCGGAACATACCTAAATCATGGTTTGGTAATAAATCAAACTATATTTTAGTAAACAGTAGCATATCAAATTATGCTTTAGCAAACAGTATAACGTTGGTAGTATATCGAAATATACCATATATCGCGATTTAGCAATACATTCAAACCTTAGTGTATCAAACTACACTTTAGAGACTATAGAAATACTACAAAGGCAAATTCTATTTGGTTAAAATTTGGTTTATGACATTCCATACAACAGGAATGGGGTGTCTAGTCCTATAGCGCTATATCGTATTACCAATCGGCTTGATCATTGTTAATGAATGTATAAATAACAGTATAAATGAACAATTAGTTCTAACAACTTTGGAAATCATTGTTTAAATCATGGATAATAGTCCAATTCGTCAAAAGATAGTACTATGCATGTGTATCATATAGTCAAAATCATGAAAATAATGAATAGGAACATATGTTTCACCCCAAAACATTTGAAAACGTAAAAGAGGGGACTATGTACTCACTTAAGATTGTAAGTATCCTCGATTAAGTGTCCTAACAAAGCTCGAAAATCAAGGAACCAAGTGGCACCTAGTATGGAATCACTATATTAAACAATCGGTACCTAAATCGGGAGATTGGGTAGAACGAGGTCTCATAAACCAAATGAGTATTGCAACTCATGTGATATGATTTAACAAGCCTACATTCTAAATTGGAACCTATCCTAAGTGCTTACGACCCGTTACGACCCATTAAGGTAGCTTACGCTACTTTAACGCGTCGTTTGTGCGAATGCGCGTTCGAGATGCCTAACTAGTCCTATGACAAGTATATATGCCCTAACATGTTTAAATATGTTGCATAATCAGTTTAAGTGACAAAAGTTAAGTTACATATGCTTAAATACCAATTATGCATGAAAAGGGCATTTTGGTCATTTACCTAAGGCATATAAACTACCAATCATACAACTAATTAAACTAAGTGACCATAAGGTATAACCTCAGAAGGTTATTCCCTATACAACTATGGTCATAATATATGCTTGGTCGGATCCTAATGATCGACCAAACGGGTCGGGTTAAAAAGTCTAAGCGGTGGTTTAGACCGCTTGACTTTACGACCCTAAACAACCACTAGACTAAAAGTGATGAGTTAAACATGTTTAACTAAATTAGAAAATAAGTTTGATATCAAAACAAAGTGTTTTGATACCCAAAAATAGCTTCGATGCAAAATACGCATAAACACGTATTTGGACCGAAACTTGGACTCGTCACTTCGACTAATCGACGTGGTAATCAGTAGGTATAGTCACAAGGAACTATAACCATCGTGATTACGCTCACATTGCAAAGTTCAAACGAACTTTGTGTTGACCAAATCATGGTCAAAGCAGAAAGTCAAACACTGTTTGACTTTCATGCTTGAAATACATAAAAAGCATGAAAGAAGCTTACAAAAGGTCCAAGCAAGGAAGATTTGAACTCAAAATTCTCATGTATGAAGCTTCACAAGTGATAGCTTCAACTTAGAGAATAAATTGAGATCAAATTGTGAGGAAAGAATGAAGATCAAGTGGGTATTTATAGTAAGTCTTGAGTTCTTAAGATCTTGACATGTGTTTTTGCAAGATTCAAAGCTCTAATCTCACCATACACTTGTGGAACATGGTTTACAATACAAGGGGATGTCCAAAACTAGTTCATAGTATTGATAAAGTTGCATAAAAGACCCCCAAGTTCAATCTAGTTGCTGAAATGGTCCCCCCAAAGACAGCAACTTTTGAAAATTGGCAGAAATGGTCCCCCCTACAGCTCGTTTAAGCCATTTTTTACGCATTTAAACCCCGTTAACCCATTTTCAAGGCTCTACAAGGATGTTAAAGCATAGGGGACATGAAACATGCTTGAAATTCTCTCGGATGTCGGTTCGTTTGTTCGTACGGTTGCGTTGTTCGGTTAATTACGACAAAACTCGAACGGACGCGAAAAAAGATCCAAATTACGATCCGTCACGTAATTTTTCATTCCAATCACTAAGATAAAATATTTTAATGATTACAAAAATTTTTGGATGTCCGAATATGTTCAGAACGTAAGATATGCGCGAAAATGCAAACTTATGCACTTTTTGACGCTTTTAGTCCCTGTTGATCAAATAAGTTTATTTTCGCATACCAAACCCCTCAAAGCCTATTTCTAAGCTATGTAAAGGATATTTAGGGTATGTTTAGCTTATGATCAAGTTCCAAAATGTTCGTTACTATACAAATCGGCATAGTTTCGCAGTTTGACGCAATTAGTCCCTGCGATCGAATAAACTTGTTTTCGACACACCAAACCCTCCAAAACTTATTTCTAAGTTATGTAAAGGTTATTTGAGGTATGTTAAGCCTATATCACTTTTCCGGGGTGTTTTTTGCTTTAAACTGATTATATTTATGCATCAGTTCGCGTATAACCTTACAGAAAGCGATTTAAAGCTCGAAATCGAACAAGAATTGATATGTGAAAATGATACACGTATTTATACAAATCCCAAGAATGAAATACAATATTTCATTGGATTTGCATTTTTATGATGGTCGTAGTGACACGGGTGTTACAGTCTCCCCTACTTTAGGAAATTTCGTCCCGAAATTTAGTTTTAGAGGAAACCTGTGAAGACAACTGTGATTGTTTCACTTTCGAATGAATCCTCCGTTTCCCAAGTAAAACTCTAGGTCACGTTTTTGTTAATTGCCAAAGTGTTGTCGTTGTTGTAACAAAAGCATGGAGCTTTGAACAACGGATAGGAGAATGTTTCCTATGAAGACTATTATAGGAAACTTGTGTGTGCTCGAAATCAGAGTCGGAGAATGTAAGATAAAATAATATTGGTCAAGGTCCAGGACTTCTAGTAATTTAAATAACGCTACGTTCGCAATGTAATAAGGAACACTTATATATAGGAAGTACCAGCGGCGTATCCACCATGCCCTTTTTACATTGTTCCCGTCTCGTTATTCTTATCACTATAGGTCTTAACACATGACAAAACTTGCTGTGGTTTCTGTGCACTGAATTCCATAATTACCTAATTCCTTGCACAGTCCGCACAGTTCATTTCATAATGCGTAGGGGAAAATCAATCGGACAAACATGTAATGACTTGACTAGACCACCAAAGGATCTTTTTAACTAGATCAACGTACGATCTTTTTAACTAGGTCAACACATGATCTCCTTAATTAGACCGTCGTACGATCTCTTTAAATAGACCACTTAAGGGATCTTTGTAACTTTGAATCAAATAATCGTTTTGAAATAGCACTTTGGAATCCAAGGTTCTTACTATTTGCATAGAAAAGCCCCTTAAGGAATTTAAGATAGTACTTTGAGTATCCTTCTGAGAATCTAACATATGGAAATACGGAAGATTCTATCAGGACTTAGATAGCGAGCTTTAGAATTAAACATAAACACATAATCACATAATCGCGTATTCGTTAATTTAGTTATTAGCTCGTTTATTAATTTGAATCAATTGCATTTAAAGTACACCAGAAATCCAATCACGGACTTCAATCGATACTTTTTAACATCCCAAATAATCTAACTATGAAGATAGGAAGATCTTATAAGGATTTGGTTTCGTCTTTGTCGTATCGTATCATTCGTATTAGAGTACACAAGGAATCCAGTTAAGGATTTATGAAAGTACCTTTAGGTATCAAATCAAGGATTTGAAATGGTATTTCAGGTATCTGTTTAGGAATTTGCAACTTGCACCTTGTACTTTGTTTCTTAAAAGAAACGAGTACTTAGGATTTTCGGGGAGATCACAAGTGATCATAAAATGAAAGAATCATATGAGAAGTTTGTTTTGTAAGGAACACAGTTCCTTGGTGTCGGCATCGTAGGGGTATGTCAGACATACACACAATCGTATCAGTTTCGTAAAATAAAATTGGAACAACAAATTTTATTTATATAACAGCTGAATTGTTTCAAACGTCAAAAGATAACAAACAAGGAAATACAAAAGTCTAATTGTTCACTGCTGCATTGTCGTTTGCGTTTACCTGGTTTATGTTAAACACTCGTCCACGCGCTGGATTTACGTTAACAAGTCTTGGGCAATTGTTTCGATAGTGAGTAAGATCACCACAGTTATAGCAAGACCCAGGTGGAAACTCTGCTTGAGCAGCAGCAGGATTTGCAGCAGCTTGGTTTTGGTTAGCATAACGGCAGGTGTTGACCAAATGTCCCAATCGCCCACAGTGGGTACATTTGTGACACTGTGTTTGCTCCAGATGATGACGGTTGCATTTGTTACACAAAGGTGCAGTACCAACATAGTTTTTCCTTGTACGAGGTTGTGCTGGCTGGTTTGGTGCAACCTGATTGTTCTGAGCAACTACAGCGAAGTTTTGTGAAGCCTTACGCTTTTTTAGCTTTTTGGAGGACTCAGTCTGTTTTTCCTTTGGTTTTTCTTGTGTAGACTCGTCAGATGGTTTCGGGTCGCCCTTTTGAAAAAGCTTACCTTTCCTGATCTGGGATTCAGTCAGGGTAGTAGATAGTTCAATGGCCTGTCTGACGGTAGTAGGGTTGCTACCAGTAACGATATCCTGAACTAGGTCAGGAAGACCATCAATGTACTTTTCAATCGCCTTATCCAAAGGCGTAACCATGGTAGGACATAACAGGCTCAGTTCCTCATAACGGTCAGTGTAGGCTCGATGTTCACCACTGTCTTGCTTTAGATCGTCAAATTCCCTTTCCAGCGCCCTGAGTTCATGACGAGGGCAGAACTCCTTCACCATTAGAGCTCGAAGCTCTTCCCAAGTTTGTGCCAATGCCACATCGGCACCCCTATCCCTCATTACACCGTTCCACCATGTAAGTGCTCTTTTCTGGAATACGCTCGATGCAAATTCAACCTTTCATTCGTTTGGGCATTGAACATGACGAAACGTGCTTTCGAGACTCTCAAACCATTGTAGGAGCCCAGTGGCCCCTTTAGACCCAGTAAATGTGAGTGGCTTAGCTGAATTGAATGTCTTATAGCACGGAGCATTGTTGTTGTTGTTGTTGTATGCTTGGTTTACTTGGGTTATTAGGTTTGGGAGTACAGCAGCGATTTGCTGAGTGATAATAGCTGCGAGTTCGGCGTTATTTTGAGGTTGTGCATTACGTCGAGGAGGCATATTCTAAAAGAGCAAAGAAACATGGAAAGGAAACGAGTGAGATGATATCGGATAGTAAGAATTGAATGCTTAAAAGAATATTGACAAAGCATGAAGATTGTGATCATTTGTTCGTTACCTAAAACAAACAAATGACACTTGTGACTAATCAAAGTAAATGGGTCATACTAATGTATCACGAAGGCATGCTTTAGCCTATAAGTGGACACTCACCCCAAGAGTTCCCAGGTAAGAGTGACTGGTCCGATTATGTGGATTTGTACGAACACTCTAGCCTTAGACAGAAAACTCGAGGTACAAGCATCCACCCTTCCAGATTGCACGTGTTCATATTATTTAGACCCAAACTTTGACGAGATTTTGAAAACTTTGAAGGTTCAAAACTTTATAATAAATCATCTAAGAAGAGATGACTGGTTTTCAAAAACGGATTCGTAATTGGTGTTCTTGTTTTAGTTGTCACTTAAAGATAGGTGACGGTATTGTTTTAAAACTAAACACAAGATAACTTGTGTTAGGGTCCTAGGAAGGTTATAGTCTAGGTCAAAGCATCACTAATAACCTACTTCCCTATAACCATTGGCTCTGATACAAACTTTTCTGTCACACTCCGACAACGTAAAACAACAAATCATGGTGGAAACGTCGGGGAGTGTCGTAACAGAATCATTGTTTCACAACCATGGATAAAATAGTTTCGTTTTATCGGATTATTGAAGTCATTGTTTTATTACAATCAAATAAATACAAATAATTGTATCTCAAATTTTAAAGTCGCTAAGGCACAAGTCCATCCTATGTGTAGCATGCATCAACAATCATCAGCAGCACCTGAAACATATGTGAAAATATGTACGTCAGCATAAAAATGCCTGTGAGTAACATAGGATTTGTGTATTAGATTCATGGCTTTGGATAACACAAGAAAAGGTTTTATGTTTTCAAAAATAGCCATGAATCCTTGTAAAAGTTTTGTTTTTAAAATGCGTCGTTTTGGAAAAATGTTTATAGTATATACAAAAATATACTTTGGTTTTGAGATAAACGGATGAGTAGTATATCTAAATATACTTTAGTTATGAAATAGTTAAATAGATAGTATATTAAAATATACTTTAGTTTCGGAAATAATAGATTCGGTAGTATATCACAAGTATACTTTGGTTTAAGAATGATAAACATTGGTAGTATAATACATTATACTTTGGTTTTGTAAATAACATATCAACTTATGTTTTGGTTTGAAAATAGCATATCAACTATGCTTTGGTAGTATATTAAAATATACTTTAGTTCGTGAAATAACAGAGTCGGTAGTATATCAAATTATACTTTAGTAATCAATATCACGCTAGTAGTATGTCGGAACATACCTAAATCGTGGTTTGGTAATATATCAAACTATATTTTAGTAAACAGTAGCATATCAAATTATGCTTTAGCAAACAGTATCACGTTGGTAGTATATCGAAATATACCATATATCGCGATTTAGCAATACATTCAATCCTTAGTGCATCAAACTACACTTTAGAGACTATAGAAATACCACAAAGGCAAATTCTATTTGGTTTCTGACATTCCATACAACAAGAATGGGGTGTCTAGTCCTATAGCGCTATATCGTATTACCAATAGGCTTGATCATTGTTAATGAATGTATAAATAACAGTATAAATGAACAATTAGCTCTAACATCTTTAGAAATCAGTGTTTAAATCATGGATAATAGTTCAATTCGTCAAAAGATAGTACTATGCATGTGTATCATATAGTCGAAATCATGAAAATAATGAATAGGCACATATGTTTCACCCCAAAACATTTGAAAACGTAAAAGAGGGGACTATGTACTCAATTGAGATTGTAAGTATCCTCGATTAAGTGTCCTAACAAAGCTCGAAAATCAAGGAATCAAGTGGCACCTAGTATGGAATCACTATATTAAACAATCGGTACCTAAATCGGGAGATCGGGTAGAACGAGGTCTCGTAAACCAAATGAGTATTGCAACTCATGTGATATGGTTTAACAAGCCTACATTCTAAATTGGAACCTATCCTAAGTGCTTACGACCCGTTACGACCCATTAAGGTAGCTTACGCTACTTTAACGCATCGTTTGCGCGAATGCGCGTTCGAGACGCCTAACTAGTCCTATGACAAGTATTATATGCCCTAACATGTTTAAATATGTTGCATAATCAGTTTAAGTGACAAAAGTTAAGTTACATATGCTTAAATACCAATTATGCATGAAAAGGGCATTTTGGTCATTTACCTAAGGCATATAAACTACCTATCATACAACTAATTAAACTAAGTGACCATAAGGTATAACCTCGGAAGGTTATTCCCTCTACAACTATGGTCATAATATATGCTTGGTCGGATCCTAATGATCGACCAAACGGGTCAGGTTCGAAAATCTAAGCGGTAGTTTAGACCGCTTGACTTTATGACCCTAAACAAGCACTAGACTAAAAGTGACGAGTTAGACATGTTAAAACATCTTTAACTAAGTTAGAAAACAGGTTTGATATCAAAACAAAGTGTTTTGATACCCAAAAATAGTTTCGATGCAAAATACGCATAAACACGTATTTTGACCGAAACTTTGACTCGTCACTTCGACTAATCGACGTGGTAATCAGTAGGTATAGTCACAAGGAACTATAACCATCGTGATAACGCTCACATTGCAAAGTTCAAACGAACTGTGTGTTAACCAAATCATGGTCAAAGCAGAAAGTCAAACACTGTTTGACTTCCATGCTTGAAATACATAAAAAGCATGAAAGAAGCTTACAAAAGGTCCAAACAAGGAAGATTTGAACTCAAAATTCTCAGGTATGAAGCTTCACAAGTGAGAGCTTCAACTTAGAGAAGAAATTGAGATCAAATTGTGAGGAAAGAATGAAGATCAAGTGGGTATTTATAGTAAGTCTTGAGTTCTTAAGATCCTGACATGTGTTTTTGCAAGATTCAAAGCTCTAATCACACCATACACTTGTGGAACATGGTTTACAATACAAGGGGAGGTCCAAAACTAGTTCATAGTATTGAGAAAGTTGCATAAAAGACCCCCAAGTTCAATCTAGTTGCTGAAAAATGAGATTTCTGTCGAAACAGAGCCATGGCATCGCGCCACGGCACCACCCCTATTGGGGCCGCGTGACGCCACCCCTCCCCAGACACAGCAACTTTTGAAAATTGGCAGAAATGGTCCCTGCAGCTCGTTTAAGCCATTTTCGACGCGTTTAAACCCCGTTAACCCATTTTTAAGGCTCTACAAGGATGTTAAAGCATAGGGGACATGAAACATGCTTGAAATTATCTCGGATGTCAGTTCGTTTGGTCGTATGGTTGCGTTGTTCGGTTAATTACGACGAAACTCGAACGGACGCGAAAAACGATCCAAATTACGATCCGTCGCGTAATTTTTTATTCCAATCACTAAAATAAAATATTTTAATGATTACAAAAAATTTTGGATGTCCGGATATGTTCAGAACGTAAGATATGCGCGAAAATGCAAACTTCTACACTTTTTGACGCTTTGAGTCCCTGTTGATCAAATAAGTTTATTTTCGCATACCAAACCCCTCAAAGCCTATTTCTAAGCTATGTAAAGGATATTTAGGGTATGTTTAGCTTATGATCAAGTTCCGGAATGTTCGTTACTAAACAAATCGGCATAGTTTCGTAGTTTGACGCAATTAGTTCCTACGATCGAATAAACTTGTTTTCGACACACCAAACCCTCCAAAACTTATTTCTAAGTTATGTAAAGGTTATTTAAGGTATGTTAAGCCTAAATCACTAATCCGGGGTATTTGTTGCATTAAACTGATCATATTTACGCATCAGTTCGCGTATAACCTTCCAGAAAGCGATTTAAAGCTCGAAATCGAACAAGAATTGATATGTGCAAATGATACACATATTTATACAAATCCCAAGAATGAAATACAAGATTTCATTGGATTTGAATTTGTATAATGGTCGTAGTGACACAGGTGTTACAAAATCTTCACCAATAATTCATAAAAATTCATTTACAAAGCTGCAATCAGATTCATCACTTCTGACTGCAGCTTACGGAAAAATTCATTTAAAATTCCTCGTTTATCCAATTGACGAAATTCCAGTTGGAGATTTTTGGAATCACCTGGAAGTACTTACAAAAAACTTTTCAGATCATAAATCAATTCCTATATTGAGTTATGACATTTGTAATGGGCTGCAAATTCTGACAGAAAACGCAGCCTGAACCTTCAATACGGAAAAATTCATAAAACATTCAATTTTCGTCGAAAAATGCAATTCCAGTGGGGTTTGAAAGATATTTCCTGTAAGCACATCATAGGTTCAGAAATTGCACGTTTTTGTTAAGTTTGGACCCTGTTACAGCCGATACAAGTCGGCTATAAATTCTGATCATATTCTGTTTGAATTCAGCTTTCAATTAAAACATGTTTGTGACACTATAAACCCTATTTTCAGCAATAAAAACCCCAACAACACCACATACACGAATTTAGCCTCAAGTTTCATCATCAACATCAAACATAATCAAAACGCTAGCATGCATACATAATCATCAAGTTACTATACTATCAAGAATCATTACATAAACATCAAAATACATGTTTTTAGCAAACCCTAACACGTATAAGATCATATTTTCATGCATCAAGAATCAAAGCAAGATCAAGATTTCAAATCACACACATGTAAATGCAATATAATAACCAAGATGTGATTACCGGAAGCAAGCAAAGAGCCTAGAGACGGAGAAGAAGATCAAACAAGCAAGATTAGGGTTCTTGGTTTTCTTGAAGTCGCCTAGAGTGCGAGAGAGAGGGAGAATACGTACGTGAGTGGGAGGGGCGGCCTAGGGTTGGGTTTGATTTTTTTATTATATTTTTTTAAACAACTTACAATAAATGCATAATTGGTCCCTCAAGTTTCTCAATTCAAAGCTTGGGTAGAAAGTTATCACAATAACTTTGTAGAATGACATTCAGGTCCTTCGTTTTAGAAAGTTAACCAAATTAACTCTGTATTTTTGTTTGTGTGCTACTAACTTGTGTGTTTATAAATTGTAATTAATAGAAAAAGGGTTAACAACGTTAACCTGAAAGTACGGGATGTCACATGATTATTCGGTAAAAATATTATATTTGTAATATAATATCAGTAAGTAATCAAACATATGTAGGTTTTATGATTTAAGACCAAACTATGCACCAAAGGGGCATTTTGGTCATTATGTACATAGTTTGAAAACTTATTTGTAAATCTGAGTTGAGATCATGTACCTACTGTAAAACACATTTTAAATAAGTTATAATATCAGTAGGTATCAAGTTTTAATTGATAGTTATGGTTTAAAACCATACTATGCGCCAAAAGGGTGTTTCGGTCATTAAATGACGATATTTGCGGTCTTTAGTCAAAACTCAGGTTAGGAACTGATTTGATATCCCAAAATATTTTAATTATGATATTATATCAATAGATAATAAGTTTGGTACGATAAATTATGTTTAAAACCATTTTACGTGCCGAAAGGGCACTTTGGTCATTTTAAAACATAATTTACAATCTTTTATGTAAACTTAGTTTATGATCAATTTAGTATTATCAAAATATGTTAATTACATTAACATGTCAGTAGGTAAACCATTTGCAAGTTCTCTATTGATTAAAACCTTATTTCTTATAAAAAGGGCAATTCGGTCAAAGTATGGCATAATAACGAAACCTGTACAAAAACTCAGAATATGATTATGATCATGTAATATAACCTCAGAGGGTTATTCTATATTAAATTATAATCATAATGCAACCTTAAAACAGTAGCAAACTAATCTATCGGGTCAGAATCGAAAGTCAAAGCAGAAGTCAAACTTCTTGACTTTCGGTTGCGAACCAACCTTAAAACTGGAATTGACGAGCCGAACATGTTCACACATGTTCTAATAATTACTACCAACTTGTTTAAGTGTCAAAACATACTTTAGAACATAAATATAATCAGATTATAATATTTATCAAATCTGACCCGTTTGACTTTTTAAAATAATAAACTTTGACCCGTCAATTGACCTAGTAAACGTGATTTTCGGGAGGCGCCCTTTTGAGAGATTATCACCTACCTAATTACGATAACATAACCATGTTCGACTCGAATAATGCCTGGACCATAACGGTCTAAACCGAAAGTCAAAGCATTTATCAAAAATGCTTGAATATTGGCTTTAAAAGCCTAATAAATGAAAATGTAAATGAAGGGAGCACTTACAAGTGATCCTCAGATGATAAGAGAACTGACTAGGAAGCTCCTATGGGTCAGGAACCTCTAGAGAGAAAGATAGAAGGATTTCAAGAATGAGCAAGTTTGAAAGTGTTGCAACACTTCAATTTATAGTTGTGGAGGATTAATGTGATCATCACAGGTGTTAGGAGGCCTTAAGAGATCACTACAAGTGTCCCCCATTGTGGCAAATGCAGACATATAGCCCATGGTTTCATTTATGGAAGTTTTAGCAGCTTTGTGTGGCCACCAAGCAAAAATCCGCTGCTAGCAGGTCTTTACGGACCGTAAAGACCTTGCCTTGTGGTCCGTAAAAGGCTTCGGCCAAAAACAAACTTTTTACAACATACCACCTTTAGTCCCTCAACTTCCAACTATTATATATTAGCACAAATAACCCCTTTTGAGCAATGTTTGAAACACATGAGGGTATGACCGTATAGAATCAAGCTCCCAGTTCGTTAAAGGGTCACTCAGAGGTATAAATTAACATGTTGACGCCTTTAGTCCTCCAAATATCAAACTTCCATATAAATTCACAAATGGTCCCTCTCGTCCAACAAGTGGCTCATTTGAGAGTACGGACACCGTAAAGGGTCACTCAGAGGAATAGTTTCAGCATGTTGACACCTTTAGTCCCTCCACATTCATACTTTTCATAATTGGCAAAATTAGTCCTTCTCAGCCAACATTAGGCATAATTAGGAATAGGGACACCTGTCAGTACATTACTGCACACGAATTTACGAGGTGTTACATAAAGGAACACCATCAGTGGGAGAATATCATGCATTGGTTTCAAGAGGAGTGTTTACAGTTCTGTTATCATAAAGTCTTGCCCGCTGAAACAGATCAGAAATATACTTTGTCTGAGAAAGAAGATATCCTTTTGGAGACTAAGCCACCTCAATACCCAAGAAATACGGTAGTAAGCCTAAATCCTTCATAACAAAACGACAAGCTAAATCACACTTCAAGGACTCAATGCAGGGACACTGTAGAGAATTTTTCAAACAAAGCACGAGGGGCTTGTTTAAGGCCATGTAGAGTTTTCCTAAGCCGACACACTTCATTGGGTTGATTAGCAATTCCTGGTGGAGGAGTCATGTAGACCTCCTCGTGGAGATCACCATTCAGAAAGGCATTCTTGACATCCATTTGACAAATCTTCCACTGACGAACAGATGCAACAACTATAAGAGTACAAACTGTAGTCATTTTTGCTATTGGGCCAAATGTCTCCTCATAATCCATACCATACTTTTATGAGTATCCTTTTGCTACAAGTCTGTCCTTATACCGCTCAAAAGACCCGTCAGACTTCGTTTTAATCTTATATACGTAACGACAACCAATTGCATGTTTATCAAGTAGTAGTGGAACCAAATTCCATGTTTGCGTATAATGAAGAGAAGTGAGTTCTTCAGCCATAGCATTATGCCAAAGAGCATTAGAGACCGCATCTCTATAGGATTCAGGTTCAGATAAATGATATATATTTGCGATAAAGGAAGCAAACGAAACCAAGTAAGTAGAGTAGGCAAAATCTGGTAGCTTAGTGGACTTACATTCACGAGTGGACCTCCTCTGGGGTGGAGCTATCTTAACAAACGAAAGAGTTGTCTCAAGCATAGTTGGACCTTGAGTTGTGTTTGACGAAGTATGGGTGTCTTGAGTGGGCCCATCTGTTTCTACTTGCCCACCAGGCTCAGCAAATGTAGCTGGAACATCAAATGATGCTGATGGATCAATGTCACAAGCAAAATAAGCTAACTTTAAGGTTTGTGGCTATCTGAACAAAGTATGCAGGATTTGATAGGTTCTTTAACAATGCGTTGAATGGCACAGAGAGTTTAACTGAAGATGAAGCGATTGATGCGGCCCGTGACGAATTCCAACATCTTAACAACAATAATTTTGGTCACGTTCTGGCTTGGAGAATTTTGAGAGGCCGTGAAGACCGGAATTAAGCAATTTGTTTATTTTGTACCTTTTTAGTAGTGTTTTTTTAAATTGGTTTGTTGGTACTTTTTTAAGTTTTATCTTAATTATTTTTTTATTTATATGATTGTATTTTAAATTTATAACATTTCTAAGTTTAAAATAAATTAATGATTTAGTAATGATAAGAGGGTTTTTATGGGGTTTTATCCCACTGCATGGAAGTTAAAGGTGGGAAGCTATAAAGTCTCTGTCTACATGGCGTTGATGTGATGTTATAAAGCCCCTAGGAACTTTATCCCAAACCATGTATACTTATAGTGTTCTCTGGGAAATAAAAAAGAAACTGGTTTTGGTTAAAAAAAATTCATGAGTCTACCCCTAAGACTGGAAGGCATGGGGGCGGCTTAAGCCCGGCGTGGCCTGGCGCCGCACCCCCACACTGCCCCCCATAGGCCCGGCTCGTCAAACCTGGCTCCCCAACGACGTGCTCGACGTGCCTTCTTTTGAAATTATAGTCGTTGAACGACTAGTTCATTTAATAAAAAAATACCACATTTTCTATAAAACACTCTCATTTTATACCATTATTTCACCATTTTCTCCCCACTTTCAACCCAAAACACTCTCATTTTATATCATTCTTTTATAAAAAAAATATCTTTTCACCCACAATGCAATCTAATTCTTGGTGGTCCTCGTCTTCGGAGGAGGAAGAGGAGATGTTTTACGCAAACGCTGTGCTAAGGGCGGCGCAGATTATTATGGAGGAGGAAGACGTCTCATCTGAAAGTGTAACACCTCAAAAATTCACGTCCTATAATGTGTTGACACGTGTAATATGTTTGAACGTGTGAAAGAATGTTATAAAGGGACTAAAGTTGACAAACTTGAAAAGTATATGAAAATACGAGTTCTAAATGTCAACAGTGAATAAATATATCGTACATTAACCCTACATGATGTTTATACCACATCAAATGAATAAATCATGGATCATGCGAAGCTAAAAGTGAGAGATTTCAACCTACAGGGTTAAATGTGTCAACATGTTTAAGTTATACCTCTGAGTGACCTTTTGACAAACCCGAAGCTTTGTAACTGTTAATTATGCTCACTAGAAGGCGCGATATAAATTTCATAAAGTTTCGTTATCGTATGAGAAAGTTATGATCAAATTCGTGTGCGAGGGGTTAAAGCGTTAACATTGAAAGTTAGGACTTTTCGGGTTAACCGAAAGTGTCCAGGGACTTGGCAAAGTGGGTATAAGTCCTAAAACCCTTGTAGGTAAATGAAGAGGGCTCAAATTGCAAATATTAAGCTAGATGACCTTTCGAAGAGGCAAGGGACGAAGATGTGGAAACTTGAAAATGTGAAATCTGTTTACAAGGTTAAGGCGGGCCGCGTAAGACCTTAAGGAGTCTTACGCGGGCCGCGTCAGACGTACAGTAACAGAAACATCAGACAGCCTCCTACATTCGCGTTTAACCAACCCTTAAGAGATATTTTTGCATTGTGGGTGACCCCTAAACAGTCCTAAACACTTAGGGACACCTATGGATTATTTGTGGGCACTTGTAGACTTGTGTGTCAACATTTTGTGGTGTTTAAATCACTATATAAAGGCCATGAGTTGCAAAAAGTCCCTCACACCTTCCATCTGCATATTGGAGCACTTCTGGAGCCAAGGACTTCTCTCTAAGCTTCACATTTCGTGCATAGGACTTCAGTAAGTTTGCTAATCCTTCCTTAGTTAAGTTTTTGCTTAGTTTTAGCTTAAAAGTCAAACCGTCGTAATTAACAGTTGACTTTAAGATTAATCACTAATGGTCCAGTGATTAGTCGAATCAAAAGTAGTTATAAGTTGGTAATTATGTGGGTAATAAACCCTCAAAAGGGTTCCCCCTGATTCCCACTCTAACTAGGTCAAATGTCGGGTCAAACTTATTATTAAAAAGTCAACAGGATACTTAATTTACAATTTATGCATAATTAGCAATGTAGAGCACTTATAACCTGTTTGATCATTGATATAACTTGGTAATGAATGTAAGAACATGTCTAAACATGTTCAACCCGACAATTTTCAGTAGAGACCCGGTTCGGGACCGAAAGTCGCATAGTTTGACTTTCGCTTTGACTTTCAGTTCTGACCCGTTATGGTATGTTTTAGAAATTCCTTAGAGCTTTATTTGGACCAGGTTACATGCTAGTATAACCCTCTGTGATTATACACCTCGGATCATTAGTTATCCAATTAATATGCATGATTCCGTTAATTGCTCATATGTTGACCATTATGCCATTTTCACTTTAAAACGTGATTTTTGGAAATGTAAAAGAGTAGAAACCTTACTTACTGATATTTAAACTTGCATACAAAATTTGACATCAGTTTAAGGTGTAGGTTAAGAGTTATGCTCGTTATCGTAAAATGAAAGCTTTATGTTAATAAAACGGCGTAATTAGCGTATAGCCTAGTTAAGCCTACTTTTTGGTGTCAAACTTAATACCCACTGATGTAATATATTATTTTGGGATTTTTGAAGATTTTTAATTAATTTTAGGCTGAGCATAACTCATAGTCGTAGGCTTAATCCGGTAATTTTCGGTTTTGCCCTTACGGGCCATAAAATGAGTTTTACTTATCTAAACGACTCCAAACCTTTTGCTACTGATCTTAAATGATAAATAAATTATTTTAAACCCTCTGGAATAATAAAAATATCAGATCTCTATATAGAACCCGGAAACGGCTTCTAATCGCCTTTTTAAGCGTTTTTAACGCGTAGTATGTACAAAAACTATTTTAAACATACAAAGGGTGATACCTACTGATATTTGAGGCAAATTATAATATTTTAACAGTAAGCAAAAGTTGTTAAACTCAGACTTCAGTTTTGAGCTTTTCGGCTTATGTGAAATTACCAAAATGCCCCTACGGTGCATAGTTTGGTTATAATTGATAAATTTCACATATACACCTTACCCTACTGATATAACTTAGCAAATTGGTTATCTTTGCTGATTACATCAGACCTGTAACTCAGGATACTACTTAAACTCTTTTATCACCTTATAAATGACCAAACTACCCCTACGGGGCATAGTTTGTGTTTAAATTCATTCCGGGCATAATAAATGATATCTTACTGATGTCACAACATATTTGGAGCATATTAACTTAGGAACCCTGTATATGGCTCTCATGAATACCCGTTACGCTTATTACGCGTTCGGTTCGGTTTAGGTAACTAGTTTACATAAATTAGCCGTAACGGGTCAAACCTTATCGGTTTTATCTCAAAATCCAGAATGTGTATAATATACCCATATTAAACAAGTCTTCATACTTGTCGGGTCTAAAACACATTCTATCCGGTCATCGCTTAATCGTGCGTACGAACCGTATCTTTGAAACTAACCGGTCTAAGCTTAAGCTTAACAAAAGACCCGCTAGGATTCTAATAGGTTATGATAAACCTTCGTTCCAGATTAGGAGAACCAGTAAAAGCTACTTGCAATTTGCTTATTGTGATTATTACATTGCTCAGGTAAATACTTTTAACTTATTTTCCCTATACGGGCTTGGGTTACGGTATATAGAATACTGCTTGATCGGGCATCAAATCTTCCATCGTTGGGTGGTTAATTGAATAATTTGATCAGCTCGTTTAAACAGTCTTGTTACTAAAAGCCTTTGGGGGGTTAATGACCATGTCCCGGATATCCTTGGCATCATTTTACGAAATGGCCACGACTTAAGCGCGGGGTGTAGGCGTACACCCGTCAGTGCACAAAAGAATAACGTGGTGTGTCTATTGATCTTTAACCCGGACATGATCCGGGCTACTGAACGCACAAGGAACATGTAATTCGTTCACAAGATTATATATCTAAATAATTCTCCCAAGTTAAATAAAATGTTTATGCCACATGCATCCAAATCAATTTTCAATCATTTTCAAAATGAGTCAGTTGATTGTATTTACCAGCATAAACTGACGTATTTTCCCAAAAAGATTAAATGCAGGTACTAAGCGTAATTGGCTGGGATTTCTCCTTAGCATCACTAGAAGTCTCGCAAGCTTAAGATGCCTACCGTCTGTTGAACTACTATTTATTTTGATCCTTTTGTGGACAAACCTTCAACTGTTGTGATACATGATATTACAAACATTATTAAAGTTGAATTATATTTCTCAATTGCTTCCGCTGTGCATATTTATATATTGTGTTGTTTGACTATTATGTTGCCAACCACGTCACCATACTCCCCCACCGGGCCCACCGGACACGTGGAAATCGGGGTGTGACAGGTTGGTATCAGAGCCAACATTGAGAGAATTAAACACTAGCCTGTTGTGTTTAATCTCAATGACACAATTGCACATTTCTAAACTTTCGAGTCTAGACATATAACATAGGACAAATTCCATCTTGTTTGTGCTGTCCTTTATTTTACATATATATTTTTCTTTTTGTTATCTTATGTTGTATTGACAGGTCTAAGACATGCCGCCAAGATTCTTTAGAAGAAGAGGAAGAGGCAAGGGGCAAGTCACCGCCCCCAATGATAATGAGGCGGGACCATCGAATGTGCGAGCTCCTTCCACCACGGAGAGTGACGATCCCCGGCAGAACCGGAGGAAACTATTTGAGCCAGCTAGACGGTCGGTTTCACACAGTTCAACACCTCCTATTCATAATCCTTATGGGCCACAGCTGGAGTACGAGCCCAACAACCCTCAACCCTCCTACATACCGTTATAGCGATCTTTATCGCATAATTCTTTTGGTGACCCTACACCAGTTTTTAGGGGCCGGTTTAACCCGGCAAATTTTATACAAGAACCAGTGGGTTTTAACCCATTGGGGCCGGAGGATCATTTCTCTGGCGATCACGCAGACGATATGGACGAGGATACGGACCCCGTCGAACCTGCCAGTGGTACACCAAACCACCCGATAGAGATCTCTGACGGATCTTCTTTCCACGAATCACCCTATGTTGGTCCAGATAGCTTTCAAGCTATGTTTACCAGGCACGAATGGTACTACACACCTCCTCGCCATTCACCGCCTCAGCAGCAGCAACAGCAGCAACAGGATCCCTCTGTAGATTCGCGGTTTGTGGCAGTCACGCCACCACCTCCACCGCCACCAGTTCAGCCGGCACCTCCGCAACCACCGAGGCGTAGGAGATCTGGACCACGTATGTCTACACGGGGAGGAGATTTCCATTTCAGCTCTCCTCGGCAATCTAGTGGTAGCCATTACCCGCCACATCAAGAAGATCCACAAATGGGTGGACCTTCACACCCAGCTGCACCGCAACCACCGCCGATGGGTTTTGATAACCCAATTCCGGCATACACGGGTTCCATGGCGTATAACCCGTTTGAGCAGCCGGTGCACACCAACTACAACTACGCCGAAGCCGACCCGTACATGGTAGCGGCTAACTAGAACACCCAAGGACCATATGGAGACCCATGGGGAGTAGGGTACCCAACTCATGGGTACCAAATACCTGCCAGACCGATAATACGGACGCAATCGCAACCACCAAGGTTCTCCCCACCAGAGCGTGAAGAAATTCTGCAAAGGTTGGACCATGTAGAGCGAGAATTTCACAGGGAACGAAGGGAGCGACAAACTTTCTTCCAAGGATTAACGAGCCTAATTAAAGGGAAGAGTAAGAAGGACCACTGAATCCTTCCAATTGTTGTTGAGCCCCTGCGTGGGCCAGTCTTACTGTATAAACCCCTGCGTGGGTATGCTTGTTGTTTTGACCCCTGCATGGGTCTATCTTTCTGTTAACCCCTACGAGGGTATGTTATTATTTAAGTCCCTGCGTGGACTATTAGGTTATTCGTGTAAGTCCTTGCGTGGACTATTATGATATTTGTTGTTAAGCCCTACGTGGGTAAGTCCTTGTTTGAACCCCTGCGTGGGTAAGTTTGTTTATTAAAAAGTCCCGTTTAGGGCGATATGTAATATTTTGATAATTAATGGAATGTAAGTTTATAAATTTCATGTTTGCCATTGTGTGTATAAATAAATTATATATGAAATAAATAAATCGAAATCATTCCTTTTAATAATAATCTGCCAATTTAAATATTAAATAAGAATCTTAAAGAGTGAAACCTAGCCTTCGGGTCATTATAAGGCCGGGCCAAGATGGTAAGACCTGTTAAAAAAGATTCAAATCCCTGTTAACATCTGAAAATAGGTTAACACTCCTGGCAGACGTGATTCGTTAAATCAAGCACGTCATTTTATATAAGGATCTTTTCACAGATTCCTAACCTAACTTAATGATCTCTGAATCATGGGTTAGATCATCAATTAAGATGATCATATTTTTACCATACGTGGTAATATGGTGCCTACGGGCCCTGCTCATTTCCATATGAGCCAAAAGACAGTGGTAGCAATGACTCCCTGTCAGAAAAAGGTAATGAACTATGTTCAAACCTTCATGCCTTGATTCTCTGAAATCATGGCTTATAATTTAAATTGTCCATGTGACTAAGCCTTATGTGCTAATATATATTGTTATTGTTTATAATTAGGATAAAATTTTAATTGAAATCCTAATTAAATACGATTAATAAATTAACCAAATATGGTCTCTGTTTACCATGGTTAATGAATTACCCTAAGGGGCAATTCCATAATAAACTCCCAAATAAACTATTGTCCTTGTTTTCTGTAACAGTTCAATTAAAATGGCTAACTCAGACGAAATTAATAGCCATCCAGTGGAGAACATTGATAACCCCCGGATTAATCTAACGGGTGCTGAATTAAAAGCGTGGGTCGACGACGCAGTTACAAAGGCATTGGAATGGCAGTACGAAGAGTATAGTGGGACTCGGAGTAGGACCCTATCTACGCCGCATTCGAAGCCTCCATCCAAAAAGGATGAACCCAAGAAAGATGATGATAGACTTTCCTCAAACCACCACAGTGCTCCATCTCAGCAGGTTGTACTTAATCAGGGACCCCGTGACAAGGGTTGCTCTTATAAATATTTTGTTTCTTGCAAACCCCGGGATTTCACTGGGGAGAAGAGAGCCATTCACTGTATGACGTGGCTGGATGAGATGGATACAGTTGTGGATATCAGCGGATGCGCTTAGAGGGACATAGTCAAGTTTGTGTCGCAATCTTTTAAGGGTGAAGCTTTAGCATGGTGGAGATCACTGATTCAAGCCACCGGGAAAATCCCATTGTACAACATGTCGTGGGATCAATTTGTTGCCCTTATCAGGGAAAATTACTGCCCTCAGCATGAGGTGGAGAAGATAGAGTCTGATTTTCTATCATTGGTGATGACAAACCTTGACTGTCAAGCTTACCTAACGAGCTTCAACACAATGTCCCGGTTGGTTCCTTATCTGGTGACCCCGGAACCAAAAAGAATAGCTCGTTTTATCGGTGGTTTAGCCCCGGAAATCAAGGCAAGCGTGAAGGCTTCTCGGCCAGCTACTTTTAGATCTGTAGCCGACATATCCTTGTCCCTCACTTGGATGCAGTCAGGCAGAGATCGCTGAGGAATAAGGAGGCTGAGAAGAGCAAACGTGAAGATGATAGTTCACGTAGGTCGAACAAGAAGCACCGTGGGAACGGTGACAACAAGAAAGGATCTGAGTCAAGGAAAGATGGGCATCATTCGGGTGAGAAGCCCAAGTGCAAGATTTGCAAGAAACAGCACTTTGGAAAGTGCAGACTTGAGTCAAACTCACAGACTCAGTCAAAAACCTATGCTTGTGGTATATGCAAGTCCACGGATCACAAAACCTTGGATTGCAAGAAGCTGAAAGACGCAACGTGCTACCGTTGCAATGAAAAGGGGCACATTAAAACCAACTGCCCTAAATACACCAAGAAGCCTGAAGAAGCCAAGAAGACTAATGCTAGAGTTTTCAGAATGGACGCAAAAGAAGCGGTTCTAGACGACAACGTTATTACAGGTACTTTCCTTGTAAATGATGTCTATGCAAGAGTACTATTTGATTCAGGCGCTGATAAGTCGTTTGTAGATCATAAATTTTGCAAATTGCTGAATTTGCCTGTCAAAACCTTGAGTATAAATTATGAGGTAGAGTTAGCAGATGGCACCTTAGAAGCCGTCTCAACTTTGTTAGATGGATGTGTTATATCCATTAAGAACCACTCTTTTCCTCTGTCTCTGCTCCCATTTAAGTTAGCCGGTTTTGACATAGTTCTGGGTATGGACTGGTTATCTCATAACCAGACCCAAATTGTCTGTAACAAGAAACAAGTGGTAATAAAGACTCCGTCTGGTGAATCACTTACCATTCGGGGAGATACCCAGTATGGGCTGCCTGAGCAAGCGACTATGCTCAAGGCTTCAAAATGTTTAAAGAAGGGTTGTGTCATCTACATGGCACAAGTGATTATCGATGAGCCGAAACCGAAGATAGAAGACATCCCTGTCATTTCTGAATACCCAGAAGTTTTTCTGGAAGAACTACCTGGTTTGCCACCAGATAGGCAAGTGGAATTCAGGATTGATATCATCCCCGGAGCAGCACCAGTTGCTAGAGCACCCTATAGGTTGGCACCCACGGAAATGAAGGAATTAAGAACACAACTGGATGAATTGCTAGCTAAAGTTTTCATAAAACCTAGTTCGTCTCCTTGGGGAGCGCCAGTCCTGTTTGTCAAGAAGAAGGACGGATCGATGCGTCTGTGCATCGATTATCGTGAACTTAATAAGGTCACGATAAAGAATAGGTATCCTTTGCCTAGGATCGACGATTTGTTCGATCAATTGCAAGGATCAAGTTATTTTTCGAAGATTGATTTGAGGTCTGGCTACCATCAACTGAAGGTTAGAGATGAAGACGTACACAAAACTGCATTTAGGACTCGTTATGGTCATTACGAGTTCCTAGTGATGCCTTTTGGGCTCACTAATGCACCAGCCGCGTTCATGGATCTCATGAATTGCGTTTGCAAGCCTTACTTAGATAAATTCGTCATCGTTTTCATCGACGACATTCTTATCTATTCGAAGAATCAAGCTGACCATGAGAAACACCTTCGATGTATTCTCAAACTCCTGCATCATGAGAAACTCTATGCCAAATTCTCTAAATGTGAATTCTGGCTTCGAGAAGTCCAATTCCTTGAACATGTGGTGAGCGAGCGTGGTATCCAAGTGGATCCCGCTAAGGTTGAAGCAGTTATGAACTGACAAGAACCGAAGACGCCTACGGAGATTCGTAGCTTCCTGGGATTGGCAGGATATTACAGGCGTTTCATTGAAAATTTTTCAAGGATTGCTGCACCCCTAACTTCCTTGACTAAGAAGAAAGTAAAGTTCGTTTGGGGCCCTAAACAGCAAGAATCCTTTGATATACTTAAACAGAAGTTGAGCAATGCTCCTGTATTGACGTTACCTGATGGAATCGAAGAATTCGTAGTTTACTGCGATGCATCTCACACCGGCATGGGGTGTGTGCTTATGCAGAAAGGCAAGGTTATTGCCTACACATCACGACAGTTAAAAGTGCATGAAAAGAATTACACCACCCACGACTTGGAATTGGGTGCCGTTGTATTCGCACTAAAACTGTGGAGGCATTATCTATATGGAATCAAGTGTGTGATCTATTCTGATCACAAGAGCCTCCAGCACCTGTTTAATCAGAAGGATTTAAACATGAGGCAACGTCATTGGATGGAGACTTTAAATGATTATGATTGTGAAATCCGATACCATCCCGGCAAGGCGAATGTAGTCGCTGATGCCTTGAGTCGAAAGGAAAGGGTGAAACCCATCCGAATCAATGCCAAGCGCATGGTGATAAAGAACAGTTTGATTGAAAGGTTGTTAGCTGCACAGAAGGAAGCTGTGTTGGAAGCTAACTATCCTAACGAAAAGCTAGGAGTAACTGAGGAGCAGTTATCTCTTGGCAAAGATGGAATTCTGAGATTGAATGGACGAATATGGGTTTCAATTTATGGAGGACTTCGAGATGTTATCCTTCAGGAAGCCCATAGTTCTAAATATTCCGTTCATCCTGGAGCTGACAAGATGTACCAGGATCTAAGGGCAAGCTATTGGTGGATAGGCTTGAAAAAGTCTGTAGCTGCCTATGTAGCTAAGTGCTTGACTTGTGCGCAAGTCAAAGCAGAACATCAAAAGCCGTCAGGCTTGCTACAACAGCCTGAACTTCCTACGTGGAAGTGGGAAATGGTAACCATGGATTTTATCACCAGGTTACCCAAGACAAGGAAAGGAAATGATACAATATGGGTCATAGTTAATAGACTGACTAAGTCAGCACATTTCTTACCCATCAAGGAGACTTATGGCTCCGACATGTTAGCCCAGTTATACGTGGATAAGATTGTAGCCTTACATGGCATACCTGTGTCTATTATCTCTGACAGAGATACTAGATACACGTCGCATTTTTGGAAAAGTTTCCTACAATCTTTGGGCACGCGTTTGAATTTTAGTACGGCTTACCATCCTCAGACAGACGGTCAGAGTGAGCGTACTATTCAAACTTTGGAAGACAAGCTACGCGCATGTGCGATCGATTTAGGTGGTAGTTGGGATAAGAACCTACCGTTAATCGAATTCTCCTACAACAATAGCTACCACACCAGCATCAAGGCTGCGCCTTTCGAGGCATTATACGGTAGAAAGTGTAGAACGCCAGTTTGTTGGGCGGAAGTTGGAGATGTCCAATTATCAGGACCGGAGATAGTGTTCGAGACGACGGACAAGATTGTCCAGATTCGTGACCGTCTCAAAGCTGCCCGAGATAGGCAGAAGAGCTACGCTGATCCAAAGCGTAAAGCTTTTAACTTCGAAGTAGGCGACAAAGTGTTGCTTAAAGTATCACCCTGGAAGGGGGTGATGCGGTTTGGTAAGAAAGGCAAGCTAAGCCCGAGGTACATAGGACCTTTCGAGGTTATCGAACGGATTAGGTCAGTTGCCTATAAGTTAAACTTACCGGAAGAGCTCAGTGGAATTCACAATGTGTTCCACATCTGCAATCTGAAAAAGTGCTTCGCTGATGAATCACTGGTTATACCACATACAGATGTGCATATAGATGAGAGCTTGAACTTTGTGGAAAAACCATTGTCGATTGAGGATCGACAGGTCAAGAAGCTTCGAAGGAAGCATGTGCCTATTGTAAAGGTCAAATGGGATGCCCGTAGAGGACCCGAATACACGTGGGAGGTTGAATCCACGATGAAAGAAAAGTACCCTTATTTATTTCAGTAAATCTCGGGTCGAGATTTATTTTAAGGGGGTGAGGATGTAACACCTCAAAAATTCACGTCCTATAATGTGTTGACACGTGTAATATGTTTGAACGTGTGAAAGAATGTTATAAAGGGACTAAAGTTGACAAACTTGAAAAGTATATGAAAATACGAGTTCTAAATGTCAACAGTGAATAAATATATCGTACATTAACCCTACATGATGTTTATACCACATCAAACGAATAAATCATGGATCATGCGAAGCTAAAAGTGAGAGATTTCAAACTACAGGGGTTAAATGTGTCAACATGTTTAAGTTATACCTCTGAGTGACCTTTTGACAAACCCGAAGCTTTGTAACTGTTAATTATGCTCACTAGAATGCGCGATATAAATTTCATAAAGTTTCGTTATCGTATGAGAAAGTTATGATCAAATTCGTGTGCGAGGGGTTAAAGCGTTAACATTGAAAGTTAGGACTTTTCGGGTTAACCGGAAGTGTCCAGGGACTTCGCAAAGTGGGTATAAGTCCTAAAACCCTTGTAGGTAAATGAAGAGGGCTCAAATTGCAAATATTAAGCTAGATGACCTTTCGAAGAGCCAAGGGACGAAGATGTGGAAACTTGAAAATGTGAAATCTGTTTACAAGGTTAAGGCGGGCCGCGTAAGACCTTAAGGAGTCTTACGCGGGCCGCGTCAGACGTACAGTAACAGAAACATCAGACAGCCTCCTACATTCGCGTTTAACCGACCCTTAAGAGATATTTTTGCATTGTGGGCGACCCCTAAACAGTCCTAAACACTTAGGGACACCTGTGGATGATTTGTGGGCACTTGTAGACTTGTGTGTCAACATTTTGTGGTGTTTAAATCACTATATAAAGGCCATGAGTTGCAAAAAGTCCCTCACACCTTCCATCTGCATATTGGAGCACTTCTGGAGCCAAGGACTTCTCTCTAAGCTTCACATTTCGTGCATAGGACTTCAGTAAGTTTGCTAATCCTTCCTTAGTTAAGTTTTTGCTTAGTTTTAGCTTAAAAGTCAAACCGTCGTAATTAACGGTTGACTTTAAGATTAATCACTAATGGTCCAGTGATTAGTCGAATCAAAAGTAGTTATAAGTTGGTAATTATGTGGGTAATAAACCCTCAAAAGGCTTCCCCCTGATTCCCACTCTAACTAGGTCAAATGTCGGGTCAAACTTATTATTAAAAAGTCAACAGGATACTTAATTTACAATTTATGCATAATTAGCAATGTAGAGCACTTATAACCTGTTTGATCATTGATATAACTTGGTAATGAATGTAAGAACATGTCTAAACATGTTCAACCCGACAATTTTCAGTAGAGACCCGGTTCGGGACCGAAAGTCGCATAGTTTGACTTTCGCTTTGACTTTCAGTTCTGACCCGTTATGGTATGTTTTAGAAATTCCTTAGAGCTTTATTTGGACCAGGTTACATGCTAGTATAACCCTCTGTGATTATACACCTCGGATCATTAGTTATCCAATTAATATGCATGATTCCGTTAATTGCTCATATGTTGACCATTATGCCCTTTTCACTTTAAAACGTGATTTTTGGAAATGTAAAAGAGTAGAAACTTTACTTACTAATATTTAAACTTGCATACAAAATTTGACATCATTTTAAGGTGTAGGTTAAGAGTTATGCTCGTTATCGTAAAATGAAAGCTTTATGTTAATAAAACGGCGTAATTAGCGTATAGCCTAGTTAAGCCTACTTTTTGATGTCAAACTTAATACCCACTGATGTAATATATTATTTTGTGATTTTTGAATATTTTTAATTAATTTTAGGCTGAGCATAACTCATAGTCGTAGGCTTAATCCGGTAATTTTCGGTTTTGCCCTTACGGGCCATAAAATGAGTTTTACTTATCTAAACGACTCCAAACCTTTTGCTACTGATCTTAAATGATAAATAAATTATTTTAAACCCTCTGGAATAATAAAAATATCAGATCTCTGTATAGAACCCGGAAACGGCTTCTAATCGCCTTTTTAAGCGTTTTTAACGCGTAGTATGTACAAAAACTATTTTAAACATACAAAGGGTTATACCTACTGATATTTGAGGCAAATTATAATATTTTAACAGTAAGCAAAAGTTGTTAAACTCAGACTTCAGTTTTGAGCTTTTCGGCTTATGTGAAATTACCAAAATGCCCCTACGGTGCATAGTTTTGTTATAATTGATAAATTTCACATATACACCTTACCCTACTGATATAACTTAGAAAATTGGTTATCTTTGCTGATTACATCAGACCTGTAACTCAGGATACTACTTAAACTCTTTTATCACCTTATAAATGACCAAACTACCCCTACGGGGCATAGTTTGTGTTTAAATTCATTTCGGGCATAATAAATGATATCTTACTGATGTCACAACATATTTGGAGCATATTAACTTAGGAACCCTGTATATGGCTCTCATGAATACCCGTTACGCTTATTACGCGTTCGGTTCGGTTTAGGTAACTAGTTTACATAAATTAGCCGAAACGGGTCAAACCTTTTCGGTTTTATCTCAAAATCCAGAATGTGTATAATATACCCATATTAAACAAGTCTTCATACTTGTCGGGTCTAAAACACATTCTATCCGGTCATCGCTTAATCGTGCGTACGAACCGTATCTTTGAAACTAACCGGTCTAAGCTTAAGCTTAACAAAAGACCCGCTAGGATTCTAATAGGTTATGATAAACCTTCGTTCCAGATTAGGAGAACCAGTAAAAGCTACTTGCAATTTGCTTATTGTGATTATTACATTGCTCAGGTAAATACTTTTAACTTATTTTCCCTATACGGGCTTGGGTTACGGTATATAGAATACCGCTTGATCGGGCATCAAATCTTCCATCGTTGGGTGGTTAATTGAATAATTTGATCGGCTCGTTTAAACAGTCTTGTTACTTAAAGCCTTTGGGGGGTTAATGACCATGTCCCGGATATCCTTGACATCATTTTACGAAATGGCCACGACTTAAGCGCGGGGTGTAGGCGTACACCCGTCAGTGCACAAAAGAATAATGAGGTGTGTCTATTGATCTTTAACCCGGACATGATCCGGGCTACTGAACGCACAAGGAACATGTAATTCGTTCACAAGATTATATATCTAAATAATTCTCCCAAGTTAAATAAAATGTTTATGCCACGTGCATCCAAATCAATTTTCAATCATTTTCAAAATGAGTCAGTTGATTGTATTTACCAGTGTAAACTGACGTATTTTCCCAAAAAGATTAAATGCGGGTACTAAGCGTAATTGGCTGGGATTTCTCCTTAGCATCACTAGAAGTCTCGCAAGCTTAAGATGCCTACCGTCTGTTGAACTACTATTTATTTTGATCCTTTTGTGGACAAACCTTCAACTGTTGTGATACACGATATTACAAACATTATTAAAGTTGAATTATATTTCTCAATTGCTTCCGCTGTGCATATTTATATATTGTGTTGTTTGACTATTATGTTGCCAACCACGTCACCATACTCCCCCACCGGGCCCACCGGACACGTGGAAATCGGGGTGTGACAGAAAGCGTTATTACCAGGCGACTACGGATTAACAGAGACCGCCAAGGTTTATCATTAATAAATTTTATTATCCTTATTCCTTATTTCCTCATATTTATATTTTTTTACGACAGGAGCGCACGAGAAATTGATGAACAATTATTTTTTGGATGCACCCCTTTACAATGCCGAGATTTTCAGATGCAGCTTCCGAATTAGTCGCCGGTTATTCACACGCATTGCTGATGATTTGGCGGGGCAAGACCCGTTTTTCACGCAACGACCCGATGCTCGTGGTTATGAAGGGTTCAGCACGTTACAAAAGTGTACTACGGCCATTCGCCAACTGGCGTACGGGACAGTGGCCGACGCTTTGGACGAGTACTTACAGATGTCGGCAAGAACTACACGGGAATGTTTGTATCGGTTTTGCCATATTGTGGTGAAACTGTATAGCAAAAAATATTTGCGGAAACCAAACGCGTATGATGTTCAACAGTTGTACCAAGCTCATGAAGCATGGCACGGGTTTCTGGGAATGCTCGGTAGCATTGATTGTATGCATTGGGCGTGGCAGAACTGCCCGAATGCGTGGCGAGGCCAATATACACGAGGTGATCACGGCCATCCAACCTTAATACTTGAGGTCGTGGCCTCACAAGATTTGTGGATCTGGCATTCTTTCTTTGGTCTTCCCGATTCACTTAACGACCTCAATGTGCTATACCAATCGACTATATTTAGCGATGTCGTTAATGGAACCGGTCCGGACACCACTTTTTCAGTTTCTGGGGTTGAGTATAGACGCGGGTATTATCTTGCTGACGGAATATATCCGTCTTGGTCTACAATTGTCAAGGCTATTCCATATCCCGAGGACGAAAAAAGGAAAAAATTCGCTAAGCGTCAAGAAGCTGCAAGAAAAGACATCGAACGTTGTTTTGGTGTTCTACAAAAAAAATGGGCCATCATTGAACAACCGGCACGTGCGTTCACACCGAAGAGGTTGCGCCTTTGTATGTACGCTTGCATTTTGCTCCATAACATGATTATTGAAGACGAAGGTCGGGCGATTTGTTAGTATGATGAGAATGCATCTATCGGGAATATTGTCCCGGTAGATCCGGCGCAACAGGATTTAAACTCGTTCTCGCTAACCAACGACTTCACGCATGCAAACCTTCAACAGGATTTGGTAGAACATATATAGAACAACACAAACGGCGGGGACGGTGACGAAGACGATAGCGAGTAGTTTTTTTTAGGTTATGTAATTTTTATAAATTTTAGGTAGTGTAATTTTTTTTAGGTTATGTAATTTTTATTTATGTTATGTAATGGATTTTATCATCTTCTTTTATGTCTTATTTTTATTTAAATTTTGAATTGTTTTTATAAATTTAAACAATAAAAGTTAAACAAATAAAATAAATTAAACAATAAAAATAAAATTATGTGGGGTAGGCCCATCCTTCACCCCCTCAAAATGCAAGGAGGGTCATCCTTCATGGGATGGTGATGTGGCATCTATGTGGCGGCCCATCCTCATGGGGATGGGGCTCTCCATCCCCTCTAGTCTAAGGGATTGTTTTGTAGCCTCTTAATATTCCATTAAAAGACTACATTTGAATCAGTCAGCACTAAGCACTAATGTAACACCTGTGCCTTCACGGCTATCAAACAAATACCGAACCAATGAAATATTATATTTCATACCTGGGATTTGTAAAAATATGTGTATCATTTGCACATATCAATTTTTGTTCAATTCCAAACTCTAAATCGCTTTCTGGAAGGTTATACGCGCACCGATGCGTAAATATAACCAGTTTAATGCAACAAACACTCCAGAATAGTGACATAGGCTTAACATACCTTAAATAACCTTTACATAACTTAGAAATAAGTTTTGAAGGCTTTGGTATGGCAAAAACAAGTTAATTCGCTTACAGGGACTAAACTTGACAAACTACGAAAGTATGCCAATTTGAACTGTAACAGACATTCCGAAACATGACCATAAGTTAAACACACCTTAAATATCCTTTATATAGCTTAGAAATAGGCTTTGAGGGGTTCGGTGTGCTAAAATAAACTTTTGGCTCATTCAGGGACTAAAAGTGTCAAAAAGTGCACAAGTTTGCATTTTCGCGCATAACTTACGTTCTGAATACATCCGGACATCCAAAAATTTATGTAAGAACTAAAATATTTTATTTTAGTGTTCGGCATAAGAAAAATCCATTCGTCACGTCATTTGGATCGTTTTTTTGCGCTTATGCGCATTCCGTCGTAATTAAGCGAACATCGCGTTTGTACGACCAAACGAACCAACATCCGACATATTTTTGAGCATGTTTCATGTCCACAATGTTTAGGCAACATTTTAGGGCCTTAAAATTTGCTTTACGGGCCTTAAAAGTGTCGGGAATGGCCTTAAACACATGCAGGGACTGAAACTGTAATTTCTGAAACTTATTTCTGATCTGCAACTCCCAGGCGGCCCGCCTGAGTTTATATAGATCCTGAAGCGGGCCGCGTCCGACTTCCTGACCAGATTAACTGCATTTAACAGCAGTTTGCAGCTGTTTAATCCTCCACCACACATTCACACATGCTTAGTCAGCTGATAAGGATCAATTTTAGCCACCATAAGGTTCCGACACTTGTACGGATGCGATTAAAGCACGGTTTCCATGAAACGATCTTAACGGTGGACCGAACACTATAAATACCCCATGCCCCCCATTGCTTAAACCACTAGAATTTTGATTTGAGAAACTCTAAGTTGAAACCATTGTTTCATACCTGAGATTCTTGAATCGAGATTAGCATTCGGGGACCCTTCGTAAGTATTCTTTCGTTCTTTTATTGCTTTTCGAGTCTTTCGAGTCTGAAAGTCAAACTTTGTTTGACTTTCTGCATTGACCAGTTTATGGTCAATGCGAAGTTCGTTTGAACTTCGCAACGTGAGTGTAATCACGTTGGTTATAGTCCCTTGGGACTATGCCTACTGATTACCACGTTGTCTAGGGTCGTAGGGTAAGCGATCTAATAAATCGCTTATACCTCGAACCCGACCCATTTGGTCGATCTTTAGGATCCGACCAAACACATTAGGTGACCATAGTAGGTAGGGAATAACCTTCCGAGGTTATTCCCTATGGTCACATCGTTTGAGTAGTTGTATGATAGGTAGTTTATATGTCTTAGGTAAATTACCAGAATACCCTTTTCATGTATAATTGGTAATTAAGCATATGTAACCTAAACCTTTGTCACATAACTGATTATGTAACATGTTTAGGCATATTCTACTTGTCATAGGACTAGTTAGGCGGTCCGAACGCGTTTCACGCGAACGACGCGTTAAAGTAGCATAAGCTACCTAAACGGGTCGTAATGGGTCACAAGCACTTAGGTTAAGTTTCATTTAGTATGTAGGCTTTGTTAAACCATATGACACGAGTCTCTATACTCGTTTGGTTTACGAACCCTCATTCTATCTAAATCCTCCGATTTAGGTCCGGTTTATTAACATAGTTACCTATATTAGGTGTCGTTTGATATCCGCGATCTCTAGCATTGTTTGGTTGTTACTCAAGGACTACTAAGCAATCTCAAGTGAGTACATAGAACCCCTCTTTTACTGTTTTCCAAACTGTTTTGGGGTGAAACACATGTGCCTACTTGTTACTTTCATGCTTTTCTGTTTTCACATCATATACTTGCTATGTTTATTAGTACATTATAGTACATGATTTCATTACATTTCTGCTATGTATGTTGACTGATAGCATGCTAGCACATTGATTTACATGACTTTTCTACTTTGTATGTTAACTTAGCATACTTAGTACATCATTTTACATTACATTCACATGCTTACATTTTGGTATGACATTTGGGTTGTTTAAACTATACTATACATTCATTAACACCGATCATGCCGCTCGGTAATAGGTAGTGGTACCATAGGACTTGACAAATCCCATTCCTGAAATCTCGGGTTTGTTTGGACGTAAGGAATGACCGAATCCGAATACATATTCTTTTGATAACTCATTTTTACATAGTTATCCGACTATCTCAATGCTTGGATGTATGAATTTTCACAATACCGCATAAATGTTCATATTCAGTATAGCATGCATATATTTTACAAAACATAACTTTTTGATTTACTCAAAATACTTTGTTTTGTACATTTTTACTTATGGTTTAAGTAGTCTTATTTTACTTACCATACATAAACATTTGTTACCAGTGTTGTAAGAATCGCTAGGCGCTAGTCGGGCGGTGGGGTACCGACTAGCGATTAATCGGGATTAATAGGGATTAATCGGAATTAATCGGATTGAGATTTTTATATGTAATTTTTAGTTACATATATACATACACATTTTTATGTGTAGTTTTTTAAAGTAGACATGTTTTAACCCCTCATTAACCCATTTTTTAAGTAATTGGAAGGAATTTATGTGGTTTGGTCAAAATTTGGCCGGCATCTAGCCAAAATTTGGTCAGAATAGGACCGACATTGACTGCCTAGCTATTAATCGGCCATTAATCGGTGAACCTCCGATTAGTGATTAATCGGTAACTAATCGGAGACTAGTCGGGATTTTTACAACCATGTTTGTTACACGTTACTTGACTACTTTTGGACTATCAACATTTGACATGGTTTATACAAGGACTTTTGACAATTGGTTTAAACATAGACATTATACATTATTGGTTGGTTGACTTACATTTGACATAAACATTTGACATAGACATTAGACATTTGATTATACATAAACATTTTACTTCGGTGGTTTGGTTTGAGTAAGTGAATTAAGTAACGAGGGCCGGCCCTGTGGATGAACTCATTGATGAAAGGTCACCCTCGTTATGTGAACACAGACAACGCTGCTAACACGGCTCGCCTACCATTCCTAGAGAAACCATCCGTTCTAAGGCCTACTGTGGTAAACCTTTGGCCACCAGCCACCTGAAGCAAATTGTACCAAATAACCCATGACCCTCATATTGAAAGGTCATGAGATGCCTTCTCCCAAACGAGTTGATATGGAAGTCATTGGCTAAATATATATTTTTCTATTTACTATTAGGTAATTATATCTGCTAGATTTTTATATTTACAAATACAACAGCATATGAGGTTGGTTTAGTTTGTAAATTCTAACTTTTAATATTTAACATAAAATATTTTGGCTTCAAAATCATAAAACAAACTAAAGTTATAAGGTGTCAAATCTTACATGGAGATTTAGCAATCATCCTAGAGACTTACTTGCTACAAAGTTTAATCTCTAGTATTGTCATGGTTATTTTAGTTTTAGATCTCAAGAAGAAGCAGAATGTGAAATATACCTGCTTTGACTGGGTAGGTAATTAATTATTTGCTACGTAAACTCTCACTTTATTCTTCTTAGACTATGCGTAATGGTTCATGCCCTCTAAGAGGCATTTTTCGCTCACATCAACATCATAACGTCTATTTAAAAAATGTGTAATGGTTAATAACTCTTAATGCTCATTTCATTTATTACTTTCCATTTTAGTCTCCTCTTTAGACATTATTCTAGAAATGTCCTTTCCTCTAGAAATGTCCCTTCCTCTTCATGCCCTATAATGCCCAAGATGACGGTGTTAAGGACGTTATCAAATCCTTTCACGCCCCTATAAAACTCATTACGCATGGATTTAGTGATTTAGTAAGTGGTACGTTATGCTATTTAGTATTTCACTAACCGGTCATGCTAGTTTCCTACGTAATGATTAAGTATTTGCTAGACCGTAGAGTTGAAACTTGATTATTTTGCTTATATGAGACTTACTAAACAATGATGCTAATTTTACTGCTAAATTTCTTCTTGATTTTGCTTATTTGAGACATATTAAGGGGTTGTTTGATAACTTTTCTGAATGGTTAAGTGCTGAACCAGTAAGAGGTCTAAACCATTAATTGTTGAACCAGTAAAAGGTCTGAACCATTTAGAGTCAGTATAATGCTTAATCGTTCAGAAGCAATTGTCTGACCAATTCAGATTAAAGGTCTTAACCATTCAGACTCAGTATAATACTTAACCATTCAGACGCAAATGTCTGAACCATTCAGACATCTGATCACTAAACAAACAGTCTGAACCATTAAGTAGTGAGCCAATAAGAGATCTGAACCATTAAAAGCTAAACAAACAATTGTGGTAAGGGCACTTCGTTTTGGATCACAAAATTAAAGCCAACCCTATTCGGCAACAGATGTAGAGTTGGAGAAGCTTGTAAACCAAAATTATTGGAATTAGACTTTTTAATTTTTATGAATGAATTACAATCAAGGTTTTTAAATAGCAAACTAATCATAATACGATTTCAACATGAAACAAAATTGAATAAATATAAAAACCAAATTATACTTATCTGCTAAATTTCAATAATTCAAATAATAATTTAAATAATCAATGGGTGGTGGTCCATTAACAAAGGCAACGTCTTTAAACACATGGGTTCAGAAGGTGAAGGTCTTGGGTTCAAGTCTCACAGACTACAAGGATTAGAAAGAAATTTGCCGTTCAAAAAAATAATAATTTAACTGTATTTTAATTAGGAAAAATTACAAGTTTTGTCCTATATCTTAATACCATATTTCAGACGGTGTCCTTTTTAACGAATATTGACAGGTTTTGCCCTTTATAGGGGATTTTGTTGCAAGTTACGTCCTTTGAGCCTAACCCAGTTATATTTTTCTGTTAAATCTTATTACACATGGGTAATTTAGTCTTTTTACTTATTTAAAGGACAAAACTTGTAATTTATCCTCCACAATCACCACACCACCGCCGCGGCCGATATCCCCTACTATCACCACTGCTCTGCCTCCTAAACCCATAACCGTCTCCACCATCAACCACCCATCCCTAAATCAACAACCACCATCAACCACCCATCCCTGGAATCGCAAATTAGGTTAGACATTCACCATGTCCGAAAAAGAATTGCTTAAACCAGATGCAATCGATAGTGATGCTGATGATACATTTTGCTTGGGTGAATCCTTCTTCATAGATAACAAGTATCCATCAATCTCTCTCTATTTGTTAAACGACAATTGAATCGTTTATCGTATTCGTATGCTAATAATGTACGGTTATGAGCTGGCAACCTTTACATTTGGCTCTCACATTCTTCACCTTCTCTATCTCCGATCAGCTTCTAGTAACTTTGATTTCTTTTTTCTTGATTTTAGCTTCTATTAGATTAAGTGAATTTAAAGTGACATAGAATTTAAATGGTACACAACATCAAAAAATTACACAACTGATGTATTCATGGTCATTCAAACGGTGCAGAACGTCAAAAAACTTATTTCAAATCAACTTAATTTTTGTTAATTCACAATTTAAATATCAAATTTCATGACCAGGAGCTACAAAATGGATACTGATGCGTGTGTAGCGTGATATATTTTTATTGATATATTTTTATTGATATTTTAAGCTCTTTTTAACACTTTAGTCAAGTTTTAAATTTATAAAACACGATATTCTACTAACACTAAAGACACATATGGGCAAGTGCACCCATCGTGAGCGTAGTATAGCGTTGGTAAGATACCGAGGTCGTCCAAGGACACAAGAGCTTTTAGTACCGGTTTATCCTCAACGTCTAATCAAATCAAAAGTTTTTTTAGAAAAGGTTTTAAACATGAAAAACTAAAACTAAAAATGATGAAAATAAAAATAAAATAAAAACAGATAGACAAGATGAATCAGTTGGATCCGACTCGCCTTTAATGTAACCTTTGATGATTTCCGCATTTTTGCACTTTTTAAGAGATTATCTTAGTTATAGTAGTAGGCCCCTCTTTTGAAAGTGGCGTTACCCTCAACCCAGAAGTTTGAGTCAGCAAGGATACAATCCTAAAGGGTCGGAATATTGAAAGATAATTAATTAAGTTATTAATGCGTAATGTGGTAGGCCCCTCTTTTGAAGGTGACGTTACCCTCGGCTAAGTGGTTTGAGTCAGCAGGGATACAATTCCAAGTAGCCGGGTTAATGTATTAATAATAGTTTACATATGAGGGGATCAAGCCATTCGCACCCCCGTCATCCAATACCAGTGGGTATTGAAGGAAGTCCTAGTAAGCTTGACCCAGGTCCTTGCAGGATCTATACACTGAACAAGGCAAGAACCTTACCAAACCATTCCCTTAAACCCCGACCAGGTAGCCAACATATCTCTATATAGACCGTAGAGATATGAATGGTGTAAATCTTTTATTTTATATAGACAGTAAAATAACGCCAATATACCACAGACAAATGATAAGGAAGTTTCACCTTCAACATAAGAAACTAGTTATTAAAGTCATTAATACAAAACCAAATAAAAAGTGCGAAAATATTAAAAATCAAAAGTATTACACTAAATGTTTGTCTTCACCAAGTGATGTAAGAGACTTAGGCAAACATGGCCTTTGATTGTCAAGAACTCTTATTATCAATCTTGGATCCCGAGACTACTATACACACTCTAAGATGGATGATGGATGATGGATAATGGTGGTGGATGTGGGTGTTGTGATGGTGGTGGAGTGTGGGTGAAGTGGGAGAGAGGTGGTTTGACAATGGATGCCTTTGAAATGAACCAAGCACCTCTATTTCTAGCCTGAATAGAACTCTGGCCACGGCCCCATGCCCGCTGGGCACGGCCCCGTGGTCATCTGTAACATCCCAAAAACGGGTTTGGTAATCAAACCACGTTAATAGTAAAGACGGGTAAAATACCGTTAGTGGTAAAAAAAAAATTAAATTAACCCGATAGATATTAGGAATTTAAATAAATAAACTTAATATTAACTGGAAAGAGGATCAATACTTTGAGAAGACAAAGTTTATAAAAAGGGACCCGAGTTATAACTCCCGGGATTTACTAAGCTAACTAGGAATAACCAACCTAGTTAATTAAAAGTGTAACATCCGTCAAAAACGTATATCCCAAAATCCGGCCCGTTTTGAAATTCGGATCCTACCCCCCTTGAAACTGAAATTCGCAAAATATTTAATCGTTAATCCTAATTCGTTTAAAACTATGGTTAATTATTTATGTATTTTTTTTTACTAATGATTTACTTATTTTTCTTGTTATTTAACTATCCAATCTTATATAACTATATGCAAACAATCCATTCTAGATTAAAATTATATGTACACTATTGAGTATGCTTATTAAAATATGATGTTATACGTAGTAGAAGAAGAAGAAGGAAATAACAAATGGTGATTACATTTTCCATTTGGGTGCTGCTAAATGTACCTCCATTTTATTTATTTTTACTGGTTACACTCCCCCCTTAAAGTTTGTAAATAAATACAATTAAACCTTATGTTTTCTATTTATTTAAAATTGCATTTTGAAACATCCCTAACTTTTCTAGACGTTTATTCACTTTCCATTACTTAAATTTTAAATATATACGGATTATACATATCACCAATTTACATAAAAATATTCTGCACCGCTGACTGAAAGAAGGAGATTGATTTTTTACTTTCATAAAACTTCTAATTGGTTGATTAAGCCTTCTCAATATGTATTCTATCTTTTTCAGTTTGATGGATTTTTTGCTTATATGTTAACCCTTGTTTCGTTTCTACCATTGATGGTGACAACCGTTTACGTAGTCCAAGTTTAAGATGTCAACTTTAAGTGTTCTATTGAAAAGTGCAAAAATAAATATGGTATTCAAGATTACAATACTATTGTGAGTTATGTTTCAAGCCCTGAAGGTGTACCTACAAATCCCCTAAATGCCTTCATCTATTTCGTTTGTTCCACAACAGAGGCCCAGCTTCAAGTGTGCTTAACTTACGCAATCGCCATTGAGTTGCAGATTTAGGGTTCGTAAATTTAGTAGAACATATAGAGTGTTGGTTGCACTGACAAAGCTAGCACAAAAATTTAGAGGCATCCCAATTTTTTTTTTTTTTTTTTTTTATCAGGGGTATCCTTTGTATAATACCAGAATTTTTTTTATTTTTTACACTATGAAAACAGTACGGAGACGGAGTTGAGGAGTAGGTCATGCTACCCGTTCTAATACACTAGCTCTGACCCTCTGGTTGGTTGTGAATTCATAGTGTAAATGGTGTGTGGAATGCATTTTTAGAGGGGTAGAATTTGAAAAGTTTTAAACTAATTTTTTTTGGAAAAGGGGTATAAAAAGTAAAAATAGGGGTGCATTTAGCCACACTCTTTCCATTTTTGACTTTCCATTCCCAGCCATGCACATCGAACAAACAGCTACTTTCCTTCCTTTTCTCGATGATTGATTCGGTTGTTTCCGTTTTTTAAACCAATCACGAACCTAGTCTTCATGTCGAACAAATACATCCAACTGACGCCGTAGTGATTTCGGAAATTATCAAACTTTCTAAAATAAACGTGGACGGAATGATATATATACAAGCCCTCCTTCGAACCCCATCGCCCACAGCCATCTCGACACTCTCACCCTCTCTGTTCGATAACAAGTCTCCGGAAAGACACTTGCACAAGCCACCGGAGTTACGAAACGTCACCGGAGTGCGAAACCTTGTTGGAACCACGAAGAGGTACGGGTGGGAACCCGAAAACGCCGCCGGAGCTACTTAACCATCGGAGCTCAACCGCAAGTTCGCCGAAACCGGAATCTACGTCGGAACTCGTTACGACATCGTTCGGTATACATCCTCATTCTTTTGTTTGTTCGTTAATCTTCTGTTGAAATACAATGGATTCTCATTCAATAATCAAAATTTTGGTTTTGATGATCTGTTCAAGAAGAGGATAACCAATTGGGTTTTTCCTTGTTTCTTTTTAATGAAGAAGTGTTATTTTAGAACATGAATTCAAGTAATATGAGAATTAAAACCTTGAGTTTTATCAAACAGTACGTACGGTTTTTTTTAGTTGAAGAAGATGACCTTGATAATTAAAGGTGGTGAAAGTATATGTATTTTATTATCAAATATCAAACCAGCTTTTATTTTATTTTCTAAAATCATTAAACTTAAAAATAATTTAAATAATAGTTAACAATTTATCATAATTCCTATGTAATATTAACGGGTTATTACGAGATTAGCTATAATATACAAATGATCAAATTGTGAACCCTAAATATTAGGAATATTATTTAATCTATAAATTTTTAACAAGTTCGTTATGTGCTATTCTAAACATCTAGGTTAATCACTTTAGTTCGTCCTCTTGGTTTCCCAATCTTTACTCGTGCGTTATTACAAGAAATCGCAACGCAATCACTGTGAGTATACTTGACCCCATTTTTATTTTATCACTTTTGGGTGCAACATGTATTCTATACAAAAACACGCAACGATTGAAACTTGTTATATGCACACTCTATCCATTTTTAAACATGACACAATTTGATGCTTGTTAATCTCGTATGTTATGTAAACTTTTCGTGTCTATATGCTCATTAACCTGGCTAAACTTGTGAAACTTGTGAGACTTGTTAGACTTCTTATACTCATTAAACTCCTATGCTATAGGAGTACGCACCGCCCTTGAGTGAGTCTTGGGGTGTTTGCGTTGGAAACTTCGGTTTGACATATAGTGACACCGTTTCAGCATATTAGTAACTTGTATTATTTTGTTCATGTTGGATATGAGTATTTAAACTTTTTATTCTACTTTATGCTATGTATCAAACCTGTATACTCGCCAACTTTTTGTTGATGTTATTTAAATACATGTTGCAGGTTGATAGTACAAGACTCAAGAAACAAGCTAGGATGGCTTTAGATACCCATTTTAGCAATTAAACAATGTTTGAATTTATGTTTACTATTTGAAACAATGTATTATTCTTTAGTTTTAATAAAATGATTTAATTTATATTGTCACATTTAGTGTTATGTTGTTTTGAGCAATCTGTTTCGCTTAGTGCCACATCCCGATGTTTCCGCCATCGGTTGGGGTGTGACAAAAAGTCTCATAATGGTATGTGAGTGGGTTAGAAACACCTAAAGTAAGAACCTGATAATAATTGAGGGGCCAAAGGTGTTAAAAAGCAAACTAGTTTCTAATTAAAACAAAAAAAAAATATAATACCACACACACAGGTGTGGGGATCGAACAGAACCAAGGGGGCGACCAGGGGGTTTCTCCACAAACCCTAATCCTCATAAAATTCTCCAAATTGAAGCTTAAATCAAGCCCGAATCGTCTGCATGATTACAAATTCGTGATCACTTAGTCGTGGGGATCTAAAGGTATGTCAAATTTTGTAATTTGGTGATGTTTTGAATTCATGATGAACACCAAAAATCGAAATTTCTGTGATGAATATTGTATATATGATTGAAATTGGGTTGAATCTATGTCTAAAAACAAACCCTAGATACAAACTTGCAAAATTGTGCCATAAACTAGTGATTAGTCAATTAACCAAGTATGAGCCAAGTGGGTTTTGACTAAATAGTGAAGATGATGATATGCATGTGCTCAAAATCATCATATTTGATAGTTGGAGCAAAATACTTGAACAATTTATAGGTTCGAGTGAATGCTCATATGTGACTTGAAGTGGGTTTTTGTATATTAGGATGAAAATTAGTGTTTTGTTCATATAAATAGGTGTTTGGAATCATGATATCTACTAATTAATTTGTAGAACTTGATTATATTAGATGTTCGGATGAATGTCTAATGCTATGATGAAACGGGTTTTTACATGTAGATAGAAACCCTTAGCTCTTGCTTAACAAATGAATAATTAACTTTGATAATCAAGAGCTAGGTTAAATTGGTGTTAATAATAGTATGAACTTAGACTTGAAAAGTAGTTAAAACGGTGGCGTAAAAATAATGCCTATCGGATACTTGACAAAGTGCTTAAATGAATTGTCGAGGTTTATAATATAATCACTTATGTTGATAGGCAGTTTGACCTTTAAAAGTCAAACTGACCAAAACGAAATCAAATGGTGAATTTTGATGTAAAACCCGTAAGGTGGAATAGTCATAATTAATGATGACTAAACTAACCGTCTTACGAATTATGATAATAGTTTGACGCTTGACAAGCTAGGTGGAGGCTTGGAAAGGAAGCGGGTCAAACGAAGCAAATAAGAAGGAAAAGCGTACTTCGGATGCGAGGTAAGTAAAACTTACACCCACTTGTAGTATATGTGTTTATTTTATAAGCGATGAATACAATAAAGGATTTGGTTCGAATCATTGGTTCCGACACGAAACGTAATAAGTCGGAACCAATAAAAATGTTTTAAACCATGATTAATGGTGAAAGAGGCAAAATGGTAAATTAGTCATGAATTGGTTAAGAATTAGTGAGTTTTTCTTAAAGCTACCTTATAGCGTAACTAGTAATGGAAAATGGGTAAAAATGGAGATTTAGTCAAGTATCGACTAAAGTAAAATAAGTTTCAAAGGACACCCATAGCGTAAGCCGAATGGGTTAAAAATATAAGAAGTTGACTTTAGAAAGAAAGGGATCTAGTGAGAAAATCCGGAATGGGTCGGATGTGTGATTGGTAATTAAAACCCATGTTTTGTTACATATGAAAATGTTGGGTTATGTAGGTCGAACTGGTCAAATGGTGGGAATAACGCCATTTGACAAAATCAACTAATGTGGTTGTCAAGTCATGTGTTTACAGGGGCGAATAGTAATTTGGGTAATTGCGTCGCCATAAGAATATCGGTAAGAAAAGCAAGGTGTCGAAACGGGTCACTAGGTTGACTCGAGCCAGGTACGTATAAATAAGATTGTGGTTAAACATACATTTTTGGGTCAAATTAGTAGCAAATGCCCTTCGTCGTGAATGAGGGGCTAAAGTTGACTAAAATGCCCTTGATGGGTAAATCGGGTAAACGACCTTTAAAGGTTGTTGGAAATAAGTGTTTTGATAGAATAAATCCTTAAGATAAGTATAAAAGGGATGTTATGGGACCTTAGTGCATAAATACCCTTAACGGGTCAAAATAGAAGTGATAGCGAAACGGGTTAAAAATATGTAATAACTCGTGAATTGAACCTGTACAATAGGGAATAATCATAATAATATGTCTACTAAAGAAACAAGGGCCACAAATAAGTTTGTTAGATGAAACCGTGAACGGGTCAAAAAGTGTCGTAATTGAACTTCAAGCCGAGAGCTTGAAGTCTAAAATTTTGTGAAGTTAGATGTTGTATTTTAACTCCATAAGATGGAGAATTAAATTACGGACGCGTAGGAAAAAGAATCGCGTAAATCGGATCAATAACAAAGAAGTTATGACCGTTTTCGTAAAAAGTAGTATAGCTGGGAATATGCAGCATCTGAACAACAACTCGCTGGAAAAGGTACTCCCCCGCGCCACGCGACAGAGGGAGTAAACTCTGTCGTGACACGCGGCAGAGTTTCGCGGCCCGCGTAAGCTAACACCAAGTCTGTCGCGGCCCGCGACAGACTACAGAACTGGCAAATTTTATTTTATTTCATGGTTTGTCGTTTAGAACTTGTTTAATCTATTATTTAAGCATCAAAACTAACATTTGGGTTGGTTTTGATCATAGATATATACCAAGTGTTCTCGGATGAAGATCAAGCTCTAGGAAGGACCGAACACGATCAAAGAAATAAGCTTCCGCATGACGATTCGTTGTGTCTTTTAAATGACGAACTTAATTACATTTTGTTCTAAACTTTTAAATTGTAAAAGTTTTAGATTACTCGTATTTTCTAAGAATACTTAATCGAAATTACATGTTTATTTTCGTTATTTATACGAAAATCTTTAAAATAATAACTAGGGTGTTACATCATCATTTTCTCTTCCTTCATTAATTGCAAGTGTCAGCAGAGGGCCCAACACGCCCTGTGGTGAGCTAGGCACGGCCCCGTAATCAGTACTGTATCTGTACTATCAAGATTTGGCAAGATTTTACGTATCTTTGCGTTGACCACGCCCCGTGGTGAGCTGGGCACGTCCCCGTGGTCAGTACCGTATCTGTACTATCAAGATTTGGCAAGATTATGCGTATGTTTGCGTTAACCACACCCCGTGGTGAACTGGGCACGGCCCCGTGGTGGGCCTAGAAGCTTCTACAGGTTTTGTCTTCTTGTCCGGGCTGACCACGCCCCGTGGTGAGCTGACCATCCCCCGTGGTGAGCTGGGCACAGCCCCATGGTTAGCTGGGCACAGCCCCATGGTCAGCTTCTACCTACTTGTTTTTGCTTTGGGAGATGCTGCTGAGGAGTCAGGCATGTCACGTTTCTTCATTTTCTTTGTATTTATGTTGGTTTTGGCTGTATATTCGTTCCTTTTGTTCGTTTAAGCTCATTTGATCCTGTAAATTCAAAAGGAAGACAAAAACATACTTTTCCCAACATTAGTACTAAAAAGGGGTTAGTTTTATGCCTCATTTGGTGTAATTTATATGTTGCATTTTACACACATCAATGTTGAAAGACTTGTGTATGAGTAATGTGTGAACTATGAAAGCTTTGGTTCTCCAAACTTGTTCCAGTACCTCACTTGTATGTTTTTTTACAAAAAAAAATCCATAAAGTGACAAGGCTACATCACGTCCTCGAACACTTTCCATGCTCGAGATGCACGCATCTAGTTTGCTCACTTGGTTATTTTAGTTAGTTAGTTAAATTTAATCTTATATTCATGATAATACATGATGGACGAAATTATAACATATACTATACAATATACCTCGATTAACCGAACTCTTGATACTAACCGGATTATGGTTAGATATCAAGAACTTAGGTTAGATTATCTTAGTCTCTAGACTCCTCGTTTGTGATTCTTAGGGGCAAATTAGGACCCATGAAAACACATGATAACATAGTGTCCAAACGAGTATCTAGACAAGATATATTTTTGTTGCATATATACTTTTCATATTAATTCCGAATCCAAACTCTCTATGAGCTCCATATACTCATACGCCTTCGTTTCCCCAATATAGGGTAACTTTGGTGCTCCACCCTCAATGACTCGCCAACTCACGTTTACTTTGGAAACTTAGCAAACCATGAGTATACATGACCCCTTTTTAATTTTAGACACTTTTGGGGTGCAATACATATAACTTATTAAATTCGCACAGTCACATATAAACATGCTTGACACAAATAAAACAGTCCTTTATACATGCTTAATACGTGATGCTTAGAAATTCATACAAGCTAGAAGCCATTCTTGCACTATTCTTGTCATTAGCTTTCGTTCGAGTCTACCTTAACATGTATAGCACTATAGGAGTAGCACACCGCCCGTACTCTTGTGGTCATATTAAGTTATACAAAAACGGTCTTGCCGTTGCGACGACAAGATTACGCTAATGGAATCTTTGAGTTGACAATTATGTGATGCATGCTAGTATTGTTATGATATGCCTTAGTATACGAATATGCCATGTTGATTTGTTTAAACCGTTTTATACTTATGCTAGTAATTCAAACTTGTATACTCTCAAATGTGTTGACATGTACTTTAATATGTATTGCAGGATGTTGATGTTGATTGAAAAGAAATCTAGTAGGACGACTAAAAATGCACTTTAAATTTTGTTTATGTTTCTACTTTGTTTCCTTGTTACAAGATGTTGTACTTTGCTTCCAAACATTGTATTTCCGATTTAGAATTGAAATGAAATTTTGGTTATTAAATACTTGTCACAATTAGTCGTTTTGAAGTCTCTTACAATCTCGTTTTCGTCTCGCTTCGATGTTTCCGCCATCGGTTGGGGTGTGACATCTTGCTACACCATGACACCACATTTGCAAATGAAGAACACATATCTCGTGGTTGATCGTCTACAATCCGAATCACCAGCATAGTTCGCATCACAAAGCATTGTTGCTTTAACATACCACAACAAACGTTTCACCACAAACATGTGAGCTCGTTTAGGTTGTTGCATAAATCGACTCAATACTTCAACTGTGAATGCTATATCCGGTTGGGTCAATATAAGACATATCAAACTTCCAATGAAATGTCGATACTCCGTTGGGTTTTCTTCATCTTTACCATCTTCCAACCTAAACATCGCATGCACATCAATAGGAGTAACAACTTCCTTTGAGTTTGTTATGCTAAACCACAAAAGAAGCTATCTGACATAATCTTTTTGTCACGGCCCCAACCCCGGTTTGACCCGGTCCGGAGCCGCGGGACAGGAACCCGTGGTATTTCTTAATTGATGCGACAGCGGAAGATTTTGACGGGATCTTTTAAAACTTGAAATGCCCGATTATTTTATTTCATAATTCGGGATAAACCCCGTAATTTACAATAGAGGAATTTTACTAGGAAATTCCCTGATTTATTAAAACATGTTTATTCATTTTAACTGAGCCACCTCTTCAAGCTTGTTAGTGCTCCGTAGCACGTTTTTCTTGATTTACAGCAGGTCGCCTGAAACATGTTTTAAAAATATTTTGTCAGCGGGGAAATACTGGTGAATCATTCATTTTGATAAAATGACACATAGTTATAAATTACAGCATAAGAGCGATTACAATGGCTTCTATCTTATTTTTATCTGGCGCCGTGTCACCTGGTGACGATGGTCATGCCACTATTGGGTATTTCCCCAAGTAGTAACGTTTATCACTGTTAGGATTTGTTAGCCTAACCCGTGAGAAATTAGTAATGTGCACAATACCCCACTAGCCAGTGATTAAGATAACCACGACTTACTCCCTATAATTATAACATTTGAAAATGGAGAATTGTAAAATACTTTTGATAAAAAGAGAATGACTCACTTTGCAGATTTAATACGAGCAGAGTCTAGCCTACTGATTAGCCTTGTTAACCTAGTTCAAATAACAATGCACACGAAAACTAGGTTAGTAACTTTAATCCAACTTTTTACGATAACTCACGAGATCAAAACCTTCACAACGAATGACAAGGTGTGATACTTAAACATCCATCGAATTTATGACGAATGACAAAGTATAACCCAAGTTTTGAGCAGCACTTAAACATCCATTGGATTGGTTTCTATCGATCGGACATTAAATCGTAGCAGCGATTGAGTTATTACCCTGTTTATTGCGGCAGCGTTTTGTGATTGTGTGTGTTTTGTAGTAAACAGACTATATCTCAGTGTACAATTTGAGTTTTTACGTCGAACAAGTGCCAGAATTCGATTGCCAACCCCCTCTATTTATACCTGGAAAACAGCTCCCTCGCGTGGCGCGAGGGAGTGTCGCGTGGCGCGAGGGGCACTACCCTACCATAGGGTAGCCCCGTGTCCTGGTAGCTTGGGTGAGTTGGTCGTTCGTTCAATTTCGTTTTACACGTAAAACTGTTTAGATAATACTAACGGGAAAATACCCCCCCCCCCCCCCCTATGTTTTAGGGGCCCTGATCCTGATTCCGATTGTTCTGAAAATTTTAGGGTTTATGCAGGATCATTTGGGGGTCTTAATTAGGGTTTCCTATTGGACAAAATATAATAAGAAATAATAGTTTTGGTGAGAGTTGTTACATCCTCCCCACCTTAATAAAAATCTCGTCCTCGAGATTTACCGGAACAAGTGGGGATACTTTCGCTTCATTTCTGATTCCAGCTCCCAAGTGTATTCAGGTCCTCTCCTTGAATCCCACTTGACTTTGACCAGCACTAGTTGTTTATGCTTGAGAAACTTGATCTTTCTATCTTCTATTTGTATTGGCTTCTCAACAAATTTTAACTTTTCATTTACCTCTATATCTTGAAGCGGTACTACCAAAGATTCGTCAGATAAACATTTCTTGAGGTTGGATACATGAAATACATCATGTACTCCAGCTAGTTCTTCTGGTAGTTGTAAGTGATAAGCAACTGGTCCTGTACGTTGGATTACTGGAAATGGTCCTATATACCTTGGACTTAACTTTCTTTTCTTACCAAATCGAACTACTCCTTTCCAAGGAGAAACTTTCAACAGTACTCTGTCTCCAACTTGGAATTCTAACGGCTTGCGTCGATTGTCGGCATAACTCTTCTGGCGATCTCGAGCCTTCTTTAGTCTTTCCTTGATTTGAGTGATCTTGTCGGTAGTTTCTTGTACTATTTCGGGACCTGATAACTGACTTTCTCCTATTTCTGCCCAGCAGACTGGAGTTCTGCATTTTCGCCCATACAGTGCCTCGAATGGGGCAGCTTCAATGCTTGCATGATAACTATTGTTATAAGAGAATTCAATTAAAGGTAGGTGGTCGTCCCAGTTTCCACCAAAATCTATTACACATGCTCTAAGCATGTCCTCCAGAGTTTGGATCGTCCTTTCACTTTGTCCGTCTGTTTGTGGATGATATGCAGTACTTAAATTTAGTCGGGTTCCCATTGCTTCTTGGAAACTTGTCCAGAAGTGGGAAGTGAAACGACTATCTCTATCCGATACAATGGAGAGTGGAACTCCATGTAAGGATACTACTTCGTCTACATACAACTTTGCTAACATTTCCATGCTAAAGGTTTCTTTCATGGGGAGAAAATGAGCCGACTTGGTTAATCGATCCACAATTACCCAAATCGCGTCATTACCTTTTCTGTTTTTGGGTAACTTTGTAACAAAGTCCATTGTTATGAGCTCCCATTTCCAAACAGGCATTTCTAATTGTTGAAGTAGACCTGAAGGTTTCTGGTGTTCTGCCTTAACTTGTGAACAAGTAAGACACTTAGAAACATATCTGGCTATGTCCTTTTTCATTCCTATCCACCAGAAGTTATTCCTTAAATCTTGGTACATTTTATTGTTTCCTGGATGCATGGTATACCTAGATTTATGTGCTTCTTCTAAAATCTTATCTCTTAATTCTCCTTGTTTAGGTACCCAAATCCTTTTCTTATGGAATCTCCAGATTCCATCATTTCCTTGCTCTAACTCTCTTATTCGTCCTTTCATTCCTTCAGCAGCGTCCTCGATTGTTGTTTTTTGAATATTCCTTAATTGTTCCATTAAATCCAATTGCAGATTTAATCTAAGAGCACGGACTCGTCGTTGTTTCTCGTGATACTTACGACTTAAGGCATCTGCAACTACGTTTGCTTTTCCTTCGTGATATTGGATATCACAGTCATAGTCACTTCGGATTTCCATCCATCTCCTTTGCCTCATGTTTAATTCTTTTTGCCCAAATATATATCTTAAGCTCTTATGATCTGTATAGATAGTAAACCTACTTCCGTACAGATAATGTCTCCAAATCTTAAGGGCAAAAATTATGGCTCCTAACTCTAAGTCATGAGTTGTATAGTTTTCTTCGTGCTTTTTCAATTGCCTTGATGCATACGCAATTACCTTCTTGCGTTGCATAAGCACACATCCTAATCCCAATTTTGAAGCATCACAGTATACTTCAAAATCTTTTGTTCCTTCCGGTAAAGCTAAGATTGGAGCATTTGTTTACTTATGCTTTAAAATCTTAAAGGCTTCTCCTTGCTTAGGTCCCCATTCAAACTTAATTGATTTACAGGTTAGCTTAGTTAAGGGTACAGCTATCTTAGAAAAATCCTTAATAAACCGTCTATAATATCCGGCTAAACCTATAAAACTTCTAATTTCCATTGCTGATTGTGGAACCTTCCATTTAGTAATTGCTTCTATCTTAGCAGGATCTACGTGAATACCTTCGTGATTCACCATATGACCTAAAAATTGCACTTCTCGCAGCCAAAATTCACATTTCGAGAATTTGGCATAAAGCTTTTCCTTTCTTAACAAAGTTAAGAGTGTATGCAAGTGTTGACAATGCTCCTCCTGGCTTTTGGAATAAATAAGTATATCGTCGATGAAGACAATTACAAATTTATCCAAATACGGTTTACAGATCCGATTCATCATGTCCATGAATGCCGCAGGTGCATTCGTTAGTCTGAAGGGCATGACTGTAAACTCGTAATGACCATACCTAGTTCTGAAAGCAGTTTTAGGTATGTCTTCTTCTTGTACCTTCAATTGATGATATCCGGAGCGCAAATCTATCTTAGAAAAATATCTAGCTCCTTGAAGTTGATCAAAAAGATCATCAATCCTAGGTAATGGGTGTCGATTCTTAATGGTAACCTTATTTAATTCCCTATAATCGATACACATTCGCATCGAACCGTCCTTTTTCTTTACGAACAACACTGGTGCTCCCCAAGGGGATGAACTAGGTTGTATGAATCCTTTACTTAGCAATTCATCTAACTGCTTTTTCAATTCTAACATTTCAGTAGGTGCTAATCGATAAGGTGCTTTGGCTATTGGTGTAGTTCCAGGAATTAGATGAATCCTAAATTCTACCTCTCTATCGGGTGGTAATCCAGGTAGTTCTTCTGGGAATACCTCTGGGTATTCTGATACTACTGGAATTTCCTTAAGTTCCTTATTCTTAGTGCTAGTGATTACTGAAATCATATACACTACTCCTTGCTTTCGTTCATAACTAGCAACTTTCATTACTGAAATGAACTTCATGGGTTTCCGCGGCTTATCTCCTGTAACCATGATTACTTCTTCAGTGGGTGCACGAATTTCTATGGAGTTCTTATCACATATGATTCGAGCATGATTGGCTACTAACCAATCCATTCCTAACACCACATCGAATCCGGCTAAATTCATAGGTAACAGGTTTGTAGAGAATTTATGACCTGAAAGTTCTATATTTTCTTCTCGTAAAACCTTATTTATTTTAACAGAATTTCCATCTGCCGTTTCGACTGTAAAAATCTGCCTAAGGTTTGTTAAGGGTAAGTTAAGAGCTTGGCAGAATGAAGTATTTATAAAACTTTGGTTTGCACCAGAGTCAAATAATACTTTTGCATAAACATTGTGAACTAGGAACGTACTAGCTATTACATCAGGAATTAGTTCGGCTTCCTGCGTAGTTAACTGGAAAGCTCTTACGTTCTTCTTTGTAGTTCCTTCTGCAGGTTTGGCTTTGTTATCAACTGGTTTGACCAGTTTTGGGCAGTCTGGCCTAAAGTGTCCAGCTTCTCCACAGTTGTAGCAGATTGTGGATTTCTTCCTCCTGCAATCTTCTTCTTGATGCCCTGGAATTTTGCAGAAATTGCAATACCCTTTGCATCTTCCCAAATGTTTTCTTTTGCAGGTATTGCAAAATGGAGCAATGGGAGATTGCCTCTTCCCCCCTCTCTTGAAATTGCTACTATTACCCACACGGAATCCTTGGGTAATCTTTTGGGCTACTTCCTTCTTCCGGTTTTCTTCTCTTGTGGGTACCAACTTGTCAGTTAAGGTGTTAGCTAATTCCACAGCATCGTCAATAGTGCGAGGTCTCGCAGCTTTAACGATATTACGGATTTCGGCAATCAATCCCCAAATATAGCGGGAAATAAGCACCGGTTCTGGCGAAGCCAGGGTTGGTACCACTCTCGCATACTCGAAGAATGTCGAAGTATACCCTGGACAATCTACACCCATCATCCGATGGTTCAGGAACTTATTTTCCATTTGTTCCTTTTCATATTCAGGACAGAATTTTCTTCCCAATTCATGGCATAGGCCATAGTTCTTCCTTTGGCTTGAAGTACCGTATTCCACCATTCTAGCGCCCCTTCTTTAAAAAGATGCGACGCATACATGACCTTGTCTTCCTCAGCACATTTACTTATCATAATTACTGCTTCGGTTTTCTCCAACCAACGCAGTGCTGCAGTTGCCCCTTCATTGCCTGCAAATTCAGTTGGTTTACAAGCAAGAAACTCCTTGTAAGTGCAACCAGGCGTTGCAGCTTTCATTTTCTTAAGGAGTGGAGCTTGCAACCTGTCATTGTCATTATTAACATGGTTGCCCCCTCCGTTTATACTATTACTAAAATTGTCGCCTTGTGTGCGTTTGTTATGAATAATTTGTTGAGATTCAACAGGTTTCTGGGCAGCAGCCAGGATTGCTGGAATAGCATTGGCTATTCCTTGAGCAACGATATTCTCGATATCTTGCCTAGTCATAAATTGATCTCCCTGATTTTGCTCAGATTGATTAACTTCATTAACTGGTTCATTATTAGCAGGTTCCATCTGGTAATTAATATATATAAATTATTAGCATGAAATAAATAATAACTATATGTAAAACAATCGCACAAGAATCACACCACACATATATCAAAATTGTCGATTTCTCAACTTCTATTTTTATAGATTATATTATGCGTCCGTACACACTTGTTATCTTACAAAAGTTTTATTTTTAGGTTATTTTACAGGATTTATATTTTACTATTATTATTATTATACAACCACATTTCACAATCATACTATTTCTTATCAGCTATCTTCTTAGAAATGATGCTCCCTCTCATCATACTTCCAGGAGATCTGTTCTCCCACCTCCCGGATCCTATTTCCTGTATTTATCAGCTCCTCGCCAAAGTGGCGAAGTTCAGCTAGGTTTTCATTGCTCATTGGTGGATTTAGTATAGGTTCTAGGTCGAATTGAGGAAAAAGGTATAAGGATTATTAAGGAGGTTTTGAAACTGCCAGTCATTAGTCCACCATTCATCCATTTCTCCTAAAGGTTGGGTGTGGATCAAAGGTTCTGGGATGGCTGGTTCCAAATTTATTGGAAGTTGGGTTTCAACAGGATAAGGAAAGAGGTTATTATTGATAGGCCTGATAATATCACAGCTTGCCAATACGCGATCCAGTTCCTCCTGTAATGGCAATTCCTCGACTTGCCTAGAGCTTTCCCCAATTTCCATTTCTGTTTGCCTAGAATCTTCCCCGATCTCAATCCTTTTTCCTTTATCTATGGGATTCTCTATTTTGGGAACTTTTCTAGTTGTTGGTTTCCTCCTGCGTACTCGCCTCCAACCTACAAATCTTCTCTTTTTATTAGGCTTTGGTTTCTCCGGAGGTGGAGCTTGGAATTCCATAGGTTCTTCTACATCGGCTATGTAACCAGTAAAGTCTTTGGAAACTTCTATTTTTACAGGATAAAGATTGAGATTCTGAAGGGCTTCAGATAACTCATTCATGCTGTTTAGCATATATGCAAAATGCACACAAAACGCTAAGTTAGAATTTTATAAAAATTTTACAGGTAAACATTCAAGTATTATTGCATACCGTGTAATTACTTTAATACAAAGGACAACTTGAAGTTTAAAACATACTAGGGTTTATTATAAACTTATTTATTTACTGGGTAAAACTTTCTTTAGAGTTTCTGGTTTGTAGATGATATGGGTACTAATACCGGGTCAGGCTATTTAAATGTTAGCATTTACGGCTATAGTGGCTAACATATAGAGATCTGCCCATTTTTCATCTAACTCATCTTCCCATGGTAGGTTATTGCTTATTTCCTGGGTTTCCTGATTAACCCTCACTTCTTTTGGTGGTGATTTCTTTCTTTTCTCCTGACTTTTCCTAATAATTTGACTTCTTTTCTTAGGAGAAAGTGGTTCCTCAAATTGTGCTTTACGGACAAATATTCCTTCCTCCATATCTGTTGGGTAATTTGAGGATGAAATTCCTTTTTCTTTCGGTAATTTATCTATTTTATGATAGATGTCCGAAAGTCTTTGTTTACCCATACTGTAAACAAATATTCAAATAATAAAACACGTAATCATCAAATGGCAATTAATAAAATTAAGTATTCTCTTAAATACTTAATTGGCTTAAATCAGTGGCTCTAATAACACCTAGGGTTGTAAACGAACCGAACGAACACGAACAAGGCCATGTTCGTGTTCGTTCGTTAAGGAAATTAACATGTTCGCGAACTGTTCACGAACACATACCGAACATAAGTTTATGTTCATGTTCGTTCGTTAAGGAAATTCAGTTGTTCATGAACAATTCATGAACACTGGTCTCGAACACAAGCGAACACAAACAAATGCAAGCAAATAAAAAAGAACGCAAATGAACATTTAATTTGAAAATTAAAAAAAAATTGTTATCCTTAAACATTGGATATAAGTAGTTAAATACAACCATCAAATGATAAATCCAAACACAAGAAGTCTAATACACCACCAAACGATGAATCAACTTTAACTAATTTAGACATAATTATCCCTAAAAATGTCTTAGCTTGTCCAAATTTTAGCTAATTTAGAAAAAAAATAGGGTTTCAAGTTTTCAATATGTTTAGATAAAAGGTTTATTATTTATTATTTTTTAATATAATCGAACGAACATGGACGAACGTAACCGAACATATTACCGAACGTTCACGAACGCAGTCGAACGAACGAGACCTATGTTCGTGTTCGTTCGCTAAGCTAACCGAACGAAAATTTTTGTTTGTGTTCGTTCGTTAAGCTAATCGAACGAACATAAACGAACTTCCCGCCGAACGGTTCACGAACTGTTCGCTGAACGTTCAGTTCGTTTACAGCCCTAATACCACCTTTTCCTGTCACGGCCCCAACCCCGGTTTGACCCGGTTCGGAGCCGCGGGACAGGAACCCATGGTATTTCTTAATTGATGCGACAGCGGAAGATTTTGACAGGATCTTTTAAAACTTGAAATGCTTGATTATTTTATTTCATAATTCGGGATAAACCCCGTAATTTACAATAGAGGAATTTTACTAGGAAATTCCCTGATTTATTAAAACATGTTTATTCATTTTAACTGAGCCACCTCTTCAAGCTTGTTAGTGCTCCGTAGCACGTTTTTCTTGATTTACAGCACCGCCTGAAACATGTTTTTAAAATATTTTGTCAGCGGGGAAATACTGGTGAATCATTCATTTTGATAAAATGACACATAGTTATAAATTACAGCATAAGAGCGATTACAATGGCTTCTATCTTATTTTTATCTGGCGCCGTGTCACCTGGTGACGATGGTCATACCACTATTGGGTATTTCCCCAAGTAGTGACGTTTATCACTGTTAGGATTTATTAGCCTAACCCGTGAGAAATTAGTAATGTGCACAATGCCTCACTAGCCAGTGATTAAGATAACCACGACTTACTCCCTGTAATTATAACATTTGAAAATGGAGTATTGTAAAATACTTTTGATAAAAAGAGAATGACTCACTTTGCAGATTTAATACGAGCAGAGTCTAGCCTACTGATTAGCCTTGTTAACCTAGTTCAAATAACAATGCACACGAAAACTAGGTTAGTAACTTTAATCCAACTTTTTACGATAACTCACGAGATCAAAACCTTCACAACGAATGACAAGGTGTGATACTTAAACATCCATCGAATTTACGACGAATGACAAAGTATAACCTAAGTTTTGAGCAGCACTTAAACATCCATTGGATTGGTTTCTATCGATCGGACATTAAATCGTAGCAGCGATTGAGTTATTACCCTGTTTATTGTGGCAGCGTTTCGTGATTGTGTGTGTTTTGTAGTAAATGGACTATATCTCAGTGTACAATTTGAGTTTTTACGTCCAACAAGTACCAGAATTCGATTGCCAACCCCCTCTATTTATACCTGGAAAACAGCGCCTTCGCGTGGCGCGAAGGAGTGTCGCGTGGCGCGAGGGGCACTACCCTACCATAGGGTAGCCCCGTGTCCTGGTAGCTTGGGTGAGTTGGTCGTTCGTTCAATTTCGTTTTACAAGTAAAACTGTTTAGATAATACTAACGGGAAAATACCCCCCTGTGTTTTAGGGGCCCTGATCCTGATTCCGATTGTTCTGAAAATTTTAGGGTTTATGCAGGATCATTTGGGGGTCTTAATTAGGGTTTCCTATTGGACAAAATATAATAAGAAATAATAGTTTTGGTGAGAGTTGTTACACTTTTGATGCAAAATTAACCCTTGTGTATCATATTGAATCTCTAGACTCAAGAATCTTCCAAGTTTCCTAGATCTTTTATGTTAAATCAAATCTTTAAGTTTTGCTTCTATAACTCGATCTCATCATCTAAGTCACTAGTGATGATTAAACAGTTGACATACATAAAACGAGCACCACTTTACTATTTTTAACCTTGACAAATAAACTTGCATCAGCACTTGTACTCACAAAACCATTATGCTCGAGAACTCCCCACTTTTTCTGAACCATGCTCAGGGAGATTTCTTTAACTCGTACAACGCCCTTTAGGTTTACAAATATACCCAAGTTGCAATTATTTACCGAACCCCGTAGGTTGTTCCTTATAAATAGAATGATTTAAGTCATTGTATAGAAACGTGTTGTCGACATCCATTTGCCATAAATTCCATCTCTTTATTACTGCGGTGAATAAGACCACACGAACCATGGTAAGTTTGGTTACGGGACTAAAGGTCTCGTCATAATCGAGTCCATACTCTTAACCAAACCCGCAAGCTACTAACTGTGCTTTATAAAGATCCATCGACCCGTCTAGTTTTCTTTTTAGTTTAACTACCACCACACAGTTTCCCTCATATTTTTCGCATTTGATAGCTTTCGTTTATCACCTATCATATGGTTCGAACACCCGGAATCGACTATCCAGTCATCTAGGTTATTTGAGACAATTTCAGTTGTAGTATTTAGCGCATGTATCTCTTTGGTTTGAGCCATGAGAGCGTTTGCCACTTCTACGAGAGCTACATCCGACATCCCATCTTTCCTCGGCTTCTACTTCCGCACTATTTCCCTCGTCTTGCTTAGGTTTCTTGCAATCTTTAGCCATATAGCCTTTAAAGCCACAGTTACAACACTTGAATGGAAACCTTTAACCTTTGAATGATTTATTTCCATCTACATTGTCATCTTTATCGATTGCTTTTGATTTCTATGATACTTTTCCTTTCTTAACCTTCGTGTTCTTTTGATTTCTCCCTTTGGACTTCGAAGCATAGAGAGCCTTGGTTTACACCCGCAAGTTGTTTCACCAACGCCTCCTGACCTACCAATAAGTTTTCAGACTCAACTATGCTTGGTTGTGCACCCTGGGTAGTTGTAACAAAGCTACAATACTCAGTTTTTAACCCGTGAATCAATATACGTTTCATTTGAGCATCACTTACCTTTGATTACGGATCAACCTCCCCGATCTCAAGGCACAAGTTCTTTACTTTACGAAAACATTGTGAGATTGGAAATCCTAGGAAGCTTTTAAGTATTCAAGTTCTTGAACATGATCAAGATCATCTTCTTCCACGTTGGTTTTGATGATGAACATTGCATGTCCTTCATTTATCTTTCACTTTCCGATTGCTCTGTTAATATCATTGGTTGGTTATTGAGTTTTCGTGTTGTTCGTTATTTGTCACAAATCTTGTCCTTGAAGATAGGATTTAATACAAGTTGACTGACGGGTGGTCCTTGTGGCCTTGGTCTAATGTGTTGTGGTATGAGTTGTTGTTGTTGTGGCATTCCACCAACACTTGCCATTCCTTGAGATTGGCCATGCACATAAGCAAACTCTCCTTGATCACCATCACCCCCATAAGCGTAAGCATACCCATCTTCATCATAACCCTCAAAATCCTCATATCCTTCCTCATATCCATCTCCCCCTATACCCGAAGTTTGCCCAAATGGAATGGTCGAGTATTGAAAACCCGACTGGTTTGATGGTCTAAATGTAGAGGTAGTATGGACAACAGTTGAACCTTGTGGTGCTGTATAGGTTGAAGATGATTGCCCTGAAACTGGGAAGAAATGAGTGAGTGGTGGAATCGTAGTAGATGGGCTAAAGGCAAGACTAGGTTCAACTTGAGTAGTAATCGGTTGTGTGGTGTCGGTTGGTGTAGTATCATGAAGTGGAGTAGGCATTGTAGTAATGTTTGGAATAGTGGTGTTTGGTGAAGGTTGAGTAGATGATGGTATGAATGGTGGTATGAGTTCACCCGTAGTGGGTGGTGGTTGTGGTGGATCCATGTATCGAATTGGTGTGATTGGTGTAGTGGGTGTTGTTGGTGAACCACTGATTCTGTTCTCTCTTAGCAAAATTCTGTTTCCTCTTAACGTTCGCTCAATTTCCGGATCAAATGCCAAAGGTGATAGCTTGTGAGAGCTCCTAGTACGCATGCACCTGTCAATACCTGCACACTAACACACCCAGCGTAAACCAGAAAAATAACAAACTTAAAAGGAAATAAAATAACACACGTTGCGCACTACTCCCCGGCAACGGCGCCAAAATTTGACGTGATTGTCATGGTCACGCAAATTTAATCCAAATACAACTAAATAGTTAGCGGTAAGTGGGTATCGAACACAGGGAGTTTGTAGAATATGTGTTATTTAGAAGATTATCTAACTTGACTAAAATTAAACTAATTGCAAATAAAGTAGAATTCAAGAGTTGATTTGAGTGAATTGGTTTTAGACTAAATTTAACTAATTAAATTGCAAGAGAAAAGTTTTGGTTGTAAACAATTTAGAAACAAGTAACCATCTTTAGTTTCCAGTTTGCTATGACACTTATGTTAACATTCCACCAGAAAGAACTACATAGACATAGTTCATATGTGATCAATTGCAGTGATGAAAGGGAACTAAGTACTCAGATTCCTAGAACGTGAGGTTGTTACCCGATGATCAATCAACCCTTACCCAAGCCTAACTATACCCATGATATCTCGATTGCCAACGGCACCAAGAACGTATGGTTTCTAATTAGTTCAGCACAAGGATTAACAATTTACTAATAAATAATCACATACTATAACAAGCAATTCAATAAAGAGAAGATTGTTATTCTAGAAATATGGAAATAAACATAAATGTCTTGCAAACCTTCCACCAAAGATAGTCACAAAATACTTAGCCACTCATGGCTTGAACAAACATTGTTAAACGAGTCTTGATCTTCAAAAACAATTCAAACATCCAAAAACTAATGATCCAAGGTTGTTTCAAGCCCCAAAAGTTCTCCAAGTTGCTCCAAAATTCGTGTACAAACAAGTGGTAACCGAAAACCAATGATAAGTCTCCATAAATCCCCTCAAAATGATCATTAAATGCGTGAGTTACATGAAAACATCAGTCGGAGCCGTAACCTACGGCTCCCAGCCGTAGGTTACGGCAGTCAGCACATCCGGATTCAACAATAAGCGCCGTAACCTACAGCTGGGAGCCGTAGGTTACGGCTAGCAGCTTTCCTTTACGGCTCTTCTCTCCTGTTTTACGGTAGTGCATCCGGACCAAAATGGGAGCCGTAACCTACGGCCCCTAGCCGTAGGTTACGGCGGTCAGTGTAATTTTTCCTTGTTTCCTTATCAAATCTCTAGCTCCTTCGCACTTCATTTCCAGCAACTCCCAACATCCATCCAATCCTTCTAAAACCTGCATCTTGAGCATTATAATACCTGCACATCAAATCCTCTAGTGATTACCATGTTCAAGCAAATAACCGTGTATAGTATGGGATTTTAATTATTTTAAGGCTCTTAAGGGTTGTCCTACGGACCACCCGTCATTGACCACTGTTTGTAGTTGGTTTGATTCAACCTTTTGATTTCGCCAACCACTTTAGTTCCACCATGCTACCGCTGATTTGCCTGCAATTACTCTGCTTTTCTTGAATCGTTGCGTACACAACAACTTCATTCTGATATGGATTTTCTTTCCTAAAATTTTAGTGTAAATGATCGGTTTTTCGATCATGACACTTCTTCGACCAAGGCTAATGTATTATGCCACTGATCAGCTTCTCTACGTAAGGCTCTGATACTAGTTGTAAACTTGGAAAAAAAAAGCCTGTAAACGAAAATTACTACAATTATACTTTTTATGAATGAATTACAATCACAAACCAAGGTCTTTAAATAGCATACCAATCCTAATACAAGTTCAACACGAAACACATTAAATAAATATACAAACAAAACTAATACTTATCTACTATTCTTAGATCATTCAAATAATAATTAAGAGTCTGTTTTGTATATGATAATGGAATGTCGCCCAAAGAATGTAATGGATCATTACGATTTCATTCTCTTGTTTGGTTGTCTTGTGAGAATGGAATGAATTATTACCTTGGTTTGAAAAAAAAACTATTTGAGACTGAATTTTCCAGTCATAGATGACATGTTGTTACGGATTTACTATGATATCGGCTATTGCAATAGAGTTCATGTACTAGTGCATATGTCATTTATCATATAAATATCTCCTACAGTCCCACTTTGAGTGTGATATATTAGACGAATCTCACATTGTCTTCACATGAGAGATATAGTCATAGGAAATGTCGCACTTCAAATACCACAATCGCATTTTGGGCACATTGGCTATAGATGAGAGGAAAACTTCACAGTTAATCATGCTTAAGTGTGAGCAATTTATAATGTGTGACCTCATCAAAAAAATCTCCATTGATATCACCAAAAAATATATCAATAGCCTATACGTGGGCAAATTAACAAACAATATTAATTTGTATGAGCAACCAGATGCTACATTGAGGTTGTATAATACGGAAATGACTCATTATATCAATATATATATATATATAGGGTCAGGATCTAGAGAAAACGGTGGAAAGTGTGAGAACGGAGAGAACGCTTATGGATCGTCTGATCAAAACAATCTATGGACTAGATGACGCGGTGGCGTTTTCGTAAATAACATCACTTTTATTAGTGTGGCGTGCTTCATTAAGGGAAAAAGGGTCTTTTGACTTCTTTAGACAAAACGCCAAACTCACGAATGAAACGCTATTAAAATCCCGCCTTAACACACATAGCACACTTCATCCTAATCTAAACGTCATTACATATAAAACGCCAAACTTTGTTTTTAACCGATAAAGCTGAACAAACAGTACTGAAACGACGGAACTTAATTACTAGCATTTACTATAATAAAAATCGCGCCTAAAATACGCGCAAAAAACATCCTATATAAACAACCTCTCAGACCTACTAAAATCCACACCAAAACCCCAAAACTCATATTTTCCTCTATACCATTCATTTTAGAAACGCCAAAAAAAAACAGATATCAAAGATTCCAATCCATGTTTCTTTGATATACACTATTTTCTCAGTAAACTTTCGCTCGATGTAATGAGCAAGATCCTCAATATAAACGCCAAAACATACAAAAACCACAAAAATTCAAAAACGCCATTTCATGGAGATTCAGTTTTTGTTCTCAATAAAGTTTAGCTAAACGGGATGGACAACATTGTTAGACATCTTTCTTAACTGAGGATTAACAATGTTGTCCATCTCGTTCAGTAAAACATTATTGAGTTTAACATGACAAAATTAGAGGTTTATGGTAGTTTTATTTAGTGGCGTTATTGTTTTTTTTTTTTTTTTTGGCGTTTGATTTGCTTGTCCGATCTTATATTGTTTGTTATGTAACTTCGAAGTAGCATGTTATGAACAAATAGGTCAAAAAAAGATGGAAAAATGATGTATAAAAATGATGTAAAACGCCAAACTGAGATCTGTTTGTGTTCTATAGGAACGAAATATACAAAATGCCAAACTACTCTACACTGGCTCTCGAAGACCATCTGTGTGTATTCTGTAAGAATGAAAAATACAAAATGCCAAACTACTCTTCACTAGCTCTCGATGACCTTGTCGATCTTCTTTTAATTACGGCATGTTTGCATGTCGATGCATAGTGTCCATAGCCTTTGCAGTTCTGACACTGTCTTTCTTTGGCCCCGGGTTTCAACTTTGATTTCTTTATCTCGATTGCTATCTCCTGTTTAGATTTCAGGCGCTTCCGAGAACCAGAATCTTTGGATTTATACCCAACAGGGACTCTTATCGGATTCTTGTCATTTTTATATTGACCGGTTATCTCGGAAAATCTATCCCTAGTACTAGCAGGAGGAGCAACAATTTGCATATCTTGAACCTTATTCATATAAGATGAACATGATCCTTGTATAAGGATAGCTCCTCTTTATTACCAGATAAATGGTTCAAAGTATATTCCATTGAAAAAATAATATCCCGCATCATACTTAGCACATCGGGATCAACCTCGGTCATATATTCACGACTAACTGAGTATTCGGGAGAGCAGTTTGGAGAAGCTTCTTTGCGCCATCTATTCAGAATGTATTGTTTTGGAAATTCCCTAATGTCCATAATTCTCAAAACATAGAATATATGTCTACATAGCAAACCAAACTGTTCAAAACGCCTGCATGTGTAATCAGACTTACGAAACATTACCTGAAAAATGCCAAAAACAAATATCTCTATAACGCCATGCAGAGAATATTTGTCTAAAAAAATTTTAAAACACACATTGCATATGATAAAACGCCATATAAAAACAAAACGCCATGTTTACCTCAAATAAGGATGTACAAGGCTGCCGGAAGTCATTTATGTAAAACTTAACAAACCCATCGGGCTGATCTTCGTAACGTTGATTTATGCAATCCGCAATTTCAATTAGCTCAGCTTGAACGTCACAAAAAATACTTTTTGTGTATATGTCAACAGCTTGGCCTTCCAACAATTGGAAATTACTCTTCAACTAGGGTCGTTTGTATCGAGATTCATGATCATTTTTCCGGTGTGTGTGACATTGTGCTTCTATTGCAGTTTCGAAATGAGTCATGAACTCAACAAGAGTAGCTTTCGAATTGCACACTTGACCAAAAAAATGATTCTCGCTCTCCGACCTCTATGTCGTTCGCATAAGACCCAAAATCTCTTCCATTCTATAGTATGCAGGGATCCAAGATTCCCTGAGTGCAAAAATATCAGATAGCCAGTCATCATCTGCTAAATTGAATTCTGCGATAACCGCTTCCCATTCTGATTCAAACTCTTCAGGTGTGAGAATATTCGTCCACACAACACCACAAATACGTTCTTTAAAATTCGTGGAATTGCATAGCCTAACACCAACCTATGTATAACACGAAAACGCCATGCAGAAAAAAACATATAAATTACACAAAAGACAAAACTTAGTTAAAAAAATAGTAACAAGGTACAAAACGCCATGTATTTTAAAACGCAGTGTATCCTAAAACGCCATAGGTAAAAATAAGCATACCAACCTTCAGAGAAAGTTTATGGATCACATGCCACATGCATAACCGATGCCTCGTGTTAACAAATATAGCAGAAATAGCCTTCTTCATTGCTAGATCTTGGTCAGTGACAACAACCTTTGGTTGAGAATCAACAGCTTTTAGAAAAACTCTCAACAACCAAATATACGTATCAGCAGTTTCCGACGCCAATAATGCTGCACCAAATGTAACATTGCAGTGATGATTGTCTATACCAGTAAACGGTACAAACACAATAGAGTATCTGCATATGAAAAACCCATGAGAACTGAAACAATAATAAAAACGCCATTGCATATAAACTAATAAAACGCCATTGCATGTAAACTAATAAAGCACCATTGCATGTAAACTAATAAAACGCAATTGCATGTAAACTAATAAAACGCCATATCATGTAAACTAATAAAAACGCCATTGCATGTAAACTCATAAAACGCCAAAAACAGAAAAAGTTGAATAATAAAATATTACTTGTTGGAACGATACGTGGCGTCAAACGAAATCACATCACCAAACACGTGGTAATTTCGTTTGGCTTGATCATCACACCAAAAAAGTCCCTTCAAACGATTCTCTTCGTCTGTGAAGTAATCATCCGAGAAATTAGGCTGGGAATGTTTTTTTCATTCAAATGTCTCACAACCATATCGGCGTCATATTCCCCTATAAATAGATTAATTGCCTCTTATAGTTCTAAAATTCAACTTTACTTGCACCCACGTCTTCAAAACCGCCAAAACAAGTCTTCATAACATTAAACGCCTTGACGGGACCCAAATTCAGCTTAGACATGCTGTGTATAACATGCTTCTGGAGCTGAGTGAGGTGTCGATCAGTTGGAAGAAAATGCTTATCAGGACGTTCAACAAGATCATGGTTGTGCTCCTCAACAAACTTATACACCTTCCATAATCAATCCTCAAAAGTTACACCTAACAGTGCACCACAATCAGTCCTCTTTGAAAAGTTAGATCGCACTAATCGCTCCTTTTGATTGGGGTCCAACGTATCAACCTTCTTGTCCTTGTATAACCCATATCTCGTACACAAGTAATACTTAATATGTAACACACCTTTAGAGTTTGTCTTTGTAGTCCCTTTCCTAACTGAAAACCCACACTCATTGGCATACTTAACATACATTGAATAACAATCATCGAGGCTTGAGAATACCATGTCCATTGTGGGCTTTATTTCTTCACTAACGTCAGGAATGATAAATGGTAATCCAGTTTTGGGGCAAAGCCTTTGACTCGAGGAAGCAACTTCGTCTGAGAAAACACAGTGAGGAACATAAAAAATCAGAAAAACGCCATTAAAAATAGAAAATGTCTCGTAATAACATTATAGATTAAAACGCCATAAAATGAATAATAAACAAGACATAATAAACACATAATTTAAAAACGACATGACGAAAACGCCATAAGATGAATAATTAAAAACACTTAACAACATAAATAACTAACAAAATATAACATCATAATGAAAATGTCATAATTAACAAAACTGATGTTTACACAAATTAACAAATTGTAATAACTAATGTTTAAAAATACTACTAAATAACATTCAAAACTAATCAAATAGATGTAAAACTCCAATGATCGTAAAAACATAAGAAATATATTAGATCGTAAACGACAATTAAAATTAATATTGAAAACTCCAATTATCAGTTCTTAGTAATTGTTTAACTACCAATTAAAACACGATTAAATTGCATAATTGAATAACGCCATTGAAAATCATGCAACACATTATAAAATACTAATATAAAAAAAACAATGAAACAAGCATAAAAGAACAAAACCCCATATCTGTTACATGATTTGCTGGAACAAAAATAGAAAACGTCAATGAATTTTACTTTGTCGAACAGAATCCACGTTAGACGCCATAGATCTGAGAAAGCTTGCAAAGGAGGTAACAGCTAACAAGAAATCTTTGGAGCTTTAATTTGAAAGAGATTTATAACGCGAATAAGGAGAGAACGAATAAAAGGACAATCGTACCCCCGCATAACAATTAGCGCCCCCTGCCACATGTTGGGCCAGGATCCGTTCTCACACTTTTCACCGTTCTCTCCTGATCCCGTTTATATATATATATGTGTGTGTGTGTGTGTGTGTGTGTGTGTGTGTGTGTGTGTGCGTGCGTGTGTGTGTGTGATAAGAATCCGTTAGGAACCATACTTTATTGCGAGAACTACGAGAAGCAGTGTGAACACAATCAAAATTACCTAAAAAGGTTAAAAACACACAAAAAAAATTATTAAAATTCGGTAAATTTCGTCACTAAAAAATCTTTTTTAGTGATGAAATTAAGCGAATCTTAATAAAAAAAAATTAGCATTTAGTTGTAAAGTTTAGTTTTTAGCATTTAGCTTGGGTGGGGTGGGTGGAGTTTTAGCTTTTTGGGGGGGGTGGGGGTAGGGGGTTATGTTTTTTTGGGTTTTTGTGTATGGGAGGTGGAGGGGAGTTGTATTTTTTTGATGATGTATAGTTTTTTTTTTTTTTTTTTTAGAAATTTACGAAAATAGTCAAGAATAAGTTTGACTTACCAAAATGGCCACCTCATGCGTCGGTGGAGCAGGGCATCACTGATTACGAAAGAGCTTATGCGTCTGCAAGGTTGATTCATGCATCCGCCAATATACAAGTGACACGTGTCTCAAATGACATCCATGCGTCCGTGACTCATCTCATGCGTCCGTGACTCATCCCATCATCTCATGCGTTCGTGACCCATCCCATGCGTCGCCGACTCATCCCATGCATCTCATTGAGACACGTGTCACTTCAATATTTAAGGACTCATGGGATGAGTCGGCAACGCATGGGATGAGTCACGAACGCATGAGATAATGGGATGAGTCACGGACACTTGTCACTTCTATATTTAAGGACGCATAAGCTCTCTCGTAACCAGTGATGCACTGCTCCACCAACGCATGAGGTGACTATTTTGGTAACTTAAACTTATTCTTGGCTATTTTTGTAAATTTATCTTTTTTTAATTTTTAGAAATGACCTTTTTTTTATACAATAGTGCATATGATTCTCACAATAACCTTTTTATACAATAGTGCATGTGATTCCAGGGACCTTTATCCTAAGATAACAACCCATCGATGATTAGGAGCTCGGAACATTACATATCAAAATTAAACTTGGAAGAAGTGTGACGCTAAAATAATGCGACTTTGATTGACTTAGCTACCATTTCAAAACAGCTTGGAATGAAGAACCTAAAGTTGGGGAACATATTGAATCTTTCTCAACGACTTTGGGTGAGGAATATCTCAATTTAGAGCCCTACAAATCTTTGGAAACAAGTTAGTGACCCATTAACTTATTTGCCTTTTGTTCCAATCTTACTAATTGTGCTTTATATTCTCTTGATTTCACCTTTTTTCTCAATTCCCAATTTTATTTCAATTCAATGACATAAAAAAGTAGAAGTGACATTAAAAGTATATAAATAGAACCCACCATTATATTATAGTAATTTTGAATTGTGTTAATTTAAAGATCTCAGTAAGAAAATCGATTAAAACAAGTTAAAATGAAGTTTTTCCACTCAAGTTGACGCCATTTTTACTAGTGTTAATAATGTCTCTCTATTTGCATGGATATAGCATTAAGATTTACTTACATCAACCCTCCTCTCCTCGGACCCTACAAATATTTTCTATGGACATATTTGGTATGATTGTTGTGCCAATAGACAAAGACTTTGTATCGTGTTAGAAAAATGGCTTTGCAGCTAATGAGCAATTAATCATTAGCAACCCGATGCAAAATTAGCATCCCAGTAATCAACCTCATCACAACAACACTTACTCTAGCAATATCAAGTTATGTAGTAAAAGTGTTTCTCTTAAAGAGGTTGACAGTTTAGTCCCATAATGAACATTGATGTAGATTTAGATCTTAAATGTCCAAAAAAGACATTTTTAGATCTTTAAAACCATTTACTTACAGTCGAATGGAAACTTCAATGCGACGTTATTTTGTTGTCGGGCCACCTTTAAATAACAAGAAAAAAGTAAAAATAAAATATTTTGTGGTTATTTATATGATTATGTTTATGGAGTAAGGTTCCCATACAAATAAGTCTTAACTAACAGGTGGGTCTTAAAATGAGAAGTGAATGATAGATTTTTTTTTATCTTGTTAAGCACGTATTTTAGTCTTATAATCTAAAAAATAAAAAAATAAATAAATTCATGTATTTACACTAGTAGATTAATAATCACTCTAGAGTAGTTCCACATAATTACTCTACTAGAGTAAATACACGATTTTTTTATTTTTATTTTTATTTTTATTATTATTATTATTATTATTATTATTATTATTATTATTATTATTATTATTATTATTATTATTATTATTATTATTATTATTATTATTATTATTTGCATTTTGCAACTAAACATTATGCTAAAGTTGATGAAAAAAATATAAAAATTTCTCCACTTGTCATGTTAAGATTCACTTGTATTTGATCTTTACACTATATTTATAAGATAGGAATTATTTTACGTATTTACTTAATTTTCACATACCGTCATAACTTCATTTGAATTGCAATTTAAGCTTTTATGTATCATATACGATAATACAGTATTTTGAGTACTGAACATGTTTATTTTTCTAGTTAAGGACACAATATTCATTTAATGAATATAAAAAAACCTCATTTAAACTCATAATGTGTGGGACGTTGGTTAGTAGGTGTGGTGAAGCAGAGATAGATCATAGAAGTCACTGAACAATATCAGAAAGAAGTGTTCTGAATCACAAGATCAATCGTTGTTTGCAGCTGTTTCATAATGTCTTGATCAACTACTCATATAATTTTTTGTGATAGATATGACTTTTTGAACTGCCATGGTGTTGAGAGACTCGATGAACTTATTAACCGTGTTCTGGATATATCCCAAAGGCCAGGGGCGGATGTACATTAGTGTAAGGGGTGGCGTCCGCTACGGCTTGGCGTTCCGGCGGTAGTGTAAAATTAGTGTAAATTTTGGAAAAATTTGACGTTTTTTCGATTTCGTTACCGCTTATTTATAAAACGTTACCGCTTGGCACGAATCCTAGATCCGCCACTGCCAAAGGCCAAAGGGGTACAAAATAGGTTGAAGATGGATACACGATACAATGATACATCACGGAAGCATACTCATGGTTAACCCTAATGGATGACTTATCAAATGGATTATGTATGTACGTCGACGACATTATTAACTTAGCATATATGAGAGCACGGCGTATAGATGGCTTATGTGATGATCACACATTTTCCTGAATACATATAGCTGTCTAGACCAACATGCCTATGGGAAGTTGAAGCATTTCTGCATAGACCTTGTCAATATAACTAGCTAAGTCCCAACATCATTGCATGAACCATGTTGTTAATGTTCCACATTCTTGTCATTTGTTAATCATCTACATTGTGATTAGACTGATAAGCTAGTGGTTGATGATGTTAACAACATAATGTGACTCTTGGCATCCTATAATGTTTATGGTACAACTTTTTTTCTAATAGAGAAGCAAGTGGTGGGAAACACATAGTGGCTAGTAAAGTAAGTAGTTTATATCTTCCCTAATGCTTGCTTTCCTCTTTTAGGAAAACATGTAATATAATAAGGCACTGCAGGTTGTCAAGGTTGCGATGTGTTGTGTTGTGTTGTTGACGTCGACTACTAATTATGAAGGTTATAACATGGGCAGGGGTGGACCCAGGTGAGTGGTTGGGTGGGCGGGCGCCCCGCTGAAAAAAATTAGTGTATTTTATATGTTAAATTCATAATCACATCCCTTGATATATGGTTGAACTTCTCGTTTGTACCCCCAGAAAATAATTTTGGGTCCGCCATTACCTCTGCATTGGGGAGGTGTTCTTAACTGACCATGTTAGGAGGATGTCCAAGTAAGGGTTGTTCATGAGCTGAGCCGAGCCAGAGCCAGCTCGGGCTTGACTTGATTATAAACCAAGATGGCTCGGCCTGGCTCAGATTTTAAACCGAGCTGAAAATCTAAGCTCGGGCTCGGCTTAGTTTTAAACCGAGTTGGCTTGGCTCGGCTTGGTGGCTCGATTTAAAAAAAATACACAACTCTCATAATTCAGCATTGTAAAATATTATTCAATAGTTTAAAAAAACATATCCAAAATAAGTTCAACGTAATACATTACAAGCCAGAATCAAGTTCAACAAAACAAAATAAATTTTAAATTTCATAGAAATACAATATTAGTTCATTAGCATGGTGAACAACTTTCAAATATGTCATAGATATCAAATTACACTCCTAAATACATGTAAATAATAATCAATTTTTTGTAATATATTATATGTACATAAATAAAATATATACAAGAAAAATAAGCCGAGCTGAGTTACCAAGCGAGCTAGGCTCACTTTCTAACGAGTCGAGCCGGCTCGCCTCAGTTTCAAACCAACCCATATCGAGCGAGCTAAATCCGACCGAGCTCCGAGCCACGAGCTTTTTGGACAAGCCTATGTCCAACCATAACAACATGTTCAACATAAACTTGTTTTTGTGTTTGACTATCTTGATAAGGTCTAAACCTTAGGAAAGTAGTATTAACCGTTTTTTACTACAATTATGTATGTTGTTTGAAGGATTGAAATAGCGGAATGTGTATGATATGAAAGAGTATTACCATTCAAGGTTGTTGCAAAGGAGGCATATATATTTCTTTACAAAAGTCATCGGACAAAGTATCATGAGATGGAAAATAGAATAGAGTCAACAACAATCTAAGGATGATCATATTCTCCAACAGTGAATACAAAATCAACCATCTTTAATGAAATGTTGTGTTTTACACAATAAAGCATTATAGGTTGTCAAGGCTTCATTAAGTCGTTAACTTCAGTCACTAAGTTATTCTGGTCATAATATGTGCATGCATTAGTAACATACCACATATCAAGAATCTTTGACTATCGAAAACATATTCAGACACAATTTTGATAGTTCGTGCATGTTGTCTTGACAAAGTAAGATACTTGGGCATGTAGTATTAATTGTTGTTTCACACCAACTGTTAGACCATAGGGTATGGTTTAGGTAGTCCCTTTGGGGACTATCCGCCACGTAGGCGCCACGTCACATCCGATGAAGGACCATCCAAAGGGGACTACCCAATAATAAAAAACTAATATATAAAATAAAGGAGAGAGAGAGAGTGAAGAACAAAGGGGGGCCACCATTGCAGCTCGTCGCTGCCGTCTTGCAGCGGACGTTGGGGACGTGACGAGGGGGAGGGGGCGGTGTGGGACGAGGGGGACGAACCGGAGACGAGGGGGGACGATCCCCATACCCACTGGCCTTGGTACATTTTGTCGAAAAGATCAAAAGGGTGGAAACAAAAAGTGTAACAAGTGTTATTGTTTCATGTTAAAAAGTAAATTACCGTTTCACCGTTCAAGATTGTTGGAAGGATCAAAATTCATTTATGTTAAGCTTCAATATCATGAGATGAAAAATAAGAATCTAAAGCTGACCACAATGAAGAAATATCATATCTCCCAACAATATCCCCCCCCCCCCCCCCCCCCCCCCCCCCCCCCCCCAGAATTGATACATAAACATCAAACTTTGATAGTAGAAATTCGATCAAGGTACTTGTAAAGACCTCGAAATATAAATAGGCTGTTGAAATATAAATAGTCGGTTTGGTTTTGCTCGATTTTAAAAAGAAAAATTCATGCATAGCTCTCGAAATTCAGTAGTTTTAAATATTATTCAATAGTTCAAAAGAACATATACAAAATAAGTTCAACACAAAAAAAAAAAGTTTCAGATTTCAACAAAATACAACATTAGTTAATTAGCATGGTAATCAACCTTTAAATATGTCATAGATATCAAATGACACTCCAAAATACAATAAATAATAATTAGTGTTTTGTGAAATATTATAATGTACATAAAAATAAAGTATATAATCCGAGCCGAGCTACCCCAATCCGGCTCTTTACAAGCCGAGCTAGATTCACTTTCTAACAGAGCCGAGCCGGCTCGACTCAGTTTCAAACCAAGCCATATAGAGCGGGCTTTTTCCAAACTATATCCGTACGAGCTCCGAACCAGGAGCTTTTTGAACAATTCTACTTCTAAATCTACACATTTTATTCACTACGATTCCTATAACCCTTAATCTCATGGGATGCACATCTTTCCATCACCCCTTAGGTAACTCTAGTAGCTATGTAAAGAAGTTAGATGGGACTATATATAAAAATTGTATTGAGAACGAAGAAAAACTAATCTTTTTCTAAAACTAAGATACTGATTTAGATAGTAACAAGATCCAATGGTTAAATGAAGACTACACTCGGATATATTTCATCCCAAAACACAAGTCTGACACAACCACTTTGCAAGATCATCTTATAGAGAGGATGGCTGGAGAGATTGATATCTAACAACTCAATGTATATAGATCCTTATGGTTTAACCTAATCTAAACATAGAGCAAACTCAAAATACCGATCTAATTGGAAAACCCCAAATTTACAAAGCTGAAATACCAAAAAGCAAACTGACACCATGAGTTCTTTGGAGTTATTTGCCACCTTAAATTTCTTGAAATCACTTCCTAACTTCTGATGTCTTGCAAAATAAGGATGATTACTCGTCGATGTAAACAACTTCAGCAAAAATCCAAGACCTGAAGAATACAAGATTCATAAGTTGTATGTTGTATGATTAGACAATGTTATTAAGCTTAGAACAACAGATTTTAAAGTCCATGTCGGACCCATAAACTAATAACTATGAAACATTTATCTTGTGAACAAATATATGATCTATAACTATGAATAGTGTTTATCTTGTGAACAAATATATGATCTATTATAAACCATGCCTCACTTATTCACCTAAGCAAAGCAAAACGGGCGTGTAAAAGTGACCCATTTTAACCCAAAGTATGGGTCTAAACGGATTATGAATGAAACAGGCTCGAATTGACCGGTAGGTGGTGGCGACAGACACTAGCGGTGGGTGGTGCTGGCCCATTTGGACCCATTCGAAATTAGCGAGGTTCGTACAAGTTGCACATTTTACTAAGTTTGTTTGTTTAGAACTTGTATAATTTTCAATGAAAAAATTTATCTAAAATCCAAGAGCAACAATTCCGAGATTACCAATCGACTTAAGCCCTGGAGGACTGAAGACTGGATATAGTAGACCTTAATATCTGATCCCCGACAATTGCTCTCAGCTTCCTGATAAACTCTTCCCGACTCGTTTTCTTTCCCTACAAAATCACCAACAAAAGCAAGCAAACATTTAAAAATTAAAACACAAAACAAATTCATACAGATGATGTGTGGGCACTGGCAGTCATAATACCTTAAGAGACTCATATAAGATGTGCACTAGCTTCATATCATCTGGAGCTACTTTATCCGAAATAGCTTCAAACAGCTTAGAAAACGGCATCCAAGGAGATTTAGGAGCCTTAGAGGTGCTTGATCCAACACACGGGACCTTTTCCACATACACATGCTCCTAAAATTCATTTTTCAAATGATAATCAGATAAATTTCTGCTTTAAATTTATTATAACATGATGAAAACTCACCGGTTTGCTAGGTGAGGAATCTACTTGCAGGGGTCCCTCGGGATCTTGGGTTGTTATATTCAGATTCCCTGTGCAATATCAGAAACATAGTGATACGAAGGGAATGGAAAATTAGAAATCAGGGTTTCTATTTCCGTGTGCAATTAGAAATTAGGGTTTCTATTTTGAAAAAACGATGAAAAAGGTAAGTGAA
>CM060381.1:51373281-51495429 GCA_030545235.1 Helianthus tuberosus
TTTTCTAGTTAAGGACACAATATTCATTTAATGAATATAAAAAAACCTCATTTAAACTCATAATGTGTGGGACGTTGGTTAGTAGGTGTGGTGAAGCAGAGATAGATCATAGAAGTCACTGAACAATATCAGAAAGAAGTGTTCTGAATCACAAGATCAATCGTTGTTTGCAGCTGTTTCATAATGTCTTGATCAACTACTCATATAATTTTTTGTGATAGATATGACTTTTTGAACTGCCATGGTGTTGAGAGACTCGATGAACTTATTAACCGTGTTCTGGATATATCCCAAAGGCCAGGGGCGGATGTACATTAGTGTAAGGGGTGGCGTCCGCTACGGCTTGGCGTTCCGGCGGTAGTGTAAAATTAGTGTAAATTTTGGAAAAATTTGACGTTTTTTCGATTTCGTTACCGCTTATTTATAAAACGTTACCGCTTGGCACGAATCCTAGATCCGCCACTGCCAAAGGCCAAAGGGGTACAAAATAGGTTGAAGATGGATACACGATACAATGATACATCACGGAAGCATACTCATGGTTAACCCTAATGGATGACTTATCAAATGGATTATGTATGTACGTCGACGACATTATTAACTTAGCATATATGAGAGCACGGCGTATAGATGGCTTATGTGATGATCACACATTTTCCTGAATACATATAGCTGTCTAGACCAACATGCCTATGGGAAGTTGAAGCATTTCTGCATAGACCTTGTCAATATAACTAGCTAAGTCCCAACATCATTGCATGAACCATGTTGTTAATGTTCCACATTCTTGTCATTTGTTAATCATCTACATTGTGATTAGACTGATAAGCTAGTGGTTGATGATGTTAACAACATAATGTGACTCTTGGCATCCTATAATGTTTATGGTACAACTTTTTTTCTAATAGAGAAGCAAGTGGTGGGAAACACATAGTGGCTAGTAAAGTAAGTAGTTTATATCTTCCCTAATGCTTGCTTTCCTCTTTTAGGAAAACATGTAATATAATAAGGCACTGCAGGTTGTCAAGGTTGCGATGTGTTGTGTTGTGTTGTTGACGTCGACTACTAATTATGAAGGTTATAACATGGGCAGGGGTGGACCCAGGTGAGTGGTTGGGTGGGCGGGCGCCCCGCTGAAAAAAATTAGTGTATTTTATATGTTAAATTCATAATCACATCCCTTGATATATGGTTGAACTTCTCGTTTGTACCCCCAGAAAATAATTTTGGGTCCGCCATTACCTCTGCATTGGGGAGGTGTTCTTAACTGACCATGTTAGGAGGATGTCCAAGTAAGGGTTGTTCATGAGCTGAGCCGAGCCAGAGCCAGCTCGGGCTTGACTTGATTATAAACCAAGATGGCTCGGCCTGGCTCAGATTTTAAACCGAGCTGAAAATCTAAGCTCGGGCTCGGCTTAGTTTTAAACCGAGTTGGCTTGGCTCGGCTTGGTGGCTCGATTTAAAAAAAATACACAACTCTCATAATTCAGCATTGTAAAATATTATTCAATAGTTTAAAAAAACATATCCAAAATAAGTTCAACGTAATACATTACAAGCCAGAATCAAGTTCAACAAAACAAAATAAATTTTAAATTTCATAGAAATACAATATTAGTTCATTAGCATGGTGAACAACTTTCAAATATGTCATAGATATCAAATTACACTCCTAAATACATGTAAATAATAATCAATTTTTTGTAATATATTATATGTACATAAATAAAATATATACAAGAAAAATAAGCCGAGCTGAGTTACCAAGCGAGCTAGGCTCACTTTCTAACGAGTCGAGCCGGCTCGCCTCAGTTTCAAACCAACCCATATCGAGCGAGCTAAATCCGACCGAGCTCCGAGCCACGAGCTTTTTGGACAAGCCTATGTCCAACCATAACAACATGTTCAACATAAACTTGTTTTTGTGTTTGACTATCTTGATAAGGTCTAAACCTTAGGAAAGTAGTATTAACCGTTTTTTACTACAATTATGTATGTTGTTTGAAGGATTGAAATAGCGGAATGTGTATGATATGAAAGAGTATTACCATTCAAGGTTGTTGCAAAGGAGGCATATATATTTCTTTACAAAAGTCATCGGACAAAGTATCATGAGATGGAAAATAGAATAGAGTCAACAACAATCTAAGGATGATCATATTCTCCAACAGTGAATACAAAATCAACCATCTTTAATGAAATGTTGTGTTTTACACAATAAAGCATTATAGGTTGTCAAGGCTTCATTAAGTCGTTAACTTCAGTCACTAAGTTATTCTGGTCATAATATGTGCATGCATTAGTAACATACCACATATCAAGAATCTTTGACTATCGAAAACATATTCAGACACAATTTTGATAGTTCGTGCATGTTGTCTTGACAAAGTAAGATACTTGGGCATGTAGTATTAATTGTTGTTTCACACCAACTGTTAGACCATAGGGTATGGTTTAGGTAGTCCCTTTGGGGACTATCCGCCACGTAGGCGCCACGTCACATCCGATGAAGGACCATCCAAAGGGGACTACCCAATAATAAAAAACTAATATATAAAATAAAGGAGAGAGAGAGAGTGAAGAACAAAGGGGGGCCACCATTGCAGCTCGTCGCTGCCGTCTTGCAGCGGACGTTGGGGACGTGACGAGGGGGAGGGGGCGGTGTGGGACGAGGGGGACGAACCGGAGACGAGGGGGGACGATCCCCATACCCACTGGCCTTGGTACATTTTGTCGAAAAGATCAAAAGGGTGGAAACAAAAAGTGTAACAAGTGTTATTGTTTCATGTTAAAAAGTAAATTACCGTTTCACCGTTCAAGATTGTTGGAAGGATCAAAATTCATTTATGTTAAGCTTCAATATCATGAGATGAAAAATAAGAATCTAAAGCTGACCACAATGAAGAAATATCATATCTCCCAACAATATCCCCCCCCCCCCCCCCCCCCCCCCCCCCCCCCCCCAGAATTGATACATAAACATCAAACTTTGATAGTAGAAATTCGATCAAGGTACTTGTAAAGACCTCGAAATATAAATAGGCTGTTGAAATATAAATAGTCGGTTTGGTTTTGCTCGATTTTAAAAAGAAAAATTCATGCATAGCTCTCGAAATTCAGTAGTTTTAAATATTATTCAATAGTTCAAAAGAACATATACAAAATAAGTTCAACACAAAAAAAAAAAGTTTCAGATTTCAACAAAATACAACATTAGTTAATTAGCATGGTAATCAACCTTTAAATATGTCATAGATATCAAATGACACTCCAAAATACAATAAATAATAATTAGTGTTTTGTGAAATATTATAATGTACATAAAAATAAAGTATATAATCCGAGCCGAGCTACCCCAATCCGGCTCTTTACAAGCCGAGCTAGATTCACTTTCTAACAGAGCCGAGCCGGCTCGACTCAGTTTCAAACCAAGCCATATAGAGCGGGCTTTTTCCAAACTATATCCGTACGAGCTCCGAACCAGGAGCTTTTTGAACAATTCTACTTCTAAATCTACACATTTTATTCACTACGATTCCTATAACCCTTAATCTCATGGGATGCACATCTTTCCATCACCCCTTAGGTAACTCTAGTAGCTATGTAAAGAAGTTAGATGGGACTATATATAAAAATTGTATTGAGAACGAAGAAAAACTAATCTTTTTCTAAAACTAAGATACTGATTTAGATAGTAACAAGATCCAATGGTTAAATGAAGACTACACTCGGATATATTTCATCCCAAAACACAAGTCTGACACAACCACTTTGCAAGATCATCTTATAGAGAGGATGGCTGGAGAGATTGATATCTAACAACTCAATGTATATAGATCCTTATGGTTTAACCTAATCTAAACATAGAGCAAACTCAAAATACCGATCTAATTGGAAAACCCCAAATTTACAAAGCTGAAATACCAAAAAGCAAACTGACACCATGAGTTCTTTGGAGTTATTTGCCACCTTAAATTTCTTGAAATCACTTCCTAACTTCTGATGTCTTGCAAAATAAGGATGATTACTCGTCGATGTAAACAACTTCAGCAAAAATCCAAGACCTGAAGAATACAAGATTCATAAGTTGTATGTTGTATGATTAGACAATGTTATTAAGCTTAGAACAACAGATTTTAAAGTCCATGTCGGACCCATAAACTAATAACTATGAAACATTTATCTTGTGAACAAATATATGATCTATAACTATGAATAGTGTTTATCTTGTGAACAAATATATGATCTATTATAAACCATGCCTCACTTATTCACCTAAGCAAAGCAAAACGGGCGTGTAAAAGTGACCCATTTTAACCCAAAGTATGGGTCTAAACGGATTATGAATGAAACAGGCTCGAATTGACCGGTAGGTGGTGGCGACAGACACTAGCGGTGGGTGGTGCTGGCCCATTTGGACCCATTCGAAATTAGCGAGGTTCGTACAAGTTGCACATTTTACTAAGTTTGTTTGTTTAGAACTTGTATAATTTTCAATGAAAAAATTTATCTAAAATCCAAGAGCAACAATTCCGAGATTACCAATCGACTTAAGCCCTGGAGGACTGAAGACTGGATATAGTAGACCTTAATATCTGATCCCCGACAATTGCTCTCAGCTTCCTGATAAACTCTTCCCGACTCGTTTTCTTTCCCTACAAAATCACCAACAAAAGCAAGCAAACATTTAAAAATTAAAACACAAAACAAATTCATACAGATGATGTGTGGGCACTGGCAGTCATAATACCTTAAGAGACTCATATAAGATGTGCACTAGCTTCATATCATCTGGAGCTACTTTATCCGAAATAGCTTCAAACAGCTTAGAAAACGGCATCCAAGGAGATTTAGGAGCCTTAGAGGTGCTTGATCCAACACACGGGACCTTTTCCACATACACATGCTCCTAAAATTCATTTTTCAAATGATAATCAGATAAATTTCTGCTTTAAATTTATTATAACATGATGAAAACTCACCGGTTTGCTAGGTGAGGAATCTACTTGCAGGGGTCCCTCGGGATCTTGGGTTGTTATATTCAGATTCCCTGTGCAATATCAGAAACATAGTGATACGAAGGGAATGGAAAATTAGAAATCAGGGTTTCTATTTCCGTGTGCAATTAGAAATTAGGGTTTCTATTTTGAAAAAACGATGAAAAAGGTAAGTGAAGTTGGAGTTGGATGACATGAACTACTACTACCTTGAGCGATTGGGGATGTGTTGACAGTGACAGCATATTCAGGATAGATATGGGTATTTATATTCATGTTCCAAACAACATAATGTTTCGGATTATCGAGATTATCCACTCCACTGTCAAACGACTCGTCACTTGGATAAAATTGTTTAGATCCAGGTAAAACAAGTTCCGTATTTCCCAATATCACACGGCATAACACCATGCATCTTACTCCTTTTTCGTCAATATCACAAATAGTAGCACTGTAATCACATCAAACAATTAAAAACTCCAAAAAGGCATATATAGAAAAACTTGAGAAACAAACACTAGTTCAGAACATAAAACATAAAAGCTTGATTGAACCTGTTGTCCGGAGAGTTAACAGCTGTAAGGTGGACCCCATACCCATATCTTCCAAGTTTGGGCCCATCATGTCCGAGCCCATAAACCACAGTGCTAGAGTTCACATCTGTGAGAGACATGAACCAGGCATATTTCACATTTGCATTCCCACGTTGCTTTTGTGTAATTTCAAGTTGCTTCAGGAAAATCTCTAGCTTTGATTCCATAATATCACCGGTACATTTCTTGACATCAACTATATCAACTTTCAACGCTGGATCAACGTCCTTGATAAACATGTTTCTGACAGTTTCAGGGTCCAAAGTTTTGCAATCATCACTCTGTTGAATTTGCTCAACAAATTGGTCAGCTGTTGAATCTAGTTGTTTGCAACGTTCATTTAAGTTGTGGTCAACTTTGGCCCTTTTAGAATTTGACTCTTGGACATTTGACTCGCCCATGCACTCCTCGAAATTATTGTTACTTAGTCCATTAAGTTCAATCTCGACACGCAATTTAATTTCAGGAGTAATAGAAGACTCTAATTCAGCAAGTTCTACATTATTTTGTGCCTCGGACTTACCGCATTGATGACTTTCATAACTAGAATATGATTCAGGGAAAAAGCAACTACCTGTATCATCGATCCATGCTATAGGTTTCTGTACACCAGTTTTCAAATCTACTTCAACCATATGTAAGATATCTAACATTACATGACGCCCGTTATACTTCACTTCAATTGATAACTTCTTAGCCAAGAAATCTTCCTTGACCAAGTCAATAACATCTTGGGAAAAATCATTCCATTGACCATCTTGGGAGAAAAGCAAATGTTTGGGTACTCCGCTTTTTGTAAAATTTAAGTAGTTCTTGAGTAAACTTTTTCTAGATGAGAAACACTTAAAGCTTTCATCTCTCTTTCTCTTTCCGGTTGGATTCAATAGCGGGCTAGGCCTCACAGTTAACGCGCGGTTGCTAGCTCTAGCTACTTGAGATGCGCTTTTCCTTTTAGGACTAACAATGATTGCACTATCACCGTCTGATACTTTGACCCACTTTGATGCCATTTATCTACAAAGCTAAATTGTATTTACACTAAAACCTAAAAACCACCTACCTGAAGTAACCTACGATACTCAAAACGAGGTGTTGAAGAAATTGCCAGTCCTGCATAGGATGAAAAAAACAATCAGATATCATAGACTTAAAGATTCCAACAATGTTGAGGGATTCCACTTTTCTGGATGTTCTGTATTATATTGATATACATAACTCACGGAATTAATAATTCAAAAGGGTGTCCCTCACTATGTGGTCGAGGGTTCTAGTCCAATGGTGTAGAGTTGGGAGTAGATTAGATTGCTGTTCAAAACGATGGTGGAAAAGAGGAAACCATCGCAATATCACCAGTATAATTTACAGCAAATTTCCAGTCAGATAAAGCATAATAATCCAATGATCCTAATCCACTAATCCTTATCAATGATATTCCCTAACTACAAAAATAAACCTTCTTTATTGAACGACTTTATCAATAAAAAAAATTATAACATGCACGAACCTGATGACCAATCAAGAAAAAATCTTGCTGTACAAGGAACTGGGGTTATTATTTATGGAATAAATGATAATTTTCTCAAGGAAATAAATATTTATTTCATTTTATTTTATTCCTTTATCTAGGATTATTCTTTCCTTTTAGTTGATAACTTGCCTAAGATCAGATTTACCTTCTTATTTAGAGTAAATGACACGGATCATCCTCATGGTTTGCGGATTTCATTCTTTAACTTTTGAAATTACAGTGATCATCATTTCTTCAAAATGTGCAACACCAGTGGTTCGTTATCTGGAAGATCGTTGAGCCCGTCATGTGCAGCACATGAGGGTAAATCTGTCATTTTAAATAACCCCCCCCCCCCCTTCCCCTTCCCAATCCGATATACACACAAATATATACATACACGCGCACACACACATGTGCGCGCACCCACACACACACATATATCATACTCTACCTACGTCCTCCATCCTCTCTCCCCTCATCATCATCGGCCACCACTAACCAGTAACTACCGCCGCCAACCCACATTGTTCCCTCATCTCCTCTTCCATCTTCGTGGAATAATCAAGCTTCAATTATCAACCCAGGTTTTGCAGATGCATCTTGGTGTATCTAGGTTTCATGGACCGCCTTGTCGCCACCACGACAACGTCTCCCTTTCTCTTCTCAGGTTACACAGTATAGGTGGTTGTCGGCATCAATTTGGGGTTTGCTATTTAATGCATGGAGTTTTAGAACATAATCATGTAACAATAATAAGTTGATAACAAAACAGAGAGAGAGAGAGAGGGATGATGTGTTGTACATGACAAGGTCTAACGTCAACTTTAATCAGCCATCCAAATAGAAGTCGTTTGTGTTGCATATTTCAAATAAAAGGATGATCCATGTAATTCAAGAAACTACAAGGATGATCCTTGCAATTTACTTTAATATTTTTATCATGTTAATTTTCTAGTTGGAGAGCTAGACGTGTTCTTAGTATTATGAGTCCTAATATATAGGCTTTCGTTTTGTTGACTTCAATATATAGATAGTAAGGGTTAGAGAAGTTCTCTCAATTCCCTTATTATTCTAAACATTTTTCGTCATATTATATAACCCCCATTTTGCCGGATAACGCAATAGCTATCCGCCTATCCACTTATCCACCCACATCCGACAATACATTAATTGTCTAGATGTGTAGCTTTGGCTACATCACATCTCACATGTGCATGTGTGAACCATACAAGTAGACACATAATTACTTAATATTATAAGCTATTAGATTTCAGTCATGCATGGGAATTAGGAAGATGATTTTCACGGAAAGAAAAGAAATATATGTTATCATAAAATAAATTACGATTAAAGCTCCAGTGGAAGATAATAGAAACAAGGATATCATAATAGTATTCGCACGTGCGTGTACAAAATAACTTACGACTTTAACGTACAAAAAACTATCAGTTAGAACATACACATAGAAAAGTTGATCTTCTAAGATTCAAGCACTATCAATAAAAATCTCTGATGCAGAGCAATAAATGCTATTTACTTATATGCAATAACTAAGAAAAGACTCCAATGAATGAACAGCAAACTAAAGACAATGATGATTGAAAAACTCTATAAGGTGGTCAACAAAATCAAATTTAGCAAATTTCAATACAAAACCATGCTCAACGATCCTTGAAGTTAAGAGAACATACCATTTTTAAAAACGACTTCCCTTCTGCAAAATGCGGCCATTTCCCTTTCAATGTTTGTTGACAAATTTCCGATCATATCAGTAAGTAGTTAACGCTCTAACAAGTACTACACTAAAACACAAAACATCCGTTATAACTTGTAAAAAAGTACCATTAATAGAACACCACATCTTTTCCGTGAAGAATCTATATATTACCACACATGCAATTTCCTTGTTTTCCAAGGAATTCAAACATGAAACGCTTTGAGTCTATAAAAAGCACCACCATTCATAAGCCTACACCTACTCCACGATCCACACATATCCGTCTTATAAGCAAGTACATAAAGTGTTCAAATAGTCATCTCATCTCATCGTCTTAAAGAAAGCATACGTTCATATAAGCCACGGTAAAAATCCACCCCATAAAAAGTTCCCAATGCCAGTATACAACGACACATTTGTCATCTTTCTCATTGCTTAACTATGAATCAAAAATTGCCAATTTTATATAATTTGAAGTTTAAACTCTGGAAAGTGTCCATGCATACAGTTAAGACTACTCGAAGATTAACGTACTAATCACATAAATTAACACCAAAGTTCCACTTTCCAAGGCACAAATCACAAATCTATACATCCTTTCATAACAACTACTTCATACAATCCTAGTTAAACTTCCTGAAGCCATAAAAATTCACAGCCACCAACCAACAGAAAATAAATCAAACAACAATTTATCACCAGAAAGCTAGCTATGTAATTCATTAAATTCACAAATTCTCATCTTACAAACCCTAGAAAAACCTTACAAAAAAATCAATTTAATCTCGGAAAATTATAATAAACAATTCATAAAATAATAAAACCTACCGATCTGTTAACAATCACTTATATACCACATAACAACATAATTGAGTACCGATCTGTTGAAAAAACAGAAACAAAACCCTAAATCGGAAAAAAAAAAAAAAAAAACATAAACTCGATTAAAGGAACTCACCAACACAACAACTGTACACCACAAGCACAAATCACTAAAATCTGATGCGTTATAAAGAACACGATCAATCGATCGTTCGATTCTTGACTAATTCGTCGAATTTGCAGAAGAAATAAACGGCGAAAGTTGAATTTACAGATAGCGACGTTAAAGAGGAGTTGACGGAGTTTTAACGGAGTTTATGTGTATGAATTGCTTGACGGAAAATAAACGGAGGAGATGACGGTGGATGATTTAGGGGTAGTTGTGGAAGAGATGTGACACGACGTCGTTTGGAGTGTTAGCTACGTAACGTTTACTTTTTAGAAAATAAATGCGTTTTGAAAGTTTTTTCTTATCATAGTATATATTAAGATATTTGTTTTATTACGTCAGAGTGATGCCACACATGATGTAACGTACAAGTATACAAGTTTCTTTGTTTTTTTAAGGGATTGAAGGTGATTTTGTTTTTTAAAGGTGATGTTATATGATTACGGGTGTAAACGAGTCGAGCGGTTCACGAGCTACTTGAGATCGGCTCGAGAAAAAGCTCGAAACGAGCTGAGCCTTATCGAGCCCGAGCCGAGCTTGAACCTAAAACAAAGCTCGTTTGTTTATCGAGCCCGAGCTCGAGCCTCGCATGTGAAGCTCGTTAGGCTCGTCGAGCCTTAGTGTAAACGAGCCGAGTCGAGCCGAGCTTATTTAAACTTGTTTACAAGCCAACAATGAACCTAAAAATAAGCTTATTTAGCAAACGAGCCCGAGCTACACTTATCGAGCTCGCGAGCCTAAAAGTTCGATTATTTTTATTTAATATACTAATTAATAGATCATAAACGAGTCGAGCCCGAGCCGAGCTCGAGCTTTGAAAACAAACCTCGAATCGAGCCGAGTTCGAGCCCGAGCTCTCATAAGTTAATCGAGCTCGAGCTCGAGCCTGGTCGAGCTCAGGCTCGGCTTGTTTGCAACCCTAGTTATGATATTCCTACTCTTAAACTATATCTAGTGATTTTGTTTTCTCAAAGGTGATGTTATTATATTCCTACTCTTAAAAGTATATCTAGTATATTGTCGTTGTTTAATTAATATAGATCTTGAAACCAGGGACTAAAAAGTGTAAAAGAAGTCTACGAATAAATAGGGAGTAAACTTCTAGAAATCTTCCACATAACGTTTCAAAGTGCTATTCAAAACACAACTTGTGACTATGCTAAATTTATAGACCAAGAAAAGTTTATTACCATTTTATAATGTATGGCCTTTTTTTACGACAATTTTCTTTTAATCACTATTTTCTATGAGATTTTAATACAAGACCTCTTCATGATTAAATTTTTATTATGAAAACCTTATCAACAATATTGTGGTTATTTTAGTCCATAGAGGAAACCAACATCAATGCTATCATTTTTTTTTAATTTAATGTCATGATCGTGACTAGGCGGAAATAGTATTTATCTAATTATTATTCCTTATATTTAGTTTAAAATCTCTTTCCGATCAGCAAGGTTTGCTTCTCAGTGCTCCTTTTTCGGTTGATGAAGTAAAAAATGGCTATTAAGGGGTGCGATAGCGGTAAAGCCCCGGGTCCGGACGGGTTTTCTTTGAAGTTTTTCAAGACGTATTGGAAAAATCTGAAACCGTTAATTATGGCGGTGATGGGGGAGTTTCACTCGAACGGGGTTATTAGTGATGGCTGTAATTCCTCCTTTGTCGCGCTTATTCCTAAAGCTAAAGACCCTCAAGATTTGTCCAATTTTCGGCCAATTTCTTTGGTGGGCTCGGTTTATAAAATCATCTCTAAAGTCCTCGCGAACCGTGTTAAGAAAGTCATTAATGATGTCATCTCGCCCACTTAATCGGCTTTTGTGGGGAGTCGTAACATTTTGGATGGTCCTCTAGTTGTCAGTGAACTGGTGGCTTAGGCTAAGAAGTCTAAGACAAAGCTTTTGATCTTTAAAGTTGATTTTGAGAAGGCGTATGACTCGCTCAACTGGAAATTTCTTTGCCAAATGATGAATTTTATGGCCTTTCCTTCTAAATGGATTGAGTGGGTCTTGGGGTGTCTTTCTTCAGGGACGGGTTCGGTTCTTTTAAATGCGTCCCCGACGAAAGAATTTAAGTTTAAACGGGGATTGAGACAAGGTGATCCCTTGTCCCCGTTTCTTTTCATCATTGCTATGGAGGTCGTGAATATGTTTATGTTGAAGATGCGGGATTCGGGTCTTTTCAAGGGTATTCATCTGCCGAACGGAGGTCCGACCATTTCCCACCTTTGCTATGCTGATGATCTTATTTTTCTAGGGGAATGGTCAGAACAGAATGTGGTGGGCCTTAACAGGCTGTTAAGATGGCTCAATCTTGTGTCCGGATTAAAAGTGAATCATCGTAAATGTAAACTGTTTGGGGTTGGGGTGGATAATGGTGAAGTGGCCCGTTTAGCTCAATTGCTTAACTGTGATGCTGGTTCATTCCCTTTTTGTTATCTAGGAATCCCCATTGGTGTGAATATGAAACAAACTCGGTTTTGGAAACCCGTTATTGACAAATTCCATAAAAAGCTCTCAAGGTGGAAGGCAAGACATTTATCGTTCGCGGGTAGGATGACGCTGGCCAAGTCGGTTTTGGGAAGTCTCCCCTCTTATTTCTTGTCCTTTTTTCCTGCTCCTAAGGCTATTATTCACAAGCTTGACAAGATTCGCAGGGATTTTATATGGGGTAAAACGGGGTCGGGCCATAAAATTCGCTGGGTCAAATGGAAGCTCTTATTGCATCCGAAAAAAGGTGGTGGAATGGGCTTGGGAGGTATTCAAGATTTTAACCAAGCTATGTTGACTAAATGGTGGTGGCGGTTTAAGATGGACCCAAACCAATTATGGTCTAAGGTAGTCGGTGCGATACATAAGACAAGGTACATGGCTAAGTTAATCCCATTAAAGAAGTTGATACCGAGAGTTTGGAAAGATATTGGCTGTATAGACAAAGATCTCTTGAAGCTCGGAATTCGGATACAAGAGAAGCTAGTTGCGGAAGTTGGAAACGGGTGCAATGTTCGATTCTGGATGGACTCGTGGCTGTCCTCTCAGCCGCTGAAAGATTCCTACCCGGAGATTTTCTGTTTAGCTAAGAATAAATATGCCTCCGTTTCGGATTATGCGCCTAGTTTGGATGGCGTTAGACAGTGGAGATGGGAGTGGATTAGGGAGCCAGGCTCGAACGTTGAATGGGGGCAGATTGGAGCGCTGATGTCTAAGTTGGGCCAGGTCACGTTAGTTGATAAAAGAGATTTATGGAAGTGGGTTAATGACTCTGGCGATTTGTTCTCGGCCAAACAAGTCCGGACCGACATCTTCAAAGCTGGGATGGGGGAACCGGTTTTAAACAGGGACTTTTGGTGGAACTCTTGCCCCCCCCCCCCCCGAAGCAAAATTTCCTGTTATGGAGAGCGGTTTGGGGGAACATTGCTTCGAAACAGGGGCTGGCTCGTCGGGGAGTTGCTTTGCCGGATACCCTCTGTGCTCGGTGCGGGTTTCAGACCGAAGATCCTGATCATATATTCTTCAATTGCTTGTGGGCTAAGAGCATTTGGTGGCAAGTTCTAACATGGATGCGGATATCATTCCCTGTTAATTGTAACAGGCTTATGGATCTCATCGATATCCTAAAAGAGAGCCCGGGTAGTAAAGTGTGGAAACGTATCGTGTACACAGTCGGTATGGCGTCGGTTTGGAGAATTTGGGGAGCTAGAAACCAGAAGTCGTTTGAAGACTCTTTTGTCCTGGTTAGGAAGACGGTCGACCTTATTAAGGAGGATGTCTTCTCCTGGATCAATAATAGAACCAAGCTGAAGACCCTAGTGTGGGAAGACTGGCTGGATTTCAATATTGTTAGTCTGTTGTAATCTTTGTCGTTTTTGCGGATTCTGTTTTGTTGTTGTCTTTGCTTGTTCCCAGTTCCTTGCTGGCTCTTTATATATATATATATATATATATATATATATATATATATATATATATATATATATATATATATATAAAGTGTTGTTGCCGTTCAAAAAAAAAGTTTAAAATTAAGTTTCAAGTTATTTTGAAAAATCAGTTTGTGTGAAGATGATGACCATTTTTTACAATTGTTGATGATTTTTTAATTCTCTATCAGTATATAAAAGATAACTCAATAGTCATACAATAAAATAACTAGCATAACTTGACCATTTTTCGTGTACTTAAAAAGTTTTAACTTCTAGTGACATAGTAGCATTGGAGGTAAAAACTATTCCTTCATTGTTAAGCTAGGTTTATGATTGAAGGTTCAATAAGTGTAAATGTAATTTTTTTTATATGAATGCCTAGTCTTCTAATGTTTTTAAATGCATAAAAGACCAAGGATTTGTTTTTGGTTTGTAAGTGAAGACTTCACAAGTTGTTATCCATCATGGGATTGCTCCTATATGGTATTTGAGTTCATGAATGTCTAATTTTTCTTTTAAATGTATGCATTTCAATTATATCTAAGAATGATGTTATAACAAACGATTTATCATAGGGTTTGATCGGTATAGTATTCTGGATAATGTCATTGATCAATGCTTTGTGGTGAACGGACATGCTACAACCTTTGTGTTATTCTAACACAATTCATTTAGGTTCTTCTAGAATTCTTTGTAGTTTCGAATCAATGTTGGTCCAACTGTTACTTCTTACATATGATTACCCACAACGGCCCCTATAGCTTTAGTAATACAGTTTGGGCCTATAACTGTTTGGACAAGGTCACCTTAACCTTTGAGCCTAATAAAACGATTACAACAGGGTCTACTCATTCCTTAGTTTTTATGTATCACAACTATATTTGTCAAAGTTTCTTATTATATGAACATGTAAGCGTATTTTAGCACACTAAGACTTACATATATGATACTCCTCTATCTTAAATCCTATGTATTGTAAGGATTTCATGGATGTTTCCATAAAACATGAATCATTATCTTAGCATTATCAACTAATGGTCGTGTTTTTAGTTGATCTAATCAAGTTGTGATCTTATTTATTAGAAGCTTTCAAGAAGCTCATAGATCGTGTTGGAAATCAGACCTTCTTCAACATAATCAAATAATGAATTTAACAAGAAAAACTCTTTGATTAAAATTAAAGGTACATAAACCATAACTATAATCCCTATTTATACTAAACAACCTCTTGGAGAGCAAGTAACATACTTTTATAAGGAAACCAAACAAAATAAAAGTAGTACAAATCTTAAATCTTCCTACTAAAATAAATTAAACCAGTTAGCATATTCCAACTTTGGAGTATTGACAAGATTCGTTCAAACAATCACCACCTAATCTTGTCAAGTTCCTCATAGGTCTTGAATACCAAGTAAGACCTGAAGTTCTTCCACCTTAATACTCGGTCTCTTGTGTTCGCTTTGCATCAACACCTTTGTTGCAGCCGACATAACACAACACCCCCTGTTTCTAACTCCTTTAGGATCACACCCAAAACTTGTCCAAACACTTGAACCATCAATTACAAACATGGAAACATCCTTTCTTTTCCACCTTAATCAAACCCGCTACTTCACCACCTTTGAAGTCTACTATTGATCCAATCTAACATTGCACTACACCTGGGTTTTCTCCTTTGATCAAGCCTACAACCACTAATCCTTGATTGCTATGGTTTTGTTGTTGTTGTTGATCACAATCTCAATCACTATAACATGTTGTTTTCGTTTAGTCAACAAACCCTATTTGCAGCTGTCTTCTTGATCACAACAACCTTTTTTCTTTCCCTTTAACTCCCCTATTTATGCCAAACCCCTTTTTTCACTAAAAAGTTTCACCCTGCACATTGGATGGTTCCCACGTGTAGCACCATTCGGAATTAACGTAACAATAGTTGACTATATATTATAATGTGACTACGTGATTTTGAATACCCATTTCGTGATTACGTGATTTCATTATAGTATTTATGTGAAACCTCACTGAGTGATTACGTAATTACGTAAAAACAAAACATGTAATACATAACATTTCATATGGGATACCTAATTTTCCTGTGTAATCACCTATTAAGGATTAGTTATATACAAACATTAGCCAAATCAACCTATATTAACCACATAATGTCATATATTAGAGATTTAATCACGTAACGAAGCATAAAACAATCAAGTTTTTATTATTGAATTTATAATCATGTAATAAGCATAACTGTAATAACATTAGTTATAACAAATCATATTGAATGTGTAATCACGTAATGTATTTATATTGAATATGTAATCACATAATTATTTGTGTTGAATGTTGAATGAGTATTCAAAATCACGTAGGTTACTCAAGAGGTAACTGACGTTAAAGATGTTAACCTTTCAGAATCTTCCCAGGTGTCTGCTGAACGAACTTCAAGGGTGAGTATTTATTTTTAAAGTATGTTTAGTATGTTTAAAAAGAGTTCGTTATTTTATTAAATGAGATCAATAGTTGTTTTGTGATCTGTTGCAAGGATGTTGTCTCTGTTACGGTCGACTCTTCAGTCGTTGAAGTTGAAAAGGATTCTGGATCAAGTCCTAATGGAAAGCGGATGGCTCAAGATGCTGATATTGTCAACGTTGGTGAGCTATCCACTAATGTGAGAAGAACCCGGAAGAAGCTGACTAAGCTTAACAATTAGATGCTTATGAAAAAACAATTCTTATGAGAGATAAGTAGAAACCACTTATTTTTTAAGAATCCTTGTGGTTTTTATTTATGTCTGTTAACTGTTGTTTTAACAAACTGTGGTTAAAAGTTTGGTTTGTAAGGGCTACGATGATGAATATGGTATGTAATGTCTACGGTTTGAATATCAAGTAAGGTTAACCTTTTGTTTGTTATATAATATAATATTATTATTGTTATTATACATTATATACATTTTTGGTGATATTGATGGACTGTATAAGTAGTAGGGTTGTATATTATTGTTAGATTGATGAATGAAAATTTAATCAATTGGTTAGTTGGAAAACTGTTGGGGTCTGAGATACATTAACATCTGTTAGAGGCTAAGTACTGTTATAGCGTGCTAACATCTGTTAACCCTTAAGCACTGTTAAAGATCTGTTAAAGGCTAAGCACTGTTATAGCGTGCTTCAACAGACCTTATGAGCTGTTGATCATCATCTGGTAACGATCTTATATTATATATCTTATGTTGAATTGTGTAATATTTGTTGGTGCACAGCAGAACTTAGGTTCATCATACATTTTGCTTCATCAGCAGAGGTTCTCTTTAGCAGACCTTTGCTTCAGCAGTCTTTGTCTTAACAGACCTTTTGGTTCATCAGCAGAGTTTGTTTGGCTTATGAGCTGAGGTTGTTTGGTTTAAGTAACAGACTTTTCTTTCAACAGTGGTTGTCTTCAACAGACGTTTTGGTTTGCAAAGTTTAGCGAAACAGATGTTGAGTTTGTCCCTTTGGTAGGAGCAGTTTTTAAAACACCGTTATTTGTAATTACAAGTTGTATACTATTTTATTAATTTTGAGTCTTATATTTCTTTTTGTTGAGTGACCGGGAAATGTAATGGAAAATAGTAATGTTTAGATGCAAAATATAGTAATGTTTAGTTGAAAAATATAAAAAGGTAAAACCACAAAGTTTTGAAAGTATATACTAAGACTACATAACTTCATTCTTAAGTTAGTTTCCAAAGAAGAAATTTGTCCATCAAACATGTCAACTAAAACATAAATTATTAAAGGCTGAAAAGGTGTTCAAAGATCATGTCAACAAACTTCAAAGTGTATTTTATCTCCTCTTACACTTTTTTCTTCGACTATTTCAAACCTCAGCTTTTTCCCCACAGATATTCCCATTTCATTCATGATATGCTGCCAGTTTGTATGCATCACTAGATGGTTGTTGTCGTCAGGTCTTCTAGGATCTCTCCTAACAACCAGCTGTACCAAAAACTTTACATGACCAAATGACAGCACAGCTCTATGGTAATCATTTAGCTGGTGTTCTCGAACAAAGTTCCTCGGTATTGCATGTAAAGGAAAATTCTTTCTTTAGTTATTCATTCAAAACAGCATATACTTTAAGTAATAACAGATAGATCCAAGATTATAAGTAAAATCAACCATATTAAAAGTAGATATGTAAATACAAAGCTGTGTGTCTCTAAAACACGGTATTCAAACTATTTTTTATAATGTGGACGCTTTTTGCAGTGTTGGTGATTGGTACGGCTGCAGTGATGTTTTGTCTCCCCGTGAAGTCCAATCCCGTCTTTGTTAAAAAACTTCACAATGAAGTTAAAGTCGTCTTCAGGAGTACTTCACATCCATTGAGACAGCAGTTGGCAGCTTTCCTCAATGTCATTTTTGAAGCAAAAAGTTATCCATCCTGGTCCCATAAAACCAGCAGCTAATCCCTTTTTGTTTTCAGGAGAGAAAACATAATGCGCATCAACTTTACTACTCTGCTTTGGTCCATGTACTTTTGCAACCAAGTTATCAATTTTTAATCTCCTCTGCGACAGCATCTTCAGCAAATCGTGTGGTAAATGCTATAATTTTCATACATTGATTTCAGAAATGTCATATTAGATTTTATATAGGATACAAAATATAAATTAGAAGTTTTTCTAACAGTCCAAAAGATACACTGGCAATATATAAAAATAAGGTAGCAATTTTTAACCTGCTTGCAGTATGTTTCTTCTTCAGCCTGTATCAAGCAACCATGAACATAATCACTGTTCGAGCCATCGTTTCTAATCTCCAATCCCTTATTGTTCAAAACATTTATCTCAAATTTTGCTTCCTTCAATTTTTTTAAACACAGCTTGTCTATGTTGTTATTTCTATAAGTTTCAACAAACCGAGTCCATTCTGGCTCGTTTATCCTCTTACTTTTATGACCGATGCTCTGTACTGCAATCTTATACTTAAAACCCGTATAATCAACCAACTTTATTACTTCACACTTTCTTGGTAATTGGTTACTCTTTATCCTTGGAAGTACCTATGTATATAAAATACACAACATTTAATATATCTTTAATTTTATAAATACAGTTTTTAGCATACAATTGTGATTTGAGCTAATTTGTTCTAAGAATATAGATTACCAATCCCTCATTTAGGTCTGCCAATTCAGAGACGTTGATAATTATCATAAACTCCATCTGAAAGTAAAAAATACAATAACAGTTAAATACCAAAACATAAAATCAATTGTATCTGAAAAGCATTCTATTTAAGGTATAAAAAAATATCCAACACTCTATAGGACCAAACTTATATGTTGTGTACTTCAATATGGTCCCTACAACCAATAATATGAATCTAACACTGTGTAAGATCAAATTTTTATTCTTGTATAATAAAAAAGTATTATATGGCAATAAAGTTTTCAAATATCCATGTTTGTGTCAACTTCAAACTTCAGTTTTTTTCAGCAGACAAGGCTATATTTGTCACACCCTGACTTTTGCGAAAGCGTGATTATGGTGTGACTTGCTTAATATCATTGCATTCAATCATAACACAACTATATGATAAAACCGAAGGTGATCATCCATTAACTTAGTTTAGAACATGACAACATTGTTTAAAACACAGACACCAAATTCGAGTGCAAACCATGCAACTTGTTTTAGAGTTCACAAAGACTCGACAAAAGACATTAGTTTAAACTAGGCTTTGAAAGTTGTGTCTTATCTAGAATAAGACACACAATCCAAATCCTCAGACATAGGACGACACCTTTTATTCTCAACTTTACTTGAAACATCCAAACGTCCGCCAGATCCATACTTAATTTCCTGAAATACATGTAGTTTGAAAACATCAACAAAAGTTGAGCGAGTTCATGTCTTTAGTGTGTGAGCTCGAATAAACTTGGAAATCATTGTCAGTAAGTAAGTATGTATTTGCAACCCTGGTATGAAAGCAACAAGGAAAAACATATCACCAATGGTTTGCAAGGCCACTGATATGTGTGAAGTGATGCATGAAAACTCAAACCTAGCAGATTTGTCTCCGGGAATAAGACATAGTCACCACATTGGCCACCCTGGTCCGCATGGGTGTGGGCTCGCTACACCCAAATAGATCTATCACTCATGTCCCTCGGTCCTACAATGAGGATTAATGGCCTTAAGCGCCATACCCACCACTCACATGATCTAGCAGTACCCTTCCTTAGCTAAACATACCATGTATAAAACGTTTGTAAACAGTTGGTAACATGTACTTCACCCCCGCAGTTATAAAACTGAAAACAGTTAAAAGAAAAAGGGGGACATGAACTCACAGGCTTGCGTCTTCAATCACCATAACTCAGGCTTCTTCGGATAAACACGACTACCTACAACGTACTAATGTCTATTAGACGAACGGGTCGTGCCTTGACTTAGTATTATTGTCTTTGAGTTACGATTCTATTGGTGTCTTAGATATTATTCCGAGTTATATAATTATTTGTCAAAATAATAAATATTTTAACTTAAATTATATTCATTAAATTTTGGAATAATTGTTAAGACATTTATTTTAACTTAATACTTCCCAAGTATTTATACTTGTATCTCCTTCCCAAGGATGGGGGTATTTGTATTTGTATTCTTATACTTGTATATTTTGCCATGTATTAGGGTCGTATTCCGGTGTGTATTCATACGTACGAGAATACGTATTTTTATTGTATTCATTAAGTATTCTTATACTTAATTTCGTATAAATTTTCCAGAATATTATCTTTATTAAAAGTTCACCAGTATATATTTCCAAAATATATATTTCAATAAATATTACTTAGAAAAATTATTTATAATTTTTCTTTTAGCAAAAATATTTGTACTCTTTTACAAGTTCCAAGGATTATATATCTTCATGTCTATCTTGGAAAATATATATATATATATATATATATATATATATACTCATTTTCTCCAAAAATGATATATTTCATATTCCTTTGAGAAAACATATTTTTCATCTCAAATTATTGTATTTCGTGTTTGTAAGAAAATATATATTTCTTAAAAATAATATATTTTCTAAAATTTCCAAGAAAATGTATATTTCATACTTGTCAAAAATAATATATTTTTCCTTGCCAAAAATATGATATAACTTTGTAGTAATTGTAAAAATCATATTTTTGTTTCCTCGGTGTCCAAAATATTATTTACCAAAAATATACTTGCGAGTAAATTTCCGGAATATTCTTCTGAGTTATATTCCTTGGTTTGGTTCCACCAATATTTGGTGTAAATGTGTATCTTTATTTGTCAGAATTCTGGTAATATTTTGGATTGTAATTCTTGGTAATTTTGATGTGTTATATCATTTCATGTCCTAAAATAATATAACTAATATACAAAATATACAAATAATCACACACATGGTGTCTTCTAAGTATATATTTCCTAAATACATATTTAGTCACTTTTATTTATGAAAATCAACCTCCAATAATTATATTTTTGTAACAAAAATTATGGCAAAGTTTTTGTAGGAAACTCATTGTTTAAAATACACTTGTAAGTGTAGGTTAATAAATATTTTTCTAAGTGTTTGGATTTTTAGAAAATTTTGCCTTAGTTTCCCCTATAAATGGAGTGTCACACCCCGACTATCCACGTATCACCGGTGGGCCCGGTGGGGAGTATAGTGACGTGGTTGGTAACATAATAGTCAAACAACACAATATTTAAATGCACAGCGGAAGCAAAAGATAAATATATTTCAACTTTAATAAATGTAATATCAAGTATCACAAACAGTCGAAATTTATCCACAGGTGGATCAAAATAAATAGGAAACATTGTTCAACAGTTTTGACATCCAAGCTTGCGAGACCTATTGTGGACGCTAGGAGAAAGCCAGCCTAGTTCGCGTAGTACCTGCACTTAACCTTTTTGGAAAAATACGTCAGTTTACACTGGTAAATACAATCAACCGACTCGTTTTGAAAAGAGTTTAAGAAAATTGGTTTGAATGCACGTGCCACAAATATCTTTTATAACTTGGGATAATTATTTGAATATAACAATTGTAAAAGAATTACATTTTTCTTATGCGTTCAGTAGCCTGATCCGCAGACCGGGTTAAAGATCAATAGACACACCACATAATATATATCCCGCGGCGAGTTACCCTCGAACAGGCGGTTATATTATTTTATTTATTTAGGCATCGACGGGTGTACGCCTACACCCCGTGCTTAGGTCGTGGCCATTTCGTAAAATTATGCCAAGGATATCCGGGACATGGTCATTAACCCCCCAAAGGCTTTAAGCAAACAAAACATTTCAAACGGGTCATCTCAATGATTTAATTTTCATACAATTAAAGATTCAATGCCCGACCAACCGGTATTTTATATACCGTACCCCAAGCCCGTATAGGGAAAATAAGTTAAAAGTATTTACCTTTGCAAGTATAATTCACAATTAGCAAATGCGGGTAGCTTTTACCGGGTCTCCTATTTTGGAACAAAGGTTTTATAATAACCTATTAGAATCCTAACGGCCTTTAGTTAAGCTTAAGCTTAGACCGGTTAGTTTTAAAGATAGATACGGTTCAAACGCACGATTAAGCAAAGACCGGAATAGAATTTGATTTAGACCCGTCAAGTTTGAAGACTTGTCTTATATGGGTAATCTAAACACATTCTGGACTTTGAGATAAAAACGATAAGGTTTGACCCGTTTCGGCTAATTTACGTAAACTAGTTACATAAACCGAACCGAACGCGAAGGATGCGTAACGGGTAACCATAAGAGCCATATACAGGTTTCCTAAGTTAATATGCCTTAAATATGTTGTGACATCAGTAAGATATCTTTTATTATGCCCGAAACGAATTTAAACACAAACTATGCCCCGTAGGGGCATTTTGGTCATTTACAAGGTTATGAAAGAGTTTAAGTATTTACCTGAGTTACATGTCTGATATCATTAATAAAAATACTTAATTTAATAAGTTATAACAGTAGGGTATTGCATATATGTGAAATTTATTAATTATAACCAAACTATGCACCATAGGGGCATTTTGGTAATTTCACATAAGCTTAAAAGCTCAAAACTGAACTCTGAGTTAAACAACTTTTTCTTACTGTTAAAATAATATAATTTACCTAAAATATCAGTAGGTATCAACCCTTATATGTTTAAAATAGTTTTAATACATATTATGCGTTAAAAACGCTTAAAAAGGCGATTAGGAGCCATTTCCGGGTCCTATATAGAAAGCTGATATTTTTATTATTCCAGAAGGTTTAAAATAATGTATTTATCATATAAAACCAGTAGCAAAAGGTTTGGGGTCAAAAAGATATGTAAAACTCATTTTATAGCCCAAAAGGGCAAAACCGACAATTACCGGATCAAGCTTATAACTCTAAGTTATGCACAGCCTAAAATTAATTAAAATCTTCAAAAATCCCAAAATAATATATTACATCAGTGGGTAAAAAGTTTGATATAAAAAAGTGGGTTTAGATAGGCTATATGCTAATTATGCCGTTTAATCGCTAAAAAGCTTTCTAATTACGCTAATGAGCATAACTCTCAATCTACACCTCAAACTGATGTAAAATTTTGGGTACAAGTTTATAATTCAGTAACTAAGGTTTCTACTCTTTTACATTTTTTAAAAATCACATTTTATGGTGAAAAGGGCATAATAGTCAACAAATAAGCAATTAACGGAATCATGCATATTAATCGGATAACTAATGAACCACGGTGTATAATCACAAAGGGTTATACTAGCATGTAACCTAGTCCAATTAAAGCTCTAAGGCATTTCTAAATCATACTAAAACGGGTCAGAACTGAAGTCAAAGCAAAAGTCAAAGTTTTGTGACTTTCGGTTCCGAACCGGGTCTAAACAGAAAATTGTCGAATCAAACAAGCTTAGACCAGTTATTATACTTGTTACCAAGTTATATGAGTGATAAAATAGGTTACACGCCTTCTGCATTGTTAATTATGCGTTAATTCGGAGATTAGCATTATGTTGACTTTTTCTAATCAACTTTGACCCGACAAATGGTCTAGATAGAGTGGGAATCAGAGGGTGCCCTTTTAAGGGTTTAATGCCCACATAATTACCAACTTATAACTATGTTCAATTCGACTAATCACTGGACCATTAATGATTAATCGCTAAGTCAAACGGTAATTACGACGGTTTGACTTTTAAGCTAAAACTAAGTAAAAACTCAACTAAGAAAGGTTAAGCATACTTACTGAAGTCCTATGCACGATTTGGAAGGCTTAGGGTCTGCTCTTGAACTCCCAAAAGCTCCAGAAATGCAGAAGGAATGAGTGATCAAATGGTTGCAACATAAGGCCGTTTTATAGTATTCTTGAACCATTTTGATGATGACAACTAAGTCTATGGGGTGATCCAGATCAATAACAAGTGCTCCTAGGGTCTAAAAGCAGTAGGGGACGCGCATGGAAGTGTAAAATATCTGTTTAAGTCGGTTAAAACGTTTATATAGGCTGTTGTCCGATTTTCCGCATCTGGGCATGCCTTACGGACCGTAAGGCTTGACCCTTACGGTCCGTAAGCTATTCACAGAAGGCAAAAATTTTGCCCTTTCAAGCATACGAACAGGCAACCATGTATTACAAATTTTAGGCTTCTATAATTCAGTATGGGGCCTCATGAACGTGCCTTGAATAGTTTTGATCACCTTTAATGATGCACATTTGTCTTGGACATTATTGGAAAGCTATAAACGAAGGGTTGTCGTGCATTTCTTCATAGGATTCCACTTTTGAAATTTTGTATCAATTATTGTTAGTATTTACCAGGTTTGAGTATAACAGATGTTTATAATAATCATTAGGGTCTCGGGATTCTTAATGAGGTCGTTCAAAGGTATAAATTAACATGACGACACTTTTAAATCATGCCCTACATCTTTGACTAGATCCAGGTTTCTAACATTTTTGTCTTGTATGACACGTGTCGTTATTTTATTTGAACACGAATTTTCGAGGTGTTACATCCTCACCCCCTTAAAAGAAATCTCGACCTCGAGATTTATTGAAACAAATGAGGGTACTTTTCTTTCATTGTGGACTCTACCTCTCATGTGTACTCGGGACCTCTACGGGCATCCCATTTTACCTTTACAATAGGCACATGCTTCCTTCGAAGCTTCTTAACCTGTCGATCCTCGATCGACACAGGTTTTTCAACAAACTTCAAGCTCTCTTCTATGTGTACATCTGTATGTGGTATGACTAGTGATTCATCAGGGAAACACTTTTTCAGATTGCAGATGTGGAATACATTGTGAATACCACTGAGCTCTTTAGGTAAGTTTAACTTATAGGCAACTGATCCGACACGTTCGATGACTTCGAATGGTCCTATGTATCTCGGGCTTAACTTGCCTTTCTTACCAAATCGCATCACTCCCTTCCAGGGTGATACTTTAAGCAACACTTTGTCACCTACCTCGAAGTTAAAAGGTTTACGCTTTAAATCTGCGTAGCTTTTCTGCCTATCCCTGGCAGCTTTCAGGCGGTCACGAATCTGGACAATCTTGTCCGTCGTTTCAAAGACTATTTCAGGTCCTGACAGTTGGACATCTCCAACTTCCGCACAACAAACGGGCGTTCTGCACTTTCTACCATACAAGGCCTCGAAAGGCGCAACCTTAATGCTGGTATGGTAGCTATTGTTGTACGAGAACTCGATTAATGTAAGGTGGTTATCCCAACTACCACGTAAATCAATCACACATGCACGAAGCATGTCTTCCAAGGTTTGGATAGTACGCTCACTCTGGCCGTCCGTCTGAGGATGGTAAGCCGTACTGAAATTTAAGCGCGTGCCCAAAGATTGTTGGAAACTTTTCCAAAAATGTGATGTGTATCTAGTATCTCGGTCAGAAATAATAGACACAGGCACGCCATGTAAAGCTACAATCTTATCTACGTACAGTTGGGCTAACATGTCGGAGCTGTAGGTCTCCTTAATGGGTAGGAAATGTGCTGACTTAGTCAGTCTGTCTACGATCACCCATATGGTATCATTTCCTTTCCTTGTCTTAGGTAACTTGGTGATAAAATCCATAGTTACCATTTCCCACTTCCACGTAGGAAGTTCAGGCTGTTGTAGCAAACCTGACGGCTTTTGATGTTCAGCTTTGACTTGTGCACACGTCAAACATTTAGCTACATAGGTAGCTATAGACTTCTTCAAGCCTATCCACCAATAATTTGCCTTCAAATCCTGGTACATCTTATCAGCTCCAGGATGAATGGAATATTTAGAATTGTGGGCTTCCTGGAGAATAACATCTCGAAGTCCTCCATAAACTGGAACCCATATTCGTCCATTTAATCTCAGGATTCCGTCCTTGCCATAGGATAACTGTTCTTCAGTTACTCCTAGCTTTTCATTAGGATAGTTAGCTTCCAACACAGCTTCCTTCTGTGCAGCTAACAACCTTTCGTTCAAACTGTTCTTTATCTCAATGCTCTTAGCATTGATTCTTATGGGCTTCACCCTTTCCTTTCGACTTAAGGCATCGGCGACTACATTCGCCTTGCCTGGATGGTATCTTATTTCACAGTCATAATCATTTAAGGTTTCCATCCAACGTCGTTGCCTCATGTTCAAATCTTTTTGGTTAAATAGGTGCTGGAGGCTCTTGTGATCAGAATAGATCACACACTTGATACCATATAAATAGTGCCTCCATAGCTTCAGTGCAAATACAACGGCACCCAACTCCAAATCATGGGTGGTGTAATTCTTTTCATGCACCTTTAACTGACGTGAAGCATAGGCAATAACCTTGCCATTCTGCATAAGCACACACCTCATGCCCGTGTGTGATGCGTCGCAGTAAACTACAAATTCTTCGGTACCTTCGGGCAATGTCAGTACAGGAGCATTGCTTAGCTTCTGTTTAAGGATATCAAAGGATTCTTGTTTCTTGGGTCCCCAATTGAACTTAATATCCTTCTTAGTCAAAGAAGTTAGGGGTGCAGCAATCCTTGAAAAATTTTCAATAAAGCGCCTGTAGTATCCTGCCAATCCCAAGAAACTGCGAATTTCTGTGGGCGTCTTCGGCTCTTGCCAATTCATAACTGCTTCCACCTTAGCGGGATCCACTTAGATACCACGCTCACTAACCACATGTCCAAGGAATTGGACTTCTCGAAACCAGAACTCACACTTCAAAAAATTGGCGTAAAGCTTCTCCTGTTGAAGTAGTGAAAGAATACATCGAAGATGCTTCTCATGATCAACTTGGTTCTTCGAGTAGATGAAAATGTCGTCGATGAAAATGATGACGAATTTATCCAAGTAAGGCTTGCAGACGCGATTCATGAGATCCATGAACGCGGCAGGTGCATTAGTGAGCCCAAAAGGCATCACTAGGAACTCGTAATGACCATAACGAGTCCTAAATGTAGTCTTGTGTACGTCTTCATCTCTAACCTTCAGTTGGTGATAGCCTGACCTTAAGTCAATCTCAGAGAAGTAACTTGCCCCTTGAAGTTGATCGAACAGATCGTCGATCCTGGGCAAGGGATACCTATTCTTGATGGTAACCTTATTAAGCTCTCGGTAATCGATGCACAGACGCATCGATCCATCCTTCTTTTTGACAAATAGGATTGGCGCTCCCCATGGAGACGAACTAGGTCTAATGAAACCTTTGGCTAGCAATTCATCTAGTTGCGTTCTCAATTCCTTCATCTCTGTTGGTGCCAACCTATAAGGTGCTCTAGCAACAGGTGCTGCTCCAGGGATGATGTCAATTCTGAATTCTACTTGCCTATCTGGTGGTAAACCATGTAGTTCTTCAGGAAAAACTTCAGGGTATTCAGAAATGACGGGGATGTCTTCAATCTTGGGTTTCGGCTCATCAATAGTTACTTGTGCCATGTAGATGACACAACCCTTCTTCAAACACCTAGAGGCCTTGAGCATAGTCAATTGCTCAGGCAGTCCATATTGGGTATCTCCCTGAATGGTAAGTGGTTCACCAGACGGAGTCTTGATCACCACTTGCTTTTTATTGCAGACAATCTGGGCCTGGTTATGAGATAACCAGTCCATACCCAAAGCTATATCAAAACCAGCTAGTTTCAAAGGAGGTAGGGACAAAGGAAAAGAGTGGTTCTTAATGGATATGAAACATCCATCTAGTATGGTTGAGGCGGTTTCTAAGGTGCCATCTGCTAATTCCACCTCATACTTCAAACTTAAGGTTTTAACAGGTAGATTCAGTAATTTACAAAACTTATTATCTACAAAAGATTTATCAGCTCCTGAATCAGATAGCACTCTCGCATAAACATCATTTATGAGGAATGTACCTGTTATCACATTGTCGTCTTGCACTGCTTCCTTTGCATCCATTCTGAAGACTCTAGCATTGGTCTTCTTTCCTTCGTCAGCTTTCTTTGCAGACTTTGGGCAGTTTGTCTTAATATGCCCTTTTTCATTGCAACTGTAGCACGTTGCGTCTTTCAGTTTCTTGTACTCCAGGGTCCTATGTTCCGAGGATTTGCAAATTCCACATGGCCTCGGCTGGGATTGGGATTTCGATTCGAGTCTGCACTTCCCAAAATGGTATTTCTTGCAGACCTTACACTTGGGCTTATCCCCAGATTGATGCCCATCCTTTTTAGATCCAGACCCATTCTTGTGGTCATTGTTCCCTCGGTGCTTCTTGTTTGACCTTCGTGAATTGTCATCTTCACGTTTCCTTTTCTCGGCGTCCTTGTTCCTCAGCGATCTTTGTCTGACCGCGTCCAGTGTGAGGGACAAAGATATATCAGCCACAGATCTGAAAGTAGTTGGTCGAGAGGCCTTTACGCTTGCCTTTATCTCTGGGGCTAAACCCCCAATGAAACGAGCTATTCTTTTGGGTTCCGGGGTCACCAGATACGGAACCAACCTTGACATTGTATTAAAGCTCGTGAGGTAAGCTTGGCAATCTAGATTTGTCATTACCAATGAAAGAAAATCTGACTCAATCTTTTCGACCTCGTGCTGAGGACAGTAGTTCTCCCTGATGAGGGTAACAAATTAATCCCACGTCATATTGTACAGTGGAATCTTCCCAGTAGCTTGGATCAACGATCTCCACCAGGCTAAGGCCTCACCTTGAACGATTGAGACACAAACTTGACTATATCCCTCTCAGCGCACCCGCTGATATCCACTACTGTGTCCATCTCATATAACCACGTCATGCAGTCTATGGCTCCTTTTTCCTCAGTGAAATCCCTGGGTTTGCATGAAACAAAGTATTTGTAGGAGCAACCCTTATCACGGGGTTCTTGATTTAGTACAATCTTTTGAGATGGAGCACTGTTGTGGTTTGAGGAGTGTCGATCATCATCTTTCTTTGGTTCTTTCTTCTTGGAGGGAGGCTTGCTGTGAGCCTCAGAATGAGTCTTAGGCTTTGAATGAGGTACTGATTGGGCTCTGCTCCTAGTACTGCTTGCTTCACTATACTGCCTATCCAAGGCTTTTGTGACAGCATTGTCAATTAATGCTCGGAGTTCCGCGCCAGTCACATTAAACCTGGTGGCGTCCTGATTCTCTCTTGGCAGACTATTAATCTCGTCTGAGTCAGCCATGTATCTTGAACTGTTACATAAGATATTGACATTAATTGATTTGAGAGTTTATTATGGAATTGTCTTTTATGGCAATTCATTAACCATGGTAAAGATAGACCATATTGGGTTAATTTGTTAATCTTATTTAGTTAGGATTTTTATTATAATTTATCCTAATACAAAAACAATAACAGTTCTATTAGTAGCACAAATGGCCTAGTCACAGGGACATTTTTAAATCATAAGCCATGATTTCCGAGAATCAAGGCATTTAAGGCTTGAACATAGTTCACTACCATTCTCTGACAGGGAGTCGTAGACTACTACTGTCTTTTGTCTTATATGACAATGAGTATGGCCCGTAGGCACTACATCACAATCGGATGTTTAAATAATAAAGAATGGGGATAATTTACACAAGGGTGACATGTGTGATTTTGCGGATCACATTATCTCAGAATGTTAACACTTTTGCATATGTTAGCAAAGATTTGAATCTTTTTAAACAGGTTCTACCATATGGGCTAAGTCTTTATAATGACTTACTATCTAGGTTTTACCTTTTTAAGATTCTTATTAATATTCAACGCAGAACAATCCTATATTGAAATGGTTAATATGGATCTGAATCTAATTGGTGAACTACCGTCTTGGCCCTGTCTTTAACATGACATAAGGCTAGGTCTTGTTCTTTTAGATTTTATCATTTTAATATAACGATTGATCAAAAATGTTATTTATTTATTTCACATTCTATGTTTATGCATATAGTAACAATGAAAATTTCAATTAAACCATTCCACAACAAAGTTCTGAACGAGTACAAGCTTGCCCTAAACGGGTCTTCTAATAAGATAACATGCCCGCGCAGGGGCTCAAACAAACAACATACCCTCGCAGGGGTTTAAACAAAGACTTACCCACGCAGGGGTTTAACAAACAAACATACCCACGCAGGGGTTTAACAAACAAACATACCCACGCAGGGGTCAAAACAGCAAGACAGGCCCACGCAGGGGCTCAACTGAAACAAGGAAAATACAATCAATAATTGAAGGATTCAATGGTCCTTCTTGCTCTTCCCTTTTATTAAACTTGTCAATCCCTGGAAGAAACTTTGTCGCTCCCTGCGATCTCTGTGAACTACCCGCTCAACTTGATCCAGTCTTTGAAGAATTTCCTCATGCTCTGGTGGGGAGAACCGTGGTGGCTGCGGCTGATGCTGGAACGGGGGTCGAGTAGGTACTTGATACCCATGAGTTGGGTACTCCATTCCCCAAGGGGTTCCATAAGGTCCTTCAGGATGATGGGCGAGGTAGTTTGATGCCACTTGGTAAGGGTCCTCAGCATAGTTATAGGCGGTGAGCCGGCTGCTCAAACGGGTTGTACGTTGTTGACCCAGCGTACGTAGGAATCGGGTTACCAAAACCCATTGGTGGCGGTTGTGGTGTAACTGGTGCCGGATTTACATCTGGAATTTGGTTCGAGGGCCCACCCATCTGTGGGTCTTCATGCAGTGGCGGGTAGTGACTGCCACTGGAGTGATGGGGGGAGCTGAAGTGAAAATCCCCTCCTCGCGCAGACATACGTGCGCCCGTTCTCCTACGCCTTGGTGGTTCTGGAGGTGCTTGATGAACTGGTGGCGGTGGAGGCGGTGGCGTGACAACCACGAAACGTGAATCCCCAGAGGGATCCTGCTGTTGCTGCTGGTGAGGTGATGAATGGTGAGAAGGTGTGAAGTACCATTCATGTTGGTTAAACCTTGCTTGAAAACTGTCTGGACCACCATAGGGTGATCCGTGAAAAGAAGATCCATCAGAGATCTCAATAGGATGGTTGGGTGTACCGCTTGCGGGTTCGACGGGATCCGTGTCCTCGTCCATGTCCATAGCATTGTCTTCGGAGAAGTGGTCCTCTGGTCCCAATGGGTTAAAACCCACTGGTTCTTGTATGTAGTTTGTCGGGTTGAACCGGCCCTGAAAAACAGGTGTGGGGTTGCCAAAGGAATTGTGCGATAGGGATCGCTGAAGAGGTATATAGGAAGGTTGTGGGTTATCGGGCTCATTTTCTGAATGTGGCCCGAAGGAATGGCGGTAAGGAGGTGTTGAGCTGTGTGAAACAGACCGTCTAGCGGGCTCCACATTGGTCCTCCAGTTCTCTCGAGGATCGGCACTCGCAGTGGTAGAAGGAGCTCGCCTGTGCGAAGGCCCGACTTCGTGATCATTGGGGGCGGTGATTGGCCCCTTGCCTCGTCCTCTTCGTCTGAAAAATCTTGGCGGCATATTTAGACCTGTCAATATAACATAAGATAACAACAAAATATAAAGGACAAAGTTAAGATAAAAAAAAAACAAAACATTTTGGATTATTCCTATGTTCTTTGTCTAGACTCGAAAATTTAGGAATGTGCAATTGTGTCATTGAGATTAAACACAAAAGGCTAGTGTTTAATTCACTCAATGTTGGCTCTGATTCCAACCTGTCACACCCCGACTATCCACGTATCACCGGTGGGCCCGGTGGGGAGTATCGTGACGTGGTTGGTAACATAATAGTCAAACAACACAATATTTAAATGCACAGCGGAAGCAAAAGATAGATATATTTCAACTTTAATAAATGTAATATCAAGTATCACAAACAGTCGAAATTTATCCACAGGTGGATCAAAATAAATAGGAAACATTGTTCAAGAGTTTTGACATCCAAGCTTGCGAGACTTATTGTGGACGCTAGGAGAAAGCCAGCCTAGTTCGCGTAGTACCTGCCCTTAACCTTTTTGGAAAAATACGTCAGTTTACACTGGTAAATACAATCAACCGACTCATTTTGAAAAGAGTTTAAGAAAATTGGTTTGAATGCACGTGGCACAAATATCTTTTATAACTTGGGATAATTATTTGAATATAACAATTGTAAAAGAATTACATGTTTCTTATGCGTTCAGTAGCCCGATCCGCTGACCGGGTTAAAGATCAATAGACACACCACATAATATATATCCCGCGGCGAGTTACCCTTGAACAGGCGGTTATATTATTTTATTTATTTAGGCATCGACGGGTGTATGCCTACACCCCGTGCTTAGGTCGTGGCCATTTCGTAAAATGATGCCAAGGATATTCGGGACATGGTCATTAACCCCCCAAAGGCTTTAAGCAAATAAAACATTTCAAACGGGTCATCTCAATGATTTAATTTTCATACAATTAAAGATTCAATGCCCGACCAACCGGTATTTTATATACCGTACCCCAAGCCCGTATAGGGAAAATAAGTTAAAAGTATTTACCTTTGCAAGTATAATTCACAATTAGCAAATGCGGGTAGCTTTTACCGGGTCTCCTATTCTGGAACAAAGGTTTTATAATAACCTATTAGAATCCTAACGGCCTTTAGTTAAGCTTAAGCTTAGACCGATTAGTTTTAAAGATAGATACGGTTCAAACGCACGATTAAGCGAAGACCGGAATAGAATGTGATTTAGACCCGATAAGTTTGAAGACTTGTCTTATATGGATAATCTAAACACATTCTGGACTTTGAGATAAAAACGATAAGGTTTGACCCCTTTCGGCTAATTTACGTAAACTAGTTACATAAACCGAACCGAACGTGAAGGATGCGTAACGGGTAACCATAAGAGCCATATACAGGTTTCCTAAGTTAATATGCCTCAAATATGTTGTGACATCAGTAAGATATCTTTTATTATGCCCGAAACGAATTTAAACAAAAACTATGCCCCGTAGGGGCATTTTGGTCATTTACAAGGTTATGAAAGAGTTTAAGTATTTACTTGAGTTACAGGTCTGATATAATTAATAAAAATACTTAATTTAATAAGTTATAACAGTAGGGTATTGCATATATGTGAAATTTATTAATTATAACCAAACTATGCACCGTAGGGGCATTTTGGTAATTTCACATAAGCTTAAAAGCTCAAAACTGAACTCTAAGTTAAACAACTTTTGCTTACTGTTAAAATATTATAATTTACCTAAAATATCAGTAGGTATTAACCCTTATATGTTTAAAATAGTTTTAATACATATTATGCGTTAAAAACGCTTAAAAAGGCGATTAGGAGCCATTTCCGGGTCCTATATAGAAAGCTGATATTTTTATTATTCCAGAAGGTTTAAAATAATGTATTTATCATATAAAACCAGTAGCAAAAGGTTTGGGGTCAAAAAGATACGTAAAAAACTCATTTTATAGCCCAAAAGGGCAAAACCGACAATTACCGGATCAAGCTTATAACTCTAAGTTATGCTCAGCCTAAAATTAATTAAAAATTTTCAAAAATCCCAAAATAATATATTACATCAGTGGGTAAAAATTTTGATATCAAAAAGTGGGTTTAGATAGGCTATATGCTAATTATGCCGTTTAATCGCTAAAAAGCTTTCTAATTACGCTAATGAGCATAACTCTCAATCTACACCTCAATCTGATGTCAAATTTTGGGTACAAGTTTATAATTCAGTAACTAAGGTTTCTACTCTTTTACATTTTTTAAAAATCACGTTTTATGGTGAAAAGGGCATAATAGTCAACATATAAGCAATTAACGGAATCATGCATATTAATCGAATAACTAATGAACCACGGTGTATAATCACAGAGGGTTATACTAGCATGTAACCTAGTCCAATTAAATCTCTAAGGCATTTCTAAATCATACTAAAACGGGTCAGAACTGAAGTCAAAGCAAAAGTCAAAGTTTTGCGACTTTCGGTTCCGAACCGGGTCTAAACAGAAAATTGTCGGATCAAACAAGCTTAGACCAGTTATTATACTTGTTACCAAGTTATATGAGTGATAAAATAGGTTACACGCCTTCTGCATTGTTAATTATGCGTTAATTCGGAGATTAGCATTCTGTTGACTTTTTCTAATCAACTTTGACCCGGCAAATGATCTAGATAGAGTGGGAATCAGAGGGTGCCCTTTTAAGGGTTTAATGCCCACATAATTACCAACTTATAACTACCTTCAATTCGACTAATCACTAGACCATTAATGATTAATCGCTAAGTCAAACGGTAATTACGACGGTTTGACTTTTAAGCTAAAACTAAGTAAAAACTCAACTAAGAAAGGTTAAGCATACTTACTGAAGTCCTATGCATGATTTGGAAGGCTTAGGGTCTGCTCTTGAACTCCCAAAAGCTCCAGAAATGCAGAAGGCATGAGTGATCAAATGGTTGCAACATAAGGCCTTTTTATAGTGTTCTTGAACCATTTTGATGATGACAACTAAGTCTATGGGGTGATCCAGATCAATAACAAGTGCTCCTAGGGTCTAAAAGCAGTAGGGGACGCGCATGGAAGTGTAAAATATCTGTTTAAGTTGGTTAAAACGTTTATACAGGCTGTTGTCCGATTTTCCGCATCTGGGCATGCCTTACGGACCGTAAGGCTTGACCCTTACGGTCCGTAAGCTATTCACAGAAGGCAAAAATTTTGCCCTTTCAAGCATACGAACAGGCAACCATGTATTACGAATTTTGGGCTTCTATAATTCAGTATGGGGCCTCATGAACGTGCCTTGAACAGTTTTGATCACCTTTAATGATGCACATTTGTCTTGGACATTATTGGAAAGCCATAAACGAAGGGTTGTCGTGCATTTCTTCGTAGGATTCCACTTTTGAAATTTTGTATCAATTATTGTTAGTATTTACCGGGTTTGAGTATAACAGATGTTTATAATAATCATTAGGGTCTCGGGATTCTTAATGAGGTCGTTCAGATGTATAAATTAACATGACGACACTTTTAAATCCTGCCCTACATCTTTGACTAGATCCGGGTTTCTAACATTTTTGTCTTTTATGACACGTGTCGTTATTTTATTTGAACACGAATTTTCGAGGTGTTACATGGAGGTTTCCATGCTTTCAAGCATATCATTTTCTTTTGTAAAAATCATCACAATCAATCCACCAACAACAATAAACAACCTCTACTTACCAATTTGCCAAAAACAAGTGATAATCTACCACTTCATGAACTTGAATATTTGTAAAAATTTGTAGGAACTTACTAGTGTTATTAGTAAGCCTTGTTATCCTTTAAAGTGTGTTTAGTTCTTTAAAAACTTCATTTTTAAAGAAGTTAGATGTTTACAACTTCTTGTCACATTTTCTAAAAATGTTTCTTTATGAAATTTTCTTGTTTCACAAGTGTTTCTACACTTGTTTAACAACTAAAAATAGAGTTTGTTTTTGTAGGAACCAAGATTTAATAAAACTTATATTTTTAGATCTACAAGTGTTACTACTCACTTTGATCATTAATTTTCAAGAAAACCATTTAGTCATTCAAGTTCATGATTCATATGTGGATGATCCATCATCCTACCATATTTCTACTTTCTCATCTTGCTAGATTATGTTTTTAATCATGATCTAGCAAGATCTTATGATGATCAACATCATTTCTACAAACAATCAATGATCAACAAGCATAACAACTCATATTCTCCAAGATTACTTCATTAAACATGCTTATGTTCAAGTTTACTTCTTGTGATCTTTAGTGTTCTTCAATTTTTTTATTATGATTCTTCTTTAACCAATTAAAATAGCAGTAATATAGCAAGATCAAGACTCTTACCACTAGCACAAGGCTAGGGATGATCAAGTGTAGAAAACAAATGGATAAAAGCAAACAAGAGAGGTCCTTGATCTTCCACAAGCTCCTAGCTTCTTTGTATGATCTTTAACACCTTTGTATATGTATGGTTTGTATGGAAGATAAGTGATGATGGTGGTTATGTGGTGAGGGTGTTTCGGCCGAGACCAAGGGGAGGAGAAGAGGGAAGAGTGTTGGTGATATGTGATGAAAATGAAGATGGTTAAGGTCTTGTGGTTTCTTAAATAAACTTCCCACACTTCTTAATCCATTGGTCTACATGTTTAGTAAAGGTTATACAAGATCCAATATAATATGCAAATAAAATCTCATGGGTGGGGCCCTTGTTGGCCGATTGTAGGTGGGGGGGTCTAGATGTAGGTTGTAACTAGTAATTAGCTAAGTTGGTTATAATCCAAATATTAGTTCGATACTTAGTTACAAGATATTTATATGATGTGTTATGATGTTCAGGGATCATAATTAGCTTGGTAATGTTAAAACAGTGTTTTTAGTAAAAATTTGATGTTTCGGGTAGTGTCTGGTTGTTTGGTTGGTTAGTGGTTTGTTAAAGTGCTAAACCTTGCAGTTTAGTGTGCTTTATGTATCTTTTTGTGACACTTTTGATTCCCGACACTTAGGAAAGCATTCAGGACCATTTAACCATGTTTCTGCATAATATTAGATTGTTTAAATGCTGATTTTGCTGAATTTCTGCAGAATTCTGCAGTTTAGTTGAGTTTTAGGCACTTTCCGGCACTTAAACTATCTCTAGGAAGGCAGTTTTGTGATCCTTACTTTCCTACACACTATACTAGTGTAATACTTGGTTTTCGGCTCATTCTGTACCTCAACATCATATCTGTCTATGTTCTGAATTCTGTCAGCATTTTTCTGATTTGTGTGTTAACTGTGCTAACTGTACTTAATGCAGCATTTGAGGCAATACAGCTTTCATGCAATATTGGTATGACATTAAACAATGTATGATGCACATGTATGTATATGGCAGTAATCAGAAAGCGGTTAATTGTAATTCAGCACAGTCATTAGGCACTAATCATGGTTAATTAATTGTACGGATACCTGGATTTCTGACCATTGTCACATTCTCCCCCTGCTAAGAAAATTTCGCCCTCCAAATTTATAATACCTTAACTCCTTAGGGTTACGTCATGCATGTATGGATATGAATAACACCATAGTAACTAATCACAACACCGAATCAAGTCCTATTGAATCAGGTGAATCCAAGGACATCTTACTATATTAGGAATCCAATGGTTAAAAGGTATGTCTCTCAAAATTTGACGTCAAGGGGTACGAAATGTATAGATGTAACATCTGGTGTTACTTATTTCACAGGGGTCCATTAAAAGAGGAATTTCGACCAATAGAATTCCAATGGATCGTTTACAATATGCAAATGAGTTTTAGAAACAATAACATCCGCTAGCTGAACTCAAAATCAGCAAGCTCAAGTGTAACAGTAACATAAAAAAATGACCCGCCAACTTTTGAACAAATTAACGAATAAAATTAGTGTGTTGACGGTATTGAACCGCTAGAATACACCGTAATGGAATACAATCGAAGCTGGTGTACCATTGTCTTAATTCACAGTTGCATTAAGAATATTTAAAAGACAGTTAAGCAAAAATATGGGTAGTTGCGTGTGAAACGGTTGGCCCTGATTAGCACAAGCTACAAGTTTGTACCGACACCACAAGGTGCCGTAATGACATAATTCGATAATAATGGTGACTGAACAAGTTCACCGTGTTTGAATTCAAATGAAAGTGTACTGAAACAATCTGAAGATTTGATTTACACAATGTCATAGAGTTTTCAATTGAATATGGAACATCAAAGGACTACTGGTTCCGATCGAAGATGAAAAAGTGATAAATACCGCAAGGCATTCGATCGGTGATGAATGAAACGTTGATAGGTACACCGGAGTATAAAAATGAATTTGTGTACCATTGTCTTAACACGTGACTGTGGTAAGACTGCTTTCATATGATAAACAAAACGGATTTAGAGCAAGTCAATAAATAAACAATTAAACCCGTGTATGAGATGTGTGAATGAGATTAGCGCAAGCTTCAACTTAGTGAACGCATCACCACAAGGTGTCAAAATTAATGCACGATTTACTGGAGTTGTAGACCAAACAAGTCTACTACGACTCGGAAACAAAAGAGCATTTGTAAGGATAAACTTGAATATGACGCCTTCAATACATCATATGGTGTTTTGATTTGAATATGCGAAATGGACAAGTTCAAACAATTGAACTTGGTTTCAGTGCAACTGACAATAAATACATGTACCGACAAAGGAATTTCGGCATGGTTACCAAGATAAACCATGTGTGTAACTTGAAAGAAAAGAAGTTTCAAGAAAGTGTGTTGACTTGATAACAAATGAGTCAACAGTTACAATAAGGTAGGTTATTCAAGTCACAAATTAATAATTGAATTTAGCAAAATAACATTTGAACTTTGACGAAGCGCTTATTCGAAACGAAACCTCACGCATAACAGATGGTGCATGTGTAACATACGAATTTCCAGGAAATGAAGCAATGAGTTTTTGTTATAATGAATAAATGATCAAGTATAGAGACAAAGGAGTGTTTGCTTTAATGGAGAAAATTGATGCGACACAACTACCATTGAGAGGAGTAGAGATGCTAACATCTACTTGCTAGAAGCAAAAGTGGAGATTTTAAATAAAAGAAATTTGAGTACTTTACCCGTTTGGTTAACTAAAATAGCTTGCACGACGAAATGGTAGGGTTTGCCTTAGTTAATAGACGTGGTCTCCTAAGCGATAACCTTTAACAAGTTCCGACCTACGCTCCTGGTAGTTGATGCACATACGAAAGCTATCGTCCTTCTTCTTGACGAACAACATTGTAGCTTCTCAAGGCGAGAAGCTTGGTCTGATAACTCCCTTCTCTAGCCACTCCTGAAGCTGTGCTGACAACTCTTGCATCTATGAAGGTGTAAGTCGCTCAGGTGCCTTGGCTGCAGGCGCGGCGCCTGGAACTAAGTCAACGTGGAATTCAACTTGTCGTTAAGGAGGTAATCCTGGCAAGTCTCCGGGGAAGACTTCAGGGTATTCTCTTACCATAGGGGATATCTTCGAACTTAGGTTCTTCGGCTTCTCTTTCCACGACATGAGCCAAGGGGGCAACGCATTCTTTTCGAAAAAAACTTCCGTGCCTTTAAACAACTGATAGTCATTAGAGGAACATCTTGCTTCTCTTCATGAATCACGATTGTCTCTCCATTTGCCAATAGGGGATATGGATAATCTTCTCATGACATATGATCTCAGCTAGGTTACTCGACAACCAATCCATCTATGACATCAAATCTTCCCAATCTCAACTGGCAGCAGATCTATCGAAAACTCACGCTCTCTAAGTTCTAACATGCAGCCTTTAATTACTTCATTGGCATTCCACTAGCTTCTCATTAGTTAGTTTTATCGAATACGGGACATCTAACCAAGTATATTCTTAAACTCTAGAGATACGAAGCTATGGTCGGCATTGGTATCAAACAGCACAGATGCAAAATTTTTGGTTGATAGAGAACGTACCAGCAACCACCTCTGGATCCTGGCATGCTTCACGAGCTACGATGGTACATGCTCCTTCACGGTCCTGGTCATTCTTTAGGCATTCCTTCCTGAAGTGCCCCACGTTCCCGCATTTGAAGCAACCTGGAGTTCTACCATCATTGTTTCCGTCTTGGTTGTCGTCATTATTTCCTCCTTGCCTGGGATACTTCGTTCGACAGGCATACTTGTTGGGTCCTTCCCTTCCCCACCTATCGCACCAAGGCTTCTGGCATCGACCTTCATGGTGAAACTTGCACTCATCACATCTCGGCTTAGTCCCCAAGTAAACTCTCCGGAAATGCCTTACGCCACCACAACCTTGTCCTTGTTCTTGATTATTGTTGTTTCCGTCCTGGTAACCGTCGTTGTTGTTTTCTCCGCGATTTCCGCTGCCATCCTGACCTCCATTCCTATGTCCGGTACCGTACCAACATGTCTCCTTAGGGTGACCAACCTTTCCACAAGTTCCACATTTCACATACCTGCATCGCCCGTTATGATAACGTAGACAGTTGTTGCACGTAGGTGGGATACCTATGCGCTCTTTTCCCTTTTTGGCCCTGTTCTTGTTATTCGCCCGAGTGCCCTTCTTGAACTTTGCGAACTTCCTCTTGTTATCTCCCGATGGCTCCACATGAGTCTCCTTCTTCTCGTCAGGGGTTGAAAGCTTTTCTAGTCTAGCCGCTTCTTTAGTGAGCGCCACACTTAAGTCAACCGCATCGATAATTGTTGGAGGTTTCGATGCTGTTATCAAGCTTAGAACCTGAGGCGCCATCCTCTAGATGAGTTATTCGATTCTCTTAATCTCTGGTTCCACCAAGTATGGGACAACACGCACCAAATCATGAAGTCTTTGCACGTACTCCACCACCTTTGGACCTTCCATCTTTAGTCTCCAGAATTCAAATTCCAGCTTCTGGATCTCCATTTGAGAACAATACTCTCTACGCATCATTTCTTTCAGCTCATCCCATGTTAAAGCATTCGTATCAGCCTCGCCCAATATCTGAACCCAAAGGTTCCACCGTAACAGAGCCTCGTCTTGAAACAATCCAAAAACGTATGGGACTTGTTGCTCTGGCGTACAACCGCTCATTCGCAAAATATAATCCACATTCTCGACCCATTTCACAAAAGCTACAGCACCTCCAATGCCGTCGAAGTTCAGAGGCTTGCAGTCTAAAATCTGCTTGTAGGTACAACCTGTACCCAAGCAATCATCATTACAGAAAGCATTAGCAAAGCACACTTGGAATTGTCCAAACATATTATAATGTGTCTTAGGTGACTTAAACATTACCGTTAGGCGGGTTATTCCCTGAGGTACTTTCGCTGTGTTTGTAGCGAAGAACCTCGTGCCGAGCTATAGCCTGTGAGACGTGCGCTTGCCATTCTGCCTTGGTCAGCCGAATGATTTCTTGATGAGACATCTTCTAAGAAGAATTCGGATTGGTCAGGTCTCATTTGTTCAGGGAGTGTATATAGTTGTTTAGAGGTCATATGTACATACCCATAATAAATTATCATATCAACCAATCAAGCAACAGCATAATCATAGCATAAACAAGTAAATGGGAATATGTTTAATGAGAGTATAACAGACAAACACGTAACATTACAATCATAGCACAAACCTGTATATCGACAACATGTTTAACGAGAACATTACGATTGGGCTTTCATTAATCATTGACCACAAGGTATTGTTACATGTTTTGCAAAGTGTATCATCTCAAAAAGGAACACTGGGTCACCCTACCCTTGTCCCACAAGTCTTACCAATCTACAAAAGTCATACAATCAAATAGTGGTCTCCAAAAGGCTTCACAAGCTCAATTCAATGGTGGTGTTCTCATCACAGGTAATGCAATCTGCATAAAACTAAAAACCTACTGTACTGATGGCGGAGGAGGAGGAGGGAGGGAAAATCAAACTGAGAACATGTGCGAGCTCCTCCTCAAGCATGTGCACATGACGAAGCAAGTAACGGACCTACTGTTCGACAGTGAGGAATTGAGCATCAAACTCTGAAAAGGAGTAAGAGGATCAGGTGGACGTGCAAAAGGAGGTGGTGATGAACGAGGGGGAACGGAAGCATGCTGACAAGGACACGGTAAAGGACGCGATATCGACTCAAGTTCCAAGGCTCTGCGACTCATAACCTCAAGTCAGAACTGAAGCGAATAAAGTAACCCACTCTGTGTATATCCAGTAAAATGCGAGGGATGGTAGGGGTCTGAGGTCGGCATGGAATATGGTGGGGACCCTCTAAATGGCTCATCAGTTGGTGAAGAAGTTGTCACACCCCGATATTTCCACATATTACCGGTGGGCCCGGCGGGGAGTATCGTGGCATAGTTGATATCATCATAGTCAATACACACAATATAATGGCACAGCGGAAGGCTTGGTGAATAAACTATTACAAACCATAATGTCTGAGTGTCTGAATGAAAGAATATGCAGACTGAATTGTAATAAGATCCACAGGCGGATCATAAATAAAATACAAGAAACGGAAAATAACAGACTTCAGGTATCTAAGGATTTGCAAGATCCTCTTATATGACACCTAGTAGCTCCAGCCTATTTACGAGAAGTACCTGTCAATCAGTCTTTAGAAAATACGTCAGTTTACACTGGTAAATACAATTAACTGACTCATTTGAAAATATTTAAGAAAATTGATTTAAGTGCACAAGGCACAAAACATTTATAACTTGGGACAATTATTTAAGATAATCTTGTATACAGATTTATATGTTTGTCATACAATTGGGGCCGGTTGGAAGCCGGTCTTGATTAACCGACTCACCACATATAGAACCCACAAAGGAGTTATCCCCAACATGTGGGTTTATATTTTAGCATTTGCATCTGTCAGGTGTATGCCTACACCCAGTGCATAGGTCGTGGCCATTTTCAAATGAAATGAGCCGAGGATATCCAGGACACGGTCGTATTAACTGTAACACCCTAGTTACTAATTAACGATTTTTGTATGTAATTACCAACAATTAGATGTGTAGTTAAGACTACACATATTATAAAAATACGGGTTTATTAAAACTTTTACAAATTATAATTTATTCCACATAACGTGATCGAAAATCGTTGTTTTAAAATTTACAATGTGGCAAAGTGCGGAAGCATGTAACTGTATCGTGTTCGGTTCTTCGTTGAGCTTGATCGTCTTCCGGCATCCAAAGTGTACCTACATTTCATAAACATGGAATGCTTTATTCTTACGGGGTTTAAAACGTGACCGGGACACAATTGATTCCATAAACAAAAATTCGAAAATGTCCTCCACCGTAACTTACGGTGGCACCGTAAGTTACGGTGGCCCTTGAATTGATATTTCCTACCGTACAACAGTAGACAATCACCGTAACCAAAATAGCTCCACCGTAACTTACGGTGGCACCGTAAGTTACGGTGGCCCCTGCTTTCAGCCTTTCAATTTTTGCCGTTATTCGACACGAAAACTTTCGTATCTTTCAAACCGCTTATCCGTTTGACCTACCGTTTCTTCCTACATGATTGTAATTTAATCTTCCATCATATGGAGTTAAAATCCAACATCCGGATTAATAAAATTTAAGACTTTTAAGTCTTCGGCTTATTACTCTTTTACCAAAATTTTGACCCGTTTACACATTTATCAAACAAACATACTTGTTTGACCTTTATATCACGTACACTACTTCAAATTAAGGTTATTTACCATATTAGGTTATAATCACAGGTTTATTACACAATTTAAACCCGTTTTCACTCGTATGCTTATTTTGACCCGTAATCCCTCTTTTAACCTATGATTTTGTTTGAAAAGTCATTAAGCTTTCCAAATACAATGTTCCTTACCTAAAACATTTGGTTTACTTATCAGGTAACCAAATGTTCACTTTGACTACTTTTAACACTCTTTGAACCACAAGTTCTAAATGAGGGTTACCCTTTTTCACATACCTGTCGCAGATCAATATATTGACCCGTTTTTAATACCTTGCTTTTATAACCGCTAATTCATAGCGTTGCTAATACCCATTTGACATTTACACCTGAAATAATATAACTCGACAAAAATCATTAGTCGTTATTGTCAAAGGGTGATATCTTCACCTTTTGGCCCATTTGGTCTAAGTGACCGATTATGTTGACGAGATGATATTTATTACCATCTCATCTACATGACTCGCTCCAGTTTACATCGTGCGGTCATTTCACTTATTAATCATTTCTTAACACTTTTTAGCCTATCATGGTTTATGTTTTACTGTGTCTTTCAAAACCAATAATTATGGTCAACGCATGACCAATTTACCGATTTAACTCCTTTTAACCATCCACATGGTTTCTTGTCATGCTCGACTACTTTGTTCCGTACGTTTACACGCCGGAACATCATACCTCAATTATGTATTTATCTCATTCATAACTAATACGATAAGAGAATATTCTAACATATAAGACTAGTGTAAGCTATACTTACCTTGCATCCATGCCACGCCTTTCTTTCCGTACGCGCTCCGTTTGACCCGCTTCATCCACAAGCTTCCACCTAGCTTGTTAGGCGTCAAACTATCATCATTCACAAGGTGGTTAGATTAGTCATTAACAAATACGACTATTCCACCTTACGTATTTTCTATGTCGAAATCATTATTCGACTTCGTCATTAGTAAATTTTAACTTTCTACTAGTTAACTACCTCTAATCATATGATACGTGAAATTAACTAAAATCTACATTATGATTAGATTCCATATTATCACGTATCACCCCTAATTAAATAAATTAGGAAATTACGTGTTTCATTCATAGTTTCAACATATGAACTTTGTGGGCATAATTTATAACATCAACAATCAAGTTTCGTACCACTGAAAATAGGCTGTTTTTGGTGACCTGTTTAACCTGTTTACAAGTCTTCAAAAATTATGATTTTTTTTATTTGGTGTACCACTCGAAGGGTTAGACCTTGTGTTAAAATTTCAAGATCTAACTCTTTACCAAAAACTCGTAAAAATTCATTTACTAAGCTGCAATCAGATTCGTCACTTCTGACTGCAGCTTACGGAAAAATTCATATAAAATTCCTCGTTTATCCGATTGACGAAATTCCAATTGGAGATTTTTGGAATCACTTAATACTTTCTACAGTAAGAATTTGAGATCATAACTCAATTCCTAAATTGAGTTATGACATTCGTAATGGGCTGCAGATTCTGCCAGAAAACGCAGCTTGAACCTTTGATACGGAAAAATTCATAAAACCCTCAATTTTCGTCGAAAAAATGCGATTCCAGTGGGGTTTTAAAGATATTTCCTGGAACTACATTTTAGGCTCAAGAAACACATGTTTTTACCACGTTTTATCCAGGTTACAGTCAATACAAGTTGGCTGTAAATTCTGATCAAGAACCGTTTGAATTCAGCTTTCAAATTAAGCATGTTCTTGACATCATAACACTATTTCTTTAGCGATCAAAACCCTAAGAACATCTTATACCTCAATTTAGCATCAACAAAATCTGAATTTACTTGAGCTAAGCATGATTTCAATCTATACTTGTCTAGGGTTTACTCCTAGGCATTTAAATGTTCCTATTTCATCTACATATCATACATGCATCATCAAATTTCAGATTTCCCAATTTCATGAGAATTTCAAACAGAGAATTAACATCAAATTTTACATACCTTACAACCCTCTTGCAATGGGGATCACTAATCTGATCTCAGATTTCGATTTGGAGTAGATTTGCCCCTTCAATTTGATGAATTTGTGAGTGTTAGGGTTTTGAAGAGTGGGGGTCGCCCATTTCCTTGCTCCTGATCGAACCAGACATCCCAAATGGGGTGTTTGGTTTGTTTTTTTTTTATTAAATCTAATAATACAAGTTTTGATTTTAACAACATTGGCCCCTCTAATTTGGTTAGTTAATTAAGTAGGGCACAACCTACTTATTTCTAACAATATTCCCCACTTTTTAACTAGGTTAAACATTCCTAATTAAATTAGTGGGTTTTGGGAATCTATGACTAAGTTTAGTTTTAAGTCCCGTTAACTCGGGCCTTCTACAAACTTTGTTTCCTCAAAGTATTTATCCTCCTTAAATCTTTTATTCACTTTTTTTTTATTTAATATTAGGATTATTTATTTAAATCCTAATATTTACCGGGTTACTTTTACCGCTAACGGTATTTTACCCGTCATCTAGTATTAATGTGGTTTGATTACCAAACCCGTTTTCGGGGTGTTACATTAACCCCCAATGTTTATGTTATCAAACAAGACAGATTAAAACGGGTTATGTAAATTTATTAATCACAATCCGATTAAATGATTTCATACCCGACCAAGTGGTATTTTTATAATACCATATCCCAATCCCGTATAAAGGAAAATAAGTTAAAAGTATTTACCTGAGCAAAATGTGAAAAGTAACTCAGCCGTAAAATCCTAAAGCTTTATGTTGATACCTTCTACTGGATGCTACTTAATCTGTATAGAAGGTTTAATAACCTATTAGGATGCTAGCGGGTCTTTAGTTAAGTCAAAGACTTAGACCAGCTAGCTAGAAAGAAACTCTACGGTTCTAAACGCTAGATTAAGCGGAGACCGGAATAGAATGTGGTTTAGACCCGACAAGCTTGGATACTTGTATAATATGGGTAAACTAAACACATTTTGGAATTTGAGGATTTAATGATAAGGTTAAACCCGTTTCGGCTATTTCACGTAAACTAGTCACATAAACCGATCCGAACGCGTAAACGCGTAACGGGTAACCAAATGAATTATATACAGGTCTCAAATGTTATTATGCTTAAAATATATTAATACATCAGTAGGATGTTAACATATATGCCCAAAAAATAATTAAAACCAATCTAAGTCCCGTAAGGGTATTTTGGTCATTTTAATAATTATAAAAGAGATTTTATAACAAACTGAAGTTCTGGTCTTTGGTAATCAGTAAAAATATTTATTTTATCTTATTACATCAGTAAGATACTACATATATGTGAGGTTTACCATTCATGGCCAAAGTATGCCCCGAAATGGCATTTTGGTCATTTCACATATGCTTTTAAGGACATTTTTGGAAATCTGAGTTCATAACTTATACCTACTGTAATGATATTTAAATTTGTTTAAAAATTCAGTAGGTAACAAGTCTTAGGTGTTAAATATGGTTTTAAACTATACTATGCACCTTATTAGTGTAAAACTCGCTAATTGACAATAATCAAGATGTTTATGTAAATCTGAGATTTTGATCAGTTTTAAATGCTCAAAATAATTTATTTAATGTATGAAATCAGTAGGAAAATGTTTGGCATTCAAATCATTTGTTAATCTCATTTTATGCATGAAAAGGGTATTATCGTCATTTACCGAATTACACAAGAACTCTATGATTTAAACAGATTATAATCTGACCAAAAATCTTAAAAATACTAAAAATAATATCTTAATAGTAGGTAATGAGTTTTGGTTCAAAATCCAAGTTTAAACGTGCCTTATGCAAGATATCGCAATTTAATAAATAAAAAGCTTTTAATTACGATATCGAGCATAACTTCTGTTTCAAACCAAGAATTGATGTCAAATTTTCGGGACAAGCTTATATATCAGTAGCAAAGGTTTTTGTCCTCTCACATTTCTAAAAATCTCAATTATATGTCAAAAGGGCATTTACGGCATTTATAAGCATATTAACAAACAAGAGCATATAATTCAAACTACTAAGGACCAAGCAATATAACTCCAGAGGGTTATACTATTATATAATGTGGTCCTAAAGGAAGCTTAAAACATGGGAGAATTAAGCTTAATCGGGTTAGAACTGAAAGTCAAAGCAAAAGTCAAGCTTTTGCGACTTTCGGTTATAAACTGACCTTAGACTGATAATTGTCGGGTTAGACCTGATTAAACATGTTTTAATACTAATTACCAAGTCATTAGAATGTTAAAATATAATTTAGAACCTATGTTTTATTAGTTTAAAGCATTTTTAAAGTTTCAATCCAGTTTGACTTTTTGACAAATTAGTTTGACCCAACAATTAACTAATCAAACGAGATAATTAGGAGGTGCCCTTTTAAGGGTTAATCACCTATCTTAATATGGTTCCATAACCACTCTCATTTCGGTCAGTGGCTGGACTATTTATGATTAAACCAAAAGTCAAAGCTTAATTACGATATGTTTGACTTTTAGGTTTTTAAGCTAATAAAATGAACTAAGCAGGGATTAAAACTCTTACACAAGGTCCTTGCTATCTTTTCTACACTTCTTAGTCTTCTCCTAATGCTTGCTACCTCTAGAAATGAGTTTTGAAGTTGTTGCAACCAAATGAGCAAATAATATGTTCAACATGGAGGCCTATTTATACTTGAAATCCTTGATTCAAGATCACTCCAGGTGTAATGGGAGTGTTTAGGATCACTCCAAGTGTCCTAGTGGTATCCTAAAACCGACAACAAGCCCCAAGTATCGAAATTCAGGCACCTAAGGCGGTGGAACATGCTGTAACCAGCAGCTGTCAAGTTTTTGCAGACCTGGGCGTTTGTCGCGGCCCGCGTAGGATCAGAAGGGGGCTTACACGCCCCGCGTAAATCTGCTGTTCAGGTTAAAAATGTTTCAAACATGGCAGTTTCAGTCCCTGGTAAACCTTATTTAACCTCATTTTTGGCATATAAGGCCCTTGTAGTTAGTTTGTAGAGGTTCAAGGGAGTATAACCAAACTCCGTTAGGCCCGGTTTCGTTAAATATCACTATGAACACAAGTTTCATCACATTGACACTTTTCACCCAAAGTCTTGAAAACTTGCTTAACGATCTCGAAACCACTTGAATTTTATACCACTTATTCTTGAGAGTATATTTGAATATTTCGAAGCCTCGGGTTCGTTAAAAGGTCACTCAAAGGTAAGAATTGACATGTTGACACGTTTAACCCTTGTAGTTTATAATCTTCTGATTATTTTCATGAACGGCTTCTTATATTCAATTAATCACTCGTTTAAGAATATATTCTTCATGTATGGTTATTCAGAGGCACAAGTTTGGCATGTTAACACCTTTAGTCCTTGTGGTTTCATATTTTAATCGTTTGGCAACTTTAGTCTTTCAAACTCAATCTTTCACATATCTAGAGTTTAGGACACGTGTCTTTACATAATTGGACACGTTTTTACGTGGTGTTACATCCTCACCCCCTTAAAAGAAATCTCGACCCCGAGATTTACTGGAATAAGTGAGGGTACTTCTGTCTTATAGTGGACTCAACTTCCCACGTATATTCAGGGCCTCTACGAGCATCCTATTTAACCTTTACTATAGGCACGTGCTTCCCTCGGAGCTTTTTAACCTGACAATCCTCGATCGATATAGGTCTTCCAAAAAACCTCAAGTTTTCATCAATCTGTACGTCTTTATGAGACATAGCTAGCGATTCATTAGCTAGTCATTTCTTGAGATTACAGTTGTGGAACACATTGTGGATTCCACTCAGCTCCTCAGGCAAGTTTAGCTTATAAGCTACACTGCCGACACATTCGATAATTTCGAATGGTCCAATATACCTCGGGCTCAACTTGCCCTTCTTACCAAGGTACATCACTCCTTTCCAGGGTGATACTTTTAGTAAGACTTTATCGCCCACTTCGAATTTTAGAGGTTTCCGCCTCTTATCAGCATAACTTTTCTGCCTGTCCCTGGCAGCTTTCAGGCGGTCACGAATCTGGACAATCTTGTCCGTCATTTCAAGGACTATATCAGGTCCTGATAACTGAGCTTCTTCTACTTCCGCCCAACAAACAGGCGTTCTGCATTTCCTTCCATATAATGCCTCAAAAGGCGCAGTCTGAATGCTAGTATGGTAGCTATTATTATAGGAGAACTCGATCAAAGGTAGGTGGTCATCCCAACTACCACCTAAATCAATAACACATGCACGAAGCATGTCTTCCAAAGTTTGAATTGTACGTTCGCTCTGTCCATCAGTCTGAAGAGGGTAAGCAGTACTAAAATTCAGACGAGTGCCTAAAGATTGTTGAAAACTTTTCCAAAAGTGAGAGGTGTATCTAGTATATCTATCGGATATAATAGACACCGGCACTCCGTGGAGGGATACAATCTTATCCACGTAAAATTAAGCTAGCTTGTCGGAGCTATGAGTCTCCTTAATGGGTAAGAAGTGTGCTGACTTCGTCAATATATCAACTGTGACAACTCGAATTTCCAAGATTTCCATCTTCGCATTAATTGCACGTTAATTGTTTATGTTGTTTGTTTACACGACTCGTTGTTTCGCAACGGTACACGCTTGTAATATGTTAAATCGTGTTGTGAATGATATGTTATATTTGTTGTGCGACATAAATGTGTTTGAGGATATATGGTTGTATGTCTGCTTGTATTTGGTTGTATGAGCAATATATTAGTATGTTTATTATTAAACATGGAACTATAGTCGAAATCACCCCAACCCAAATGCCCCACCCACGAAAACACCCATGTTGTTAGTCCATTATGTGGCCAATGAAAACAAGAACGGGTTTTGGCCCAAGACCATTCTGCCGGCCCACTTGTGTGGTCTTTTGGCCTTATAGCTATTGTGTACGTAACCTTCATCATTCTCTTTATCTTATCAAAACAAACCAAACCAAACCCTAAACCCCTCTAGGGTGCATCGGCAGAAGTGAACCCCCCCCCCCTCGAAGTCTTGTGCTCGAACATAACTCTCCATCTCTAGGTCAGTTATATCAGTAATTTCTTTGTTATGTTGGCCCTATATTCTATCATGCTAGTACATGTGTTATGTCTCGAAAATGCAACCAATGTGGATAATGATTACTTCATGTTGTCGGCTGTCTGTTTATGTTGCATGAGAATTGTCAATTGAAATTGCAAACTTCAAAACAATCAAATTGATAACTTTGACTAGAGAATGGCGGCCATGTGTTGGTCTAATCAAATAACAAGATTCCTCATTAATGTTGTCAGTAGGATCATTAGGTGCATTGAAGGTTGTGATGATTCATATGTATGCCACTAGTAAGTGTCTTGTATGTATAATTAATATTAGATTATGTGGTCACATGCTGTTTGGTTCGAAATACACATAATCTAGGATATAGTCTGTTAGATGGTGTCTTGATAGTTAGCAATGATTGATTATTGTGATCGATTGATGTTATCGGTTGTCTAAATGCTAGCAGATTAGGGTTTCTGATAATCACAACAACTTGCTAGTGCTGAATAATGGTTGAATATTATTCATGATTGTATGATGATTGAGAATGATAACTGAATTATGACCGTGTGATGGGATTGATGTTATGATAATATAACTGTTAGACGGATCAGTAGGGTTCTCCGGTATAGTAACTGTTAATGATGTTGTTGAAGTCCCGGACGAAAACACAGGGATCAGACAAAAACACTTCTGTGTTTTCGTCACACCTCATGTCCAACGAAAACCAAAGGGTTTTCGCCACTTTGTGATTTCGTTGAGGGGTTCTGCACAGTAACGTGGTTAGCTAGTTAACTCTGTTAATTAATTAAATCTGATAGTTTGTTAATACTGTTAGTTACCGACTATGTTTAGTCTATTAACTAAGTTAAGTTTATTAACTCTGTTATACTCTATTAACTCTGTTAACTTGACAAATATGTTAAGTTGCTAACACTATTAAACATGTCAGTATGTTATGTGTGTATGATAACTCTGATTAATTCTGAATGATTCTGTTACGTATGTTCTCTATGCTAAGTGCGTAAATCTTGTCAAGTGTGGAACCTCGTTAAACCTGTTAAACGCCGTTAGACATGTTAATGGTTAATATTGTTCGAATAAACTGAGAAAGCCCTCATGTGAAGCATGGATTTGCATGACTTTGATTAATTGCTTATGTGATACATGATAATTGCTTAAACACACTTCGTGACATAAACGGCATGTGAATCTTTACGAGTTTAACTGATTGAGTATACGTGCACTATAGGACTTGACTGATTTCTTGTGAGCGCATAGTTAAGCATACCGAGCAAACCAAGGTGAGTTAACATTTCCAAGGCATGGGATTCCCGGTGGGTTGGGAATGGTATTGATGGAATGGTATTGATAGATATGATAGACTTACGTAAAACCTACGTAAAACACTAGACTACTTACCATCGTCCTCAGGTTTCGAGGGACACTTACGTAAAACCTACGTATACTTGTGCTTACTACTGTCCTCAGGGTTCGAGGGACACTTACGTAAAACCTACGTATACTTGTGCTTACTACTGTCCTCAGGGTTCGAGGGACACTTACGTAAAACCTACGTATACTTATGCTTGCTACTGTCCTCAGGTTTTCGAGGGACACTTTACGTAAAACCTACGTAAACCTCACGCGTACCACTGTCCTCGGGTTAAGAAGGGCACTTACGTAAAACCTACGTAAACCTCGTACGTACTCCTGTTCTCGGGTTAAGAAGAACAATTATGGTTACAACTAGTCTAGTATATACAACATGGGAAGCCCCCACCAATTGAACATACAAAACGGTTTAGTTAATAACGCACTGTTATACAACGAACTTACTTACTGTGAACTCACTCAACTAGTTGTTGACTTTCTGTTACATGCCTTGCAGGACCATAGGTACTCATGGAGCTTGCACGGGAGGCGCGATCGTTGTGGGCACATGGACTGTTGAGTTCCATGATAAACATTTACATTTTGTGAACTTAATACTTATGTTGGGTTTTTACATTTATGCTTCCGCTAAACATTGATACTATACTTTGGTTTTTGGAACACCTTTCATATCGTTTGGTTGCGTTACACTTACTATTTACATTGTTCAATATGATTGGTGGCTTGATCCTGGTCATTTCACGCCTCCAAGCGGTGGCACTCCGCGTGTGGATTTTGGGGGTGTGACAGATTGGTATCAGAGCCATTGGTTATAGAGAACTCGGTTTTAATAAGGGGAAAACGTTTTTATTAAAACCAGACTATAACCTGTACAGTGCTCAACGATCCACAACGACGCCTCGCTCCACGTGCAAGATTACATAGAACTTTGCTCATGGTATGCTTAGATAAACGTAACAACTATTGCTTGAGAATACTTATGTGCTCACTCTATTCTGACATTGCACTTTCGCGAACCTCTCTCACTCATGTTCTCCTTGATATCAAGATCATGAGTGGACGCGTTAACCTAACTCAAGCCCAGTTGGCGGCTTCGATCACTGAACAAGTTACTGCAGCACTTGCAGCTACCCAGGCAGGAGGTGTAACCTGCCATCACCACTTACTCTAGGATCTTTAGATCCTACTCTCGTAAACCAACACTCGTGCTCAAGTATGTTTACACTTACGCACACGACAGGTCAACACGCTCAGCCACCTGTGTGCACGTTCAAAACTTTCATGGACTGTCGTCCTAGTACTTTCAGTGGCACTGAAGGAGCCGTTGGACTCCTCCATTGGTTTGAAAAGCTCGAGTCTGTCTTCGAGATGTGTGAATGCCCTGAGGCTCGTAGGGTGAAATATGCCACTGGTACTCTCGAAGGCACTGCGCTGACTTGGTGGAACGCGCAAGTTCAGGTGCTGGGGCTGGCGGCTGCTAATGCCACCCCATGGAATGATTTTAAGGAACTGATCAAATGTGAATACTGTAGTCGTGATGACATCCACAAGCTGGAAGTGGAGTTCTTTAACCTGAAGATAACGGGGTCAGAGATAGAAGCGTACACGAAACGATCCAACGAACTGGCAGTGTTATGTCCAACTATGGTGGATCCTCCCATCAAACGCATTGAGCTGTACCTCAAAGACTTAGTACCAGAGATTCAAAGTCATGTGACTTCTGCTAACCTTGCTACTATCCAGGATGTTACTCGTCTTGCTCATCGTCTCACAGACCAGGCAGTGGAACAGAACAGGCTGCCTAAGCGTATCGGTACTACTACTACTATTACTACCTCTGCTATTCCCAGTGATAACAAGCGAAAATGGGATGGAACCTCCAGCAAGGGTTCAACTTCGGTTCAGTCCCAGGCACAACAGCGAAAGACAGATAACTACCAGAGCCCCAGTCAGCAGTCGTCTGGTAGTCAAAGGCAGGGTGGATATCGAGGAAATCACCCAAAGTGCAATAGATGCAACAGACACCACAGTGGTCACATAGTCAAGGGTTGTAACCTCGTCTTAGCTGGTCAGACATTCTCCATCAACCCCATTCCTATAGTCTTGGGTAGTTTCGACATCATCATTGGGATGGATTGGTTATCCCAACAGCAAGCAGAGATCCTATGCAAAGAGAAGATTGTTCGTATTCCCCGTTCTGGCAAAGAACCTCTCGAAATTCAAGGCGACAAGAGTGGTGCTGTGGTGGGCATCATTTCTTTTCTCAAGGCCCAGAAGTGTTTGCGAAAGGGTCACACCACTATCATAGCACTTGTTACTGACGCATCAACGAAAGAGAAGAAGATTGAGGATATTCCAGCTGCGCGACTTTCCTCAAGTGTTTCCTGAAGATCTACCTGGGCTACCGCCTCATCGCCAGGTCGAATTTCAGATCGAGCTAGCTCCAGGAGCAGCACCAATAGCTCGCGCACCGTATCATTTAGCTCCAACCGAACTGCAGGAATTGTCCAAACAACTACAAGAACTCTTGGATAAGGGTTTTATTCGTCCTAGCTCTTCTCCTTGGGGAGCTCCAGTATTATTTGTGAAGAAGAAAGACGGTACCTTCAGGTGACTGTGAAGAATCGCTATCCTCTTCCACGTATTGATGACTTGTTCGACCAGTTGCAAGGGTCGAGCTACTACTCGAAGATTGATCCGAGGTCAGGCTACCATCAACTGAGAGTCCGGGATGAGGACGTCTCCAAAACAACATTCAGAACTCGTTACGGCCACTACGAGTTTCTTGTCATGCTATTCGGGTTAACGAACGCACCGGCAGTCTTCATGGATCTAATGAGCAGAGTGTGCAAGCCTTACTTAGACAAGTTTGTGATTGTTTTCATCGACGACATCCTGATCTATTCTAAGAGTCAGGAGGAACACGAGCAGCATTTACGACTTATATTGGAACTTCTTCGAACAGAACAGTTGTACGCCAAGTTTTCAAAATGCGACTTCTGGCTTCGTGAAGTCCACTTTCTAGGCCATGTGGTAAACAAGGGTGGGATACATGTTGATCCATCCAAGGTAGACTCGATCAGGAACTGGCCTGCACTGCGTACACCAACGGAAATACGCCAATTCTTGGGTTTGGCAGGTTATTACAGACGGTTCATTAAAGACTTCTCAAAGATTGCACAGCCGCTCACACTACTGCCACAGAAAGGCATTACATATCGTTGAGGTAATACACAGGAAACAGCTTTCCAACACTTAAAGGATAGACTCTGCAGCGCACCTATTCTCTCATTGCCAGAGGGCACAGACGATTTCGTGGTCTACTGCGACGCATCGATTCAGGGTCTTGGTTGTGTATTGATGCAACGGGATAAAGTTATTGCTTACGCTTCGCGCCAACTTAAAGTTCACGAACGGAACTACACGACGCACGATTTAGAGCTGGGAGCTGTTGTCTTTGCACTTAAGATATGGAGACATTACATGTACGGTACCAAGTGCACTATCTACACCGATCACAGGAGTCTCGAGCATATCTTCAAGCAGAAGGAATTGAACATGCGACAACGACGATGGGTCGAACTACTGAATGATTACGAATGTGCCATCAAGTACCATCCAGGCAAAGCCAATGTTGTTGCCGATGCCCTCAGCCGAAAAGATACTACGCCTAGACGCGTGCGAGCACTACAACTTACTATTCAGTCTAGTCTCCCGGCCCAGATACGAGATGCTCAGGTAGAAGCATTGAAACCAGAAACCATCAGGCCTACTTCAGCAACCCAAGATACCACAATGGAAATGGGAGGAAATTTCCATGGATTTTGTTACTGGCCTACCTAGATCCCAGCGTGGGAACGATACTATTTGGGTGATCGTGGATCGACTCACAAAGTCTGCACACTTCTTGGCTATCAAGGAAACGGACAAGTTCTCCACCTTAGCAGATGTTTACCTTAAAGAAGTGGTTTCGAGGCACGGAGTGCCAACCTCCATTAGTTCGGATCGTGATGCACGATTCACTTCAGAACTATGGCAAGCAATGCACAAAGCTTTTGGCTCACGATTAGACATGAGCACAGCTTATCACCCTCAGACGGATGGGCAGTCTGAGCGCACTATTCAAACTCTAGAAGACATGCTTCGAGCATGTGTTATCGATTTTGGCAACAGCTGGGAAAGGCATCTCCCGTTAGTGGAGTTCTCGTACAATAACAGTTACCACACCAGCATCCAAGCCGCTCCATTCGAGGCATTGTACGGGCGTAAATGCCGATCACCTCTTTGTTGGGCAGAGGTGGGTGATAGTCAGATCACAGGTCCAGAACTGGTAGTAGACACAACAGAAAAGATTGCTCAAATACGACAACGCATGGCGGCAGCTCGCGACCGTCAGAAAGCTTACGCCGATAAGGGCGGGAAACCATTCGAGTTCCAGGTTGGGGATCGAGTGCTACTCAAAGTTTCACCCTGGAAGGGTGTGGTTCGTTTTGGCAAACGAGGCAAGCTCAATCCGCGATATGTCGGACCATTCGAGATCATTGAGAAAATAGGCAAAGTGGCCTACAGACTGAACTTACCAGTTGAACTCAGTGTAGTTCACAACGTCTTTCACGTGTCGAATCTGAAGAAGTGTCTGTCAGATGAGACCCTCATAGTTCCTTTGAAGGAGCCTACTATCGACGAACAGTTGCGATTCGTCGAGGAACCAGTTGAAATCACGGACCGGGATGTTAAGGCCCTCAAGCACACCAGAATACCTCTTGTTCGAGTTCGTTGGAACTCCCGTCGTGGCCCAGAGTTCACCTGGGAATGAGAAGATCAAATGAAACTCAAGTATCCCCACTTATTCGGAAACAGTGCAACCACTACTGAGGCTGAAGCTACCACGGAATTTCAGGATGAAATTCCAGATCAACTGGGGGAGGATGTGACACCCCAGGAAAACCAGTAAACTACACAACACAATTAGCTTCCTCAGTAACCGCGTGCTAAATTTCGGGACGAAATTTCTTTCAAGTTGGGGATAATGTGACAACTCGAATTTCCAAGATTTCCATCTTCGCATTAATTGCACGTTAATTGTTTATGTTGTTTGTTTACACGACTCGTTGTTTCGCAACGGTACACCCTTGTAATATGTTAAATCGTGTTGTGAATGATATGTTATATTTGTTGTGCGACATAAATGTGTTTGAGGATATATGGTTGTATGTTTGCTCGTATTTGGTTGTATGGGCAATATATTAGTATGTTTATTATTAAACATGGAACTATAGTCGAAATCACCCCAACCCAAATTCCCCACCCACGAAAACACCCATGTTGTTAGTCCATTATGTGGCCAACGAAAACAAGAATGGGTTTGGGCCCAAGACCATTCTGTCGGCCCACTTGTGTGGTCTTTTGGCCTTATAGCTATTGTGTACGTAACCTTCATCATTCTCTTTATCTTATCAAAACAAACCAAACCAAACCCTAAACCCCTCTAGGGTGCGTCGGCAGAAGTGAAACCCCCCCCCCCCTCGAAGTCTTGTGCTCGAACATAACTCTCCATCTCTAGGTCAGTTATATCAGTAATTTCTTTGTTATGTTGGCCCTATATTCTATCATGCTAGTACATGTGTTATGTCTCGAAAATGCAACCAATGTGGATAATGATTACTTCATGTTGTCAGTTGTCTGTTTATGGTCACATGCTGTTTGGTTCGAAATACACATAATCTAGGATATAGTCTGTTAGATGGTGTCTTGATAGTTAGCAATGATTGATTATTGTGATCGATTGATGTTATCGGTTGTCTAAATGCTAGCAGATTAGGGTTTCTGATAATCACAACAACTTGCTAGTGCTGAATAATGGTTGAATGTTATTCATGATTGTATGATGATTGCGAATGATAACTGAATTATGACCGTGTGATGGGATTGATATTATGATAATATAACTGTTAGACGGATCAGTAGGGTTCTCCGGTATAGTAACTGTTAATGATGTTGTTGAAGTCCCGGACGAAAACACAGGGATCAGACAAAAAAACTTATGTGTTTTCGTCACACCTCATGTCCAACGAAAACCAAAGGGTTTTCGCCACTTTGTGATTTCGTTGAGGGGTTCTGCACAGTAACGTGGTTAGCTAGTTAACTCTGTTAATTAATTAAATCTGATAGTTTGTTAATACCGTTAGTTACCGACTATGTTTAGTCTATTAACTAAGTTAAGTTTATTAACTCTGTTATGCTCTATTAACTCTGTTAACTTGACAAATATGTTAAGTTGCTAACACTATTAAACATGTCAGTATGTTATGTGTGTATGATAACTCTGATTAATTCTGAATGATTCTGTTACGTATGTTCTCTATGCTAAGTGCGTAAATCTTGTCAAGTGTGGAACCTCGTTAAACCTGTTAAACGCCGTTAGACATGTTAATGGTTAATATTGTTTGAATAAACTGAGAAAGCCCTCATGTGAAGCATGGATTTGCATGACTTTGATTAATTGCTTATGTGATACATGATAATTGCTTAAACACACTTCGTGACATAAATGGCATGTGAATCTTTACGAGTTTAACTGATTGAGTATACGTGCACTATAGGACTTGACTGATTTCTTGTGAGCGCATAGTTAAGCATACCGAGCAAACCAAGGTGAGTTAACATTTCCAAGGCATGGGATTCCCGGTGGGTTGGGAATGGTATTGATGGAATGGTATTGATAGATATGATAGACTTACGTAAAACCTACGTAAAACACTAGACTACTTACCATCGTCCTCAGGTTTCGAGGGACACTTACGTAAAACCTACGTATACTTGTGCTTACTACTGTCCTCAGGGTTCGAGGGACACTTACGTAAAACCTACGTATACTTGTGCTTACTACTGTCCTCAGGGTTCGAGGGACACTTACGTAAAACCTACGTATACTTATGCTTGCTACTGTCCTCAGGTTTTCGAGGGACACTTTACGTAAAACCTACGTAAACCTCACGCATACCACTGTCCTCGGGTTAAGAAGGTCACTTACGTAAAACCTACGTAAACCTCGTACGTACTCCTGTTCTCGGGTTAAGAAGAACAATTATGGTTACAACTAGTCTAGTATATACAACATAGGAAGCCCCCACCAATTGAACATACAAAACGGTTTAGTTAATAACGCACTGTTATACAACGAACTTACTTACTGTGAACTCGCTCAACTAGTTGTTGACTTTCTGTTACATGCCTTGCAGGACCATAGGTACTCATGGAGCTTGCACGGGAGGCGCGATCGTTGTGGGCACATGGACTGTTGAGTTCCATGATAAACATTTACATTTTGTGAACTTAATACTTATGTTGGGTTTTTACATTTATGCTTTCGCTAAACATTGATACTATACTTTGGTTTTTGGAACACCTTTCATATCGTTTGGTTGAGTTACACTTACTATTTACATTGTTCAATATGATTGGTGGCTTGATCCTGGTCATGTCACGCCTCCAAGCGGTGGTACTCCGCGTGTGGATTTTGGGGGTGTGACATCAACTATAACCCATATTGTATCATTTCCATGCCTTGTTTTAGTTAACTTGGTTATAAAGTCCATAGTTACCATCTCCCACTTCCATGTGGGAAGTTCCGGCTGTTGAAGCATACCTGATGGCTTTTGATGTTCAGCTTTAATCTAAGCACAAGTCAGGCACTTAGCTACATGGGTGGCAATAGATTTCTTCAAACCTATCCACCAATAATTAGCCTTCAAATCCTGATACATCTTGTCACCTCCATGGTGAACTGAGTATTTGGAATTATGAGCTGGATGATTATATCTCGAAGCCCTCCATGAATAGGAACCCAGATTCTTCCATTCATTCTAAGAATTTCATCCTTGCCAGGTGCTAACTGTTCAGCAGTCACACCTAACTTTTCATCTGAAAGGTTAGCTTCTAACACAGCATCTTTCTGTGCAGCTAATAGCCTTTCGTTCAAACTATTCTTCAGTTCAATGCTCTTGGCATTAATCCTGATAGGTTTAATCCTTTCCTTTCGGCTTAGAGCATCAGCGACTACATTCGCTTTGCCAGGATGGTAGCGAATTTCACAATCGTAATCATTTAGAGTTTCCATCCAGCGGCGCTGTCTCATATTGAGCTCTTTTTGATTAAATAAGTGTTGGAGACTTTTGTGATCAGAAGAGATCACACATTTAGTTCCATATAAAAAGTGTCTCCACAACTTTAATGCGAATACAACAGCACCCAACTCCAAATCGTGGGTGGTGTAATTCTTTTCGTGCATCTTTAGTTGTCCTGATGCATAGGCAATCACCTTGCCCTTTTGCATAAGTACACAACCCATACCGGTGTGTGACGCATCACAGTAAACGACAAACTCTTCAATTCCTTCGGGCAATGTCAATACCGGAGCATTGCTCAATTTCTGCTTAGAATCTCAAATGATTCTTGTTGCTTTGGACCCCAATCAAATTTAACATTCTTGCAGGTCAGAGAAGTTAACGGTGCAGCTATCCTCGAGAAATTTTCAATGAATCTTCTATAATATCCAGCTAAACCCAGAAAGCTGCGAATTTCTGTAGACGTCTTCGGTGCTTCCTAGTTCATGATGGCTTCTATCTTGGCGGGATCTACTTAGATGCCATGCTCACTAACAACATGTCCAAGAAATTGGACTTCGCGAAGCCAGAACTCGCATTTGGAGAATTTAGCATACAGCTTCTCCTGCCGAAGCAACCCTAAGATACATCTAAGGTGCTTCTCGTGATCAACTTGGCTACGAGAATAGATAAGTATGTCATCTATGAAGACAATGACAAACTTATCTAAGTATGGCTTGCAGACTCTATTCATGAGGTCCATGAATGCTGCTGGTGCATTAGTGAGCCCGAAAGGCATCACTAAAAACTCATAATGTCCATACCTCGTCCTGAACACTGTCTTAGGTACATCTTCAGTTCAGACCTTAAGTTTGTAAGTCCCGTGAAACGGATCTTTCAATGATATCAAACAACACCAAGTTTGTGCGGAATCCAAACTTGATGTGATTCAAGAATAAACACGAAAAATATGAAAATACGAAGAACACAATACCGAATCACTTTCAAACTTGCACACGTTCTATTACTTGAATAAGCAAAACGTCTGGTACAAGTTGACACCAAGATCGCCTCTCTCTCTAGAGAAATTGTAACAATAAGGTTCCAAAAGTTCCAACCAAAAAACAAGTTAGAAACTTGTTTTTATACTAACTCAAGCCCACTTCCCTACATGGGCTCCCCTTGGGCCTGCTTGGCCCACATGGCCTAAAGCTTGGCCCAAGTGACCTATAAAGGTCCACAACCTAATATAAACTAACCCGGTAAAGCCCAGTTCGTAACCATAACCCGTTGTGTTAATTTGATGCGTCAGTCTCACACTTTAGGACCTAACAATCTCCCCCTAGACTGATGCCATCAAATTGTCTTCATAACTTGAAATCAGCAACATCTTCAACGAAGTCTATGGTTGTCGCTATGCTGCAGATGTTGTGAAAGTTCTTGACTTCTGAACTCTCAGCACTGGGTCTCTTTTCTTCAGCTCTTGTGGTTAGCTTCATATCAGGATCTCGATCAGCATTTGCTTGAAAATCTTGTCGAAAAGAATGTGAGAGGAGGATTCTCAGCAACTCTTTTCTTCTGCGATATTTGTCTTTCAAGCAGGTTCACGGTACTTCTTCAAATGCACTTTCACTGTCAGACGGTGTCTCATATCTGGTTCTTCTGACTCAGGTACATCTTGTTGTTGTGCTGCTTCAGTCTTCTTCAGCAACTAACAGCATTTCAGTCTTCATCAACCCCTGTTCTTGATTGAAATCAAGTTCTGCACATGCTCACAAACTCATAAGCAAACATTTCTTATGCAACAGGGAGAGTACCATATGAACACCAGGTACATCCAAGTATTTGTACTCAGATTTCACAATTTAAATTCTTTCAACTTTTTATGATCAGTCAAATCTTCAAGAACGGTTATATTTTTAATTTTTAAGAAAATAAATAAACACTCTATTTTTGGATTTTTTTTTATATAGAAAAACAAGACACTATTTTTGTATTTTTTTTATTTTTTTATTATTATTTTTTTTATTTTAACAACTAAAACAAATAAAAACTCAAAATATAAACAACTACCATAATATACAATTACAATTGCGATGGGATCAAAATTCGTTCTCAGGCAGACTAAGGAACACTTTTCAGTACGAGCCTAATCAAACTGGTCTATGCGATTGCCAATATGTTTGTCCACTTAAACTTTAACGCTCAACTTTCAATTTTTCAACTTCGTGATATTCTTTAGGTAATATTATACTATTATACCCGTGTGTCCCATTCCAAGGCATACCCCCGCGATCAAGGTAAGCACAACGATTCATCGTAGCAGGTGAGTATACTGATGTCATCCTTTAAGATATCCTGACTGTGTCTAGGTCTGCATATAATCTGTTTTATCATGTTTTGATTTCTTAACAATGAACACCCAAATAAATACTAATCAAATCCTGGAAATATTAACAGCACACTCTATCATGCAAGTATCTTCCCTACCACATATTTCACAAGTCCAATCCAGATTTCTGAAATCTTAACTGGGAATAGGTTGAGAAGAGAACAGAATAGATCTTTTGCAAAGATGGTATAATATACAGATCAAATGAGTTTTTCTCAGTTTGATATAGGTTTCTTGGGTTTCTTTTGGGCACTTGAGGGCCTCTTTCGGGTGTATTAGATCTATAGCGCGACAACGTACAGCTAGGTCAGCATGTATCTGGATGCAGCAGAAGCTGTCGTTGCCTAGCACCTCCAGGTCAGCATATATCTGGATGCAGCAGAGGAGGTACACGACTTTTTTCAGAGAAGATTTCAGAATCAGATCAAAATTGTGTGTATCGGGACAACATGCAGACTTCAAATAGAAATGAGCTAATTCCAAGTGACTTTCTTTCCTGGGGTCATGTACAATTTTAGTTCTGAACAGAAGGACAACCAAGATATCCCCGGATGATTCAACAATATAAAGACCCGAAACCTCAGATGTTGGCTATCTATCAACGCAAGATTTAAGACCATAAAATCATACGCCGTTGGTATATTACCCACATGGTACATAGTTCGTTATGTTTATATCAATTAGTATCTTTTATCATGTTGAGCGTCAAGCCTATCAACATATCGCAGTAGATCCTAGTCATTTCAGCTATGGCACCTTACATGTGTTAGTCAAACCCTTTAACACAAACATTTATTTCACTTCCCATATCATGCAATTTTTCTTTTTCAAATGTTTTTGTATTTTTCTTATTTTCCCCCCCTGAACAATACATATTTACAGCAAACTCTTTTTTGTATTTTTCTTTTCTGAGTTTTCTCCCCCTAAACTCTATATCTATCTATATGTTCCTCTCCCCCCTAAATTTGTGCATAAATCTTGCATTTTTGCGCAAATTTACTATTTACTAGAGAAAGGACACTTTATGTACAAAGTTATAAACTAAGAAAAAGAGAAAATATTTTTGTTTAACCGTTCTGTCATCAGATTGAAGACTAATCAAAATCAAATCAAAGTACTGAATTTAAACGGTACCTTTTGCTGATCATTTCTTACTGCTGTAATCTCCTCCAAAGGAAACATATCATCTGTAAAAAAAAATTTGAACTTTTTGCAACAGTGAAATGTTACCCGTTTTTATCTCTAGAACAACCGCTATCAACATTCCAGAGATTGTCAATAGCTCCTCCTTAGTTGTTCCTGAAAAGTAAGGAGATTAGTAAGACATGGGTACCCAGGCCATCGTGGTCCTAGGATTTCCTGAAGCATCAAAATAAGACACTTCCTTTAAACATAAGTCCCCTTTTGTCTCAAGGATTGGAGAAGTCGCTGCTTTGGATTTGGGTTTCCAAATCTGTTTCGGTTTAACAAACGTGTTTGTTGCCTTCGGTTGAGCAACTTTAGCTGATTCAGACTTGTCAGTTTTAGAAAAATGTTTTTGTTCCTGAGAATCTTTGCGTTTGTTTTTGGCAGCGTTCCAATCCCCATCAGAAGGTTTAACCTTGGGATTCACATTCTTCATTGCCTTAGGTGACGATACCTTCATCGGCTTAGAATGGTAGTTGTCCTTTGGTGTAACCCTCCGATTTTGCATATAATATGGTATGTAGGGACGATGTGTGCAGTTTCTTGCAATATGACCCGCAATGCCACAGTTGTAGCAGGTTTGTCTTTTCATCGGAAAGACATTTTGAGCAGCTTGATTTGCTCTAGCAGGTCCTGAAGGACAAACCGGTCCTTTTTGCTTTGGATGTGCCTGCACATTACTCTTAGACGAAGATGAATTTGGGTGCTTGTATTTGATGTTTGCAGAAGTCTTGTTGCTCTGAGCACCATTCTTCGTCTTTTCTCCCTGATTTGAGCTTTTCTTCACCTTGTCACGAGCCTTACGAGATTGTGATTGTCCTTGATGAGCAGACTTCTTATATCCCTGATTTTGATCTACTCGTTTTGGCTCCTTTTGTGTGTTGTGAACCGGCTCACAAACACCAGCACAAGAGTGAATATTCGCATTTTGTTGCACGTTTGGGCGATGAACACAATTTCTAGCAATGTGTCCAGGAATTCCACAGTTGAAACATGTCTGTCGCTTCAATGTATGGAGATTCGGAGAGCCAACAACAGTATCTGTTCTGATGGGTCTAGATGACCGAGCTTGCTTAGCTTGTTTTGCTTGTGTTCCGTGTGTCTTTTCTGATTTCTTCTGTACCTGTTGATCAGAACTAGCACAAGCATGAGATGTAGATGGAGAATGAGACCCATCCTTCTTACTGTGACCATCATCATTTTGAAAAGTCGGTGGTTCAGTTTTAGTTTTATTTTCAAAAACATTTGTTGATGACTGCTTGTTTACTTCAACATTCGTTTCTTTGTCAATGGATTCTGACTCAGTTTTAATTTCAGAAGAAGTTGAAATTTCAGTAACACATGTTTCTTCAACATATGTATCGATGGTTTCCAATGGGGTCCCACTAGATTCAACATTAGGGACACCCACTGAGACCGATTCAGAAGAAGAATCAGGATATTCTTGATTTTCTTGAGAAGTGGTTTCAGTGGTTTCACTGAATGTATCCTCAGGGACCTCACCTGTAACACTATCATCAACTGAAGAGTTAGAAACATCACATTCACAATCATTAACTGAAGAAAATTCATCACCAGACTCAATGTTCACAGATTCAACACAACCATCATCAGTCTTGCCCAAAACATCAGGCCCATTAGATGCCAAAGAAAGAAACATACTAAAAATACTTTGTCCCAAAACAAGATCAGGATTAGTTTCATCAAAACAATTTTTAGGTAAATCAGAATTTAAAGCTTGTTCTCCCCCAAGAGTGTCTTCACATTTCAAGTCTACCTTTTCTTCTGCACATGTAAACGATCTGTTAGGATCAACATTTCCTTTAGAGACAAAGTTTATTGATGGGGCTGACTGTTGATTACCAACAAATCCATTGTTGACTGATGACTTATCAGTTTTTGGACCATAAGTCATCTTGCCCTCATTAATTAACTCCTCTTCCGTGAAAGGCATATAAGTATAATTATGATTGTATGGAGGAGGAGTTTTAGTGTATCCCAAACCAGCCCCTTTCTTTTCTTTGTATGCTAGTTGTATGTCACAAATGTTCTTGACCAAATTACTAGAAGTGTCATACTTTTTAATATTAATTTCGTTAACATGATATTTCAACTTTAAGCCTTCTAGCTCTTTGGTCAAGTCACTAATTGTTGCTAGAGCATCTAAAAAATTACAATTCTTAGCGCTGAGATCTTCTTTCAACTGAATGATATCTTTCCTTTAGGCTTCAATTTTTTCTTTATAAAGTTTTTCATTTTTAGCCAAAGTAAAGTTTTTATTTTTAGTATCTTTATAATCTTGGATTAACTCAGCGTTATGTAACTTATATGCTTCAACTCTTTCTCTGCATTCAGGAGTGCAAAAGACAGAAAGTATCTCTTCACGGAATGTCATAATTTTAGTGGGTGGTTGATACTTTTGTTCTTCTCCTCAGAACACAAACCAAATGAGAACCCGTGTACTTTTAACTATTTCCTCAACACAAAGCCCAAAGCGAGAACCTGTGTACTCGCTAACTCAAACCCTTTGCAAGCGAACGAACCTGCTTTCAGAACTACACCTCGAAACCTGTCAAAACTTTTCACAACCAAACAAATTCACCCCCTTTTTTTTTTTTTTTTAAGTTACTTTACTAAAATTAATAAATATAAAGGTTTATTATTATTAACTATTATTATTATTATAAATAATGATAAGGTAATGATGACATTATGATTAATAATTATTATATTATAATCCAAGTCAATCGAACACCCGTCTTCTTCCTCGTTTAAAGACAAACGAAACCCTAATTACACTTTCAGGCGCCACTACCAATGTTGAACGGTGATGAGGATGGTGGCGGTTTGGTCGGAGGTGGGTGGAGAAAATGGTGGTAGTTGTCTTGTTCGTTGCAGATGGGTAATGGCAAAGGTGGTTCACGAAGATGGCACGGTGATTGGAAGATTGTCGAAGAAAACGATGACGGTGATTTGATGAGTGATGATGCGAGACGGGAATCAATGGAGAAGATAAAGGAGTACGACAGGTGATGAAGAACAACGATGATGGAAACGTGATGATGTCAAGATGAACAGTGATCGGAGTTGCAGGTTTTCAGCGGAGGACGGAAGTCGACAAAGACGATGATGAACGATGGTGTTGCAGGTTTCCGGCAATGGTTATCGAACAAAAAGATAACAGAATGACAGCCGGAGAAGATGATGATTACCGCTGAAACTCGAAATCACTAAACTCAAAACCTCGAAAAGATAGGACTCGAGACCGTGAAAAGATGGGACTCGAGACCGTGATATGATGTTGATGAGTCGAGACCACTGAGTCGAAACCGTGAAAGGCGGTTGCGAGTCGGAACCGAGGTTGCGACTCGAGATCGTTTGGGAAGAAGAGTCGAGACCATGAGGTGATGAGTCGAGACCTTGAAACCGTGAAGAGTCGAGACCTCTTGTGAGTCGAGACCTTGAAAGCGGTTGCGAGTCGAGACCTCAAAATAGATGACTCGAGACCTCAATATGGAAACCAGATTGACTCGAGACTGCGATGATGATGAGTCGAGACTATGAAAGTTGATGAGTCGAAACGGTTGAAGTTGAAACCGAGACCTCTGTTTCCTTAAAAATGGAGTCGAGACTAGTTGTAACGAATGACTCGAGACCTGTGAAGGATGATGAGTCGAGACCTCTATTTCCTTTCCCTGTTGTAGCTCGCAACCTCAATATGATTTTGAAACAAGATCTGGTCAACCAAACAACTTTTGAAAATATCTTTTAGAAGCAATTTTTTTTCGGAAACTGTTGGAAATTAATCAAAGATTTAAAATCTTATCAAAATTAGAAAAAATTTCCAAATCAGTTTAAAAAAAAATAATCCTTTAACACAAAAAAAGAATAATCAAAACACCAAAATATGGATAGTTTTCAATCGAATCCCGATGAACACTTCAAGAACACGAAGAACGCGATGAACAAAAATCCAAAAAAAACGAAAATCTTGAATCTTTGATATCACACCGAGCCTAGAAACAGGTTCTAATGGCTCTGATACCACTTGTAAGTCCCGTGAAACGGATCTTTCAATGATATCAAACAACACCAAGTTTGTGCGGAATCCAAACTTGATGTGATTCAAGAATAAACACGAAAAATATGAAAATACGAAGAACACAATACCGAATCACTTTCAAACTTGCACACGTTCTATTACTTGAATAAGCAAAACGTCTGGTACAAGTTGACACCAAGATCGCCTCTCTCTCTAGAGAAATTGTAACAATAAGGTTCCAAAAGTTCCAACCAAAAAACAAGTTAGAAACTTGTTTTTATACTAACTCAAGCCCACTTCCCTACATGGGCTCCCCTTGGGCCTGCTTGGCCCACATGGCCTAAAGCTTGGCCCAAGTGACCTATAAAGGTCCACAACCTAATATAAACTAACCCGATAAAGCCCAATTCATAACCATAACCCGTTGTGTTAATTTGATGCGTCAGTCTCACACTTTAGGACCTAACAAAGTTGATGATATCCGGATCTCAAATCAATCTTCGAGAAGAAGCTCGCCCCTTGAAGTTGGTCGAATAAGTCGTCGATCCTCGGTAAGGGATAACGATTCTTGATCGTTACCTTGTTTAGCTCACGGTAATCAATGCATAAGCGCATTGATTGTAAGGCCCTATAATGGTGTAGGTTTACGCCTATCTTTATCAAACACAAATATAGGCTATTGGGCTTAGCCTTATAGTGGGTTAGATAGTAATGGAATAAGCCATGTGGGCCAATTAGTGATTTGGGCCTGTTTGGTTATTAGTTGTGCATATGGGCCTGGCCCAGTCTGTAACTAGGTCACCCTATGTAACTATAAATAGGGTGAACCTAGGTCATTAGAAGGTTAGACATTTTTGAGAGCTTCTTCAGTATTTTTGATTTCTTGGTGGGTGTACCAGACGGTTCTCTAGAAACCGTGTGCACATTGATCTTAATTCAATCATTTTCATTCTTGTTCTTATCACTTTCATTAGTATTCTGCGCTCTTGATTGTGATTTTGATATCCGATTGTGTAGTGTTCCGGAACTGCGCAGTGGCGTCCGCCGTGCCCGTGCTCCCGTAGTCCACCGATCCGAACATCTCGTCGGCAATTACGTCAAGACCCGTGCCGCCGCCGCTAAGGAGGCTGCCGCTAAGGCTGCTGCTCCTCCTCTCCATCAACAACAACAAAATAACAAAAACATTATCAAGGGTTTAGTTACAAATCCTGTCATTATACCAGAGGAAGATAAACTACAAGAAATTATGGCGGATGCTAGTAATAATCAGGAAGAAGAAGAAGAAGGGAATACTGCCCCATTTCCTGATATGGTGCAAGTAGGTGGATCACCGGTATATAAGGTCGAGAGAAAGTTGGGCAAAGGCGGGTTCGGTCAGGTATTTGTAGGCCGTCGTGTTGCTGGTGGAACAGAACGTATATCAGGTCCTGGTGCCACAGAGGTAGCTATTAAGTTTGAGCATAAAAACAGCAAAGGCTGCAGTTATGGTCCTCCATACGAGTGGCAAGTTTACAATACTCTGGGTGGCAGTCATGGAGTGCCTAGAGTTCACTATAAAGGAAAATAATTCTGATCCTTCTGAACCAATGGTGTCACTCGAAACTGAAAGCGCTACTACGGCATCGCCTGCCACCGTTTGTGAACAAGTGAACGTTACTGATGCTTCTACTTCATGTGCAGATGAAGTAATAGTAGAGGATTGGGTTGAGGAGGATGATGTTGTTTGTCAAAAGGGTAACGATGTTTGTTTAAAAACATCAAATTTATCTGCTGATGCTCCTCCTTATGTGAGAAAGGCTGATTCTAAGCCAGCTTTGAGAGGCTCTACAAATAAATATGTGCCTCCAAAGCAAACAGTTAGAAATGAAAATGCTAACCCTAAAAGTGAATGTGCTAACTGTTGCAGACAGGGACATAAGAAGCAGGGTAGAAAGGTTGAAAAGTCTGCAAACAAATCATCCAACAAGCCTTATAACTCAAATCCAGCATCAGTTGGATGGAATGGATCGGGATATGCCCCTTATGTAAAGAAGCAGACTTGCTACAACTGCGGCATACCCGGTCACATTGCAAGAAACCGCACACATCGTCCCTACGTGCCGTATTATACACAACATCAGAAGGTTACACCAAGGGACATATCTTATTCTAAGCCAATGAAGGTTGAAAAACCAAAGGCAATGATGAATAAGCATCCCCAGGTTAAACCATCTGATGGGGACTGGAATGCTGCTAAAACAAAACGAAAACATGCTTTGAAACCGAAACAAGTTTTGAAAAACAAAAAGGTTGAAAAGCAAACTATTTTGCCCAAGGCTCCTCAGAAATTAGAGAAGCCTAAACAAGTTTGGAAGGCAAAACATAAAGCAGCAATATCACCAGTCCTTGAATCAAAAGGGGGCATGTGCTTTCGAGAAGTATCGTACGTTGATGCTTCAGGAATACCCAGGACCACGATGGCCTGGGTACCAATGTCTTACTAATATCCTTACTTTTCAGGGACAACCAAGGAGGAGCTGTTGACAATCCTTGGATGTTGATAGCGGTTGTTCCAGATACATAACGGGTAACATCTCACTGTTGCAAAAAGGTATATTCTTTTACAGTTGATATGTTTCGTTTGAAGGAGATAATAGAAGTAAGTAAGACAAGATCAGCAAAAAGGTACAAATTTAAATTTCGTATTCTAATTTCAATATTGATTAGTCTTAAATCTTATGATGGAACGGTTAGGCAAAAACAACAAAAATATTTTCTTTTTCTTTTGTGTTTCTCTTTGTACATACGTTTTCGTTGTTAGGTAAATTTGCGCATAAGATTTATGCACAAATTTAGGGGGATATCCAGAGATATCTGTAAATAGAGAAAATGAGAAAATATAAAAAAAATGAAAATGAAAAAAATGAGAAAAATAGAAAAATCAAAACTATTTTGTTGCATAAATGGGAAATGAAATAATTTCACAATGTGGATTAAGGCTGACTCATGTAAGACCAATATTGAAACGGTCCGACTCTAGAGCGATATGTTGGTAGGCTTTATCCTGATGGCTAGATTCTTTGACTGGTACTGCGTAGAACACTAATATTAATCTATGACCTCAGGAAAGAACGTCACTTGGAATTAGGACATGGTTATTTGAATGCGTGTGTGACGTCCCGATACACACAATTTCGTTCTAGTTCTGAAATCTTTTCTGACCAACTCGTGTATCTCCTTTGTTTTGCGTGAGCAAAGACCTGGAGGTGCTAGGCAACGTCAGCTTCTGCTGCATCCAGATACATGCTGACCTAGTTGTACGTTGTCGCGCTATAGATCAAATACACCCAAAAGAGGCCCTCTAGTGCCCAAAAGAAACCCGAAAAAAAAATAAAAAAAAACCTATATCAAACTGAGAAAATCTCATTTGATCTGTATATTATATCCATCTCTGCAAATGATCTATTCTTTTCTCTTCTCAATCCAGTCCCAGTCAAGATTTCAGAATCCTAGAATGGGCTTGTGAAATATGTGGTAGGGAAACTGCATGTATGATAGCGTGTTCTGATTAAAATTCTGGGATTTGATCGTGATTGAATTGAGTGTTCATATTAATGTAAAATGAAAACATGATAAATAAGTTGCAGTCCGTTATTTGATAAAGGCCTAAGGAGATAAGTTTAAGTGGACAAACATACTGGCAATCGCTCGGATCACCCAAAGTAAATTAGTGTTGATAAGTGCAGTCTAGCCTGAAACACTATGATTTGATCCCATTGCAACTGTAATTGTATATTAGTTTCTTTGTTTACTTGTGTTTTGGTTTATATTCTTAGATTTAGAAATAAAATCAAAAATCCAAAAATAGATTGTTTATTTGTTTTATTAAAAATTTAACCGTTCTTGAAGATTTGATTGATCATCATATATTGAAAGAAATTTCAATTATGAAATCTGAGTACAGATACTTGAATGTACCAAGTGTTCATGTGGTATTTCCCTCTGTTGCACATAAATGTTTGCTTATGAATTTCTGAGTATGTGCAGAATTTAAAATTCAAATCAAGAAACAGGGGTTGTTGAAGATTGAGATGCTGTTGGCTGCTTACAAAGCCTGAAGCATCACAACAACAAGATGTGCCTGAGTCAGAAGCACCAGATACAAGTCATCTGACAGTGATAGTACATTTGAAGAGGTACCTGTGAACCTGCTTGAAAGAGAAGACACTGACAAAGAAAAGAGTTGATAAGAATCCTCCTCTTGCATTCTTTTCAACAAGTTTTTCCAAGCAAAGCTGATCGTGTTTAGAAGAACAAAGAGCCCAAATTTTTAGAATGAAGACATGAAGCATCTTCCCACATGATGAAGACTGCAGTTTGATAAAGACAGCATAAACCTAGGGGGATATTGTAAGGCCCTATAATGGTGTAGGTTTACGCCTATCTTTATCAAACACAAATATAGGCTATTGGGCTTAGCCTTATAGTGGGTTAGATAGTAATGGAATAAGCCATGTGGGCTAATTAGTGATTTGGGCCTGTTTGGTTATTAGTTGTGCATATGGGCCTGGCCCAGTCTGTAACTAGGTCACCCTATGTAACTATAAATAGGGTGAACCTAGGTCATTAGAAGGTTAGACATTTTTGAGATATTCTTCAGTATTTTTGATTTCTTGGTGGGTGTACCAGACGGTTCTCTAGAAACCGTGTGCACATTGATCTTAATTCAATCATTTTCATTCTTGTTCTTATCACTTTCATTAGTATGCTGCGCTCTTGATTGTGATTTTGATATCCGATTGTGTAGTGTTCCTGGACTTACATTGATCCATCCTTCTTCTTCACAAACAATATTGGAGCTCCCCAAGGTGAAGAGCTAGGTTGTATAAAACCTTTTTCCAGTAAGTCATCCAATTGAGTCCTGAGTTCTTTCATTTCAGGAGGCGCTAGGCGATAAGGAGCTCGTGCAATAGGTGCAGATCCTGGGAGAATGTCTATCCTGAATTCAACTTGCCTCTCAGGAGGTAATCCAGGTAATTCGTCAGGAAAGACATCAGGATACCCGGAGATAATAGGAATATCTTCAATCTTGGGTTTCGGGTCATTCACTGTCACTTGTGCCATGTAAATGACACTTCCGTTCTTCAAACACCTTGATACCTTGAGAATAGACACGTTGTTGGGCAACCCAAATTGTGTATCTCCTTGAATAGTGACGGATTCACCAGAAGGGGTTTTGATAATAACTAGCTTTTTATCACAGGCAATTTTGGCTTAGTTATGCAACAACCAATCCATGCCCAAAACTATATCAAACCCAGCCAATTTCATTGGCAAGAGGGATAGCGGGATAGAATGATTCTTAATGGATATGAAACATCCATCAAGAAGAGTTGAGGCTGTTTCTAAGGTACCATCGGCAAGCTCTACCTCATATTTTATGTCTAGAGTCTAAATAGGCAGATTCAGTGACTTACAAAACTTATGGTCTACAAAGGACTTATCAGCGCCTGAATCAAATAAAACTCTAGCATAAACATTATTAATGAGGAAGGTACCTGTTATGACGTTCTCGTCATTCACCGCTTCCCTAGTATTCATCTGAAAAACTCTCGCATTCGTTTTCTTCGTCTCCTCGGGCTTCTTAGCATTCTTGGGAAAATTAGTCTTGATGTACCCCTTTTCATGCAACCGTAACAGGTTGCATCCTTGATGTTTCGGCACTCTACAGACTTGTGCCCTTTCTTCTTGCAAATCCCACATGGTTTAGCTTGTGGGTCTTGGTTGCACTTTCCAAAGTGCCTTTTGTTGCAGGTCTTGCACCTGGGCTTGTCACTCGACTGCCCTTTCTTAGAACCAAAGTTCCCTTTGTTCTTCTTGTTAGATTGAGGGGACTTGTCTTCCTCCCTCTTCCTCTTCCCATCATCGGTAGCTTTCTTTTCCCTACTCCTCACAACATCTAGAGTAAGGGACAAAGATAGATCCCAGCAGATCTATATGTAGCAGGCTTAGAAGCCTTGACATTTCCTTTCACTTCAGGGGCTAGACCACTGATGAAACGCGCAATGCGTTTGGGTTCGGGAGTGACCAAATATGGTACAAGTCTCGACATCGAGTTGAAACTGGTCACATAGGACCTACAATCCAAATCCTTCATCACCAAAGTGAGGAAGTCAGTTTCAATCCTCTTAACTTCATGCTGAGGACAATATGTGTCCTTCACAAGATCAACAAACTTGTTCCACGAAAGGTTATACAGAGGAACCTTTCCCGTGGATTGCACCAATGTTTTCCACCAAGTGAGGGCATCGCCCTTGAAAGACTGAGACACAAACTTAACTATGTCTTCTTTAGCACATCCATTGATGTCAATCACAGTCTCCATTTCATCTAACCATTTCATACAATCTATCGCTCCCTTTTCTCCCGTGAAGTCCCTTGGCTTACACGAGACGAAGTATTTGTAGGTACAACCTTTGTTGTACCTGGGAGTTTGATTTAACACAACCTTCTGAGATTTAGATCTCTGGTTAGATGAATGCTGAGATTCATCCCTTTTTGATGCATGCGAATGCGATAAGGGTTTTGTATGAGTTTTGGACCGAACATTACTCGGTTCTTTGAATATTTTATCCACCGCTTGAGCAACTGCGGTATCAATCATTGCTTGCAATTCAGCATTTGTAAGATTTATTCTTGCTTCATTATTGTTTTCTTCACGCGGATGACTGTTTGCTTCGTCAGAGCCAGCCATGATTTGAGTACTATATCAAACAATAATGATATATTTAAATTATATAATGAATCATCGCATTGATGATAAGATGATCATGGTATTATTAAACCATGTAGACCATTTTTAAATAATAAATAACAATCAATAGGATATAGGTCCTTTTGTATTTATTAGACAGGGGAATATAATTCACAACTGTCAATGTCATAAAGGACATTTTCATACAGCACAAGGCTCGTCTCGAAGGACATTTAGATGGCACAAAATCCTTGTCACAAGGACGATTAGAATATAACCAATGATCTCTTGGATCAGTGATCCTTTAAGGGTCGAACATAGTCCATCACCTTATTAACAAGAAGTTTATAAAATAGAACTATCATTGTCATTATTACACCTTTGCTTATAGGCATACATCTCAAATAGATGTTTTAGGTGTATACATCATATTGATGTTTATTAGCCATGATTCATATTGATCATATAGGCTTATGAAAATGATTTGGAAGGATCCAAGTACATTTGGAAGCTTGTGTGGTTTCTCGTACCGCACAACCAGGAATGTTAACATGTTTTCAGATGTTAACAGGGAATTTATTGTCTTAAAAAGGTTGTACCATCATAGCCATTAGTATTTTGGCTAGGTTATACCTTTAAGAATTTCTTTGGCAGATCAATTTAAATATTGAAATGATATGATGATGTAATAAAATACATATTTAGAATCCAAAAAGAAATTCCATAAAAACATTAAAACTATTACAAAGATACCCTAAACGGGACTTGAAATAACACACTGCCCACGCAGGGGCTTACAGAAATAGAAATAAGTCCACGCAGGGACTCGGTACTGAAAATAAAAATGTCCTCGCAGGGACTTGATTAAAAAGATAATACAAGATAAAATAAACAACTTCCTACTTCTTTTTGCCTTTAATGAGACTTGCAAGGCCCTTGAGGAAACTGTTATGTTTCTTATTGGTTACATCCGCTTTACGCTCAACCCTATCCAACCTCTGCAGTATTTCTTGAGTTTGCTCCTGTTGAGGAGGAGGATGTTGCTGGTAAGGTCGGTATTGATACCCTTGTACTGGATATCCAGTTGGGTAAACTGGAGGATAAGATGAAGGATAAAGCGTATTATACTGTGCTGCAGTAAGATATGGATCTTGGGCTCCATACTCTGTTGGATATCCAGATGGGTTATACCCAGACGAACCTGGGTATGTTGGTATTGGGTTATCAAAACCCACTGGCGGTGGCAGTGGTGCATAAGAAACTGGCGGGGGATTGACTTCCGGCACCGCATGCGAGGGTCCACCCATTTGGGGGTCCTTGAGAATAGGAGGGTATGAGCTAGAACCTTGAGGGGAACTGAACTGTGGTCCCCCATGCACAGACATTAGTGCATTCCTCCTTCGCCTAGGCAGCTCGGGAGGTGGTTGAGGTGGTTCCTCAACAGGTAAAGGTGGTGGGGTAACCGCTTGCAGATACGGTTCATTCAAAGGAGGTTGAGCAGGAGAGTTATGATATGAAGGGGTGAATTCCCATTCATACGTGGCCCACCTTTCGGCAAAAGAATCGGGCCCCTGGTATGGCGATCCTTGATATGGAGAACCGCTGGATATGCTGATAGGGTGGCCAGGTGTCCCGGTTGGTGGTTCTGGGTCAGGGTCGTCATCCATTTCTTTCTCCTGGGAGAAGTGATCTTCAGGTCCCAAAGGATTGAAACCTAGAAGATTGTTGACATAATCGTTGGGGTTGAATTGAGCTGGGGAATAAATGGAATCGGAGTTATGAAAAGAATGGGAGTGCAAAGAATGGTAAGATTAGTGAGAATGGTGAGAATGGTGTGATTCTTGAGAGTGATGGGAATGCTGGGGCTCATCAGGAATGAGTTGCCCAAAGTATGGGGGATCTGAAGGTGAGGATCCTAGAGAAACATAATGCATCGCCGGTTCGAAGGTAAGACTCCAATGATCCCGAGAGTCGGAACTAGAGTAAGATCTTGACGGAGTTCGCCTATGAGAGGGTCCCGCATGGCCTGATGGCCCTCCTCTCATTGGTCCCTTTCCTTTGCCTCGTACACGTGGCGATATTATTGATAAAACCTTTCAAAACAAGTAAATATAACATAAACAACAAAAGGAAAGTTAGGAATAAATCCTGGGTCATTAGCCTAGACTCAGAAGTCTAAGGAATGTGCTTCTTGTGTCATTGAGATTAAACATAAAAGGTTAGTGTTTAATTCACTCAATGTTGGCTTTGATACCAACCTGTCACACCCCGATATTTCCACATATTATCGGTGGGCCCGGCGGGGAGTATCGTGACGTAGTTGATATCATCATAGTCAATACACACAATATAATAGCACAGCGGAAGGCTTGGTGAATAAACTATTACAAACCATAATGTCTGAGTGTCCGAATGAAAGAATATACAGACTGGATTGTAATAAGATCCACAGGCGGATCATAAATAAAATACAAGAAACGGAAAATAACAGACTTCAGGTATCTAAGGATTTGCAAGATCCTCTTATATGACACCTAGTAGCTCCAGCCTATTTACGAGAAGTACCTGTCAATCAGTCTTTAGAAAATACGTCAGTTTACACTGGTAAATACAATTAACTGACTCATTTGAAAATATTTAAGAAAATTGATTTAAGTGCACAAGGCACAAATCATTTATAACTTGGGACAATTATTTAAGATAATCTTGTATACAGATTTATATGTTTGTCATACAATTGGGGCCGGTTGGAAGCCAGTCTTGATTAACCGAATCACCACTTATATAACCCACAAAGGAGTTATCCCCAACATGTGGGTTTATATTTTAGCATTTGCATCTGTCAGGTGTATGCCTACACCCCGTGCATAGGTCGTGGCCATTTTCAAATGAAATGAGCCGAGGATATCCAGGACACGGTCATATTAACCCCCAATGTTTATGTTATCAAACATGACAGATTAAAACGGGTTATGTAAATTTATTAATCACAATCCGATTAAATGATTTCATACCCGACCAAGTGGTATTTTTATAATACCATATCCCAAGCCCGTATAAAGGAAAATAAGTTAAAAGTATTTACCTGAGCAAAATGTGAAAAGTAACTCAGCCGTAAAATCCTAAAGCTTTATGTTGATACCTTCTACTGGATGCTACTTAATATGTATAGAAGGTTTAATAACCTATTAGGATGCTAACGGGTCTTTAGTTAAGTCAAAGACTTAGACCGGCTAGCTAGAAAGAAACTTTACGGTTCTAAACGCTAGATTAAGCGGAGACCGGAATAGAATGTGGTTTAGACCCGACAAGCTTGGATACTTGTATAATATGGGTAAACTAAACACATTCTAGAATTTGAGGATTTAATGATAAGGTTAAACCCGTTTCGGCTATTTCACGTAAACTAGTCACATAAACCGATCCGAACACGTAAACGCATAACGGGTAACCAAATGAATTATATACCGGTCTCAAATGTTATTATGCTTAAAATATGTTAATACATCAGTAGGATGTTAACATATATGCCCAAAAAATAATTAAAACCAATCTAAGTCCCGTAAGGGTATTTTGGTCATTTTAATAATTATAAAAAAGATTTTATAACAAATTGAAGTTCTGGTCTTTGGTAATCAGTAAAAATATTTATTTTATCTTATTACATCAGTAAGATACTACATATATGTGAGGTTTACCATTCATGGCCAAAGTGTGCCCCGAAAGGGCATTTTGGTCATTTCACATATGCTTTTAAGGACATTTTTGGAAATCTGAGCTCATAACTTATACCTACTGTAATAATATTTAAATTTGTTTAAAAAGTCAATAGGTAACAAGTCTTAGGTGTTAAATATGGTTTTTAAACCATACTATGCACCTTATTAGTGTAAAACTCGCTAATTGACGATAATCAAGATGTTTATGTAAATCTAAGATTTTGATCAGTTTTAAATGCTCAAAATAATTTATTTAATGTATGAAATCAGTAGGTAAAGGTTTGGCATTCAAATCATTTGTTAATCTCATTTTATGCATGAAAAGGGTATTATCGTCATTTACCGAATTACACAAGAACTCTATGATTTAAACAGATTATATCTGACCAAAAATCTTAAAAATCCTTAAAAATAATATCTTAACAGTAGGTAATGAGTTTTGGTTCAAAATCCAAGTTTAAACGTGCCTTATGCAAGATATCGCAATTTAATAAATAAAAAGCTTTTAATTACGATATCGAGCATAAATTCTGTTTGAGACCAAGAATTGATGTCAAATTTTCAGGACAAGCTTATATATCAGTAGCAAGGTTTTTGTGCTCTCACATTTCTAAAAATCTCAATTATATGTCAAAAGGGCATTTACGGCATTTATAAGCATATTAACAAACAAGAGCATATAATTCAAACTACTAAGGACCAAGCAATATAACTCCAGAGGGTTATACTATTATATATTGTGGTCCTAATGGAAGCTTAAAACATGGGAGAATTAAGCTTAATCGGTTCAGAACTGAATGTCAAAGCAAAAGTCAAGCTTTTGCGACTTTCGGTTATAAACTGACCTTAGACTGATAATTGTCGGGTTAGACCTGATTAAACATGTTTTAATACTAATTACCAAGTCATTAGAATGTTAAAATATAATTTAGAACCTCTGTTTTATTAGTTTAAATCATTTTTAAAGTTTCTGTCCAGTTTGACTTTTTGACAAATTAGTTTGACCCGACAATTAACTAATCAAACGAGATAATTAGGAGGTGCCCTTTTAAGGGTTTATCACCTATCTTAATATGGTTCCATAAGACTTTCATTTCGGTCAGTGGCTGGACCATTTATGATTAAACCGAAAGTCAAAGCTTAATTACAATATGTTTGACTTTTCGGTTTTTAAGCTAATAAAATGAACGAAGCAGGGATTAAAACTCTTACGCAAGGTCCTTGCTATCTTTTCTACACTTCTTAGTCTTCTCCTAATGCTTGCTACCTCCAGAAATGAGTTTTGAAGTTGTTATAACCAAATGAGCAAATAATATGTTCAACATGGTGGCCTATTTATACTTGAAATCGTTGATTCAATATCACTCCAGGTGTAATGGGAGTGTTTAGGATCACCCCAAGTTTCCTAGTGGTATCCTAAAACCGACAACAAGCCCCAAGTATCGAAATTCAGGCATCTAAGGCGGTGGAACAGATTGCAACCAGCAGCTGTCAAGTTTTTGCAGACCTGGGCGTTTGTCGCGCCCCGCGTAAATCTGCTGTTCAGGTTAAAAATGTTTCAAACATGGCAGTTTCAGTCCCTGGTCATTATAAACCTTATTTAACCTCATTTTTGGCATATAAGGCCCTTGTAGTTAGTTTGTAGAGGTTCAAGGGAGTATAACCAAACTCCATTAGGCCCGGTTTCGTTAAATATCACTATAAACACAAGTTTCATCACATTGACACTTTTCACCCAAAGTCTTGAAAACTTGCTTAACGATCTCGAAACCACTTGAATTTTATACCACTTATTCTTGAGAGTATATTTGAATATTTTGAAGCCTCGGGTTCGTTAAAAGGTCACTCAGAGGTAAGAATTGACATGTTGACACGTTTAACCCTTGTAGTTTATAATCTTCCGATTATTTTCATGAACGGCTTCTTATATTTAATTAATCACTCGTTTAAGAATATATTCTTCATGTATGGTCATTCAGAGGCACAAGTTTGGCATGTTGACACTTTTAGTCCCTGTGGTTTCATATTTTCATCGTTTGGCAACTTTCGTCTTTCAAACTCAATCTTTCACATATCTAGAGTTTAGGACACGTGTCTTTACATAATTGGACACGTTTTTACGTGGTGTTACAGAAGTAAAAGGAGCAAAAGGTGCAGACTGGGGAATGTGTGGGTAAGCTGCTGAAATATGGTGGTCCTGACTAGTCTGCCGGCCTGAAGCGTATTCCCCTGGACGGGGTGCGGGTATGTCCTGCAAGAAATCGATAGGTAAATCAACGCGATGGACATCAGATTCCACAGTATGAGAAGGAGCAACCTCGGTGGGTGCAGGTGCAAGTGGAGGAACAAATGTCTCATCAACAGGAGGATTAACGGTTGCAGGAACTGGATTAGGTATGAGGGGTGCAATGTTAGGTATGCCAAAAGGAACAAGGTCATGATCAGGCAAATGCTCAGGAGCAAGTATCGGCGCAGGATCAGCGGGTGCATCAACAGGCTGATCGACAGGGATAAAATCAAGCTCAAGTCCAGGCTCAGTGTCATGTGGAGGAATCGGTGCAGCTGACATGGCCGTCTCTTCATCAGAATCAGTAGCGTAACATCGCAAACCAACTGCCTGTAAGGCGGAAGATGACACAGACTCAAAGGAATCTGGGATGAAATGTAAACTAGTGTCAGGGGAAATCTCGACAACAGGGATCTCAAAAAGTGGAATAGCAACAATGTCCTCGTCTAGCCTTTCATCACCCTGGGCTTCATCAAAAGGACCATCAACAAGCAAGTCAACGTTAACATCAATCAAATTGTCAAAAGGCAAGTCCTCGAGAGGAATGGCCATCAAAGGATCGGGAGCGAGGATCGGTGCCACGACATACTCTCCATCGGGATGCCCGATGACAAGATGATCGTGGACAGGAATGGGAATAACGAAAGGATCCTCGTCCGGGAACCATCAGCAAGCGGTAGATCGTCGCCATAATCGGGCAGCGCAAATGGCTGAAAATCGTCATCGTCATCGGACATCATCTCCGGGTCACTCTCTGTATTGGAGGTAAAGATCTCTAGCTCATGGATGATCTCATCGTCAGAAGCAATAGCCATAGGATCATGGTCATCGGACAATCCGTTATCAGATGATGACATGGTATCTGTAACATAACATTCACCACATATGCACATATATTAACTACTAACATTAATCATGTAATAAACGACAATGTAATCATGTATCCTTCCTAGTCTCCCAGACTAAAACACCTAGTCTACCAGACTAACCACCTAGTCTCTCAGACTAACCGCCTAGTCTCCCAGACTAATCACCTAGTCTCTCAGACTAGCCACCCAGTCTCCCAGACTAGCCACCCAGTCTCCCAGACTAACCACCCAGTCTCTCAGACTGAACCAACAAAGTAACTGTGCATTGTGTTTTCTTGTCTTTTTATTTTGTAAAAATGTTTGTTTCCTTGGATCTGGGCGTTTCGTGTATGCAATGAAAACAGGTTGTAAAAATATTTTCGTGAGAGCCCTAGTGATTGTAGTCTAGACTCGAGAAAGAATCCTAGTTCGCTACAACCGAAGCTCTGGTACCAAACTGTCACTCCCTGACTTTTACGGAAGCGTGATTATGGTGTGACTTGCTTAATATCATTGCATTCAATCATAACACAACTATATGATAAAACTGAAGGTGATCATCCATTAACTTAGTTTAGAACATGACGACATTGTTTAAAACACAGACATCAAATTCGAGTACAAACCATGCAACTTGTTTTAGAGTTCACAAAGACTCGACAAAAGACATTAGTTTAAACTAGGCTTTGAAAGTTGTGTCTTATCTAGAATAAGACACACAATCCAAATCCTCAGACATAGGACGACACCTTTTATTCTCAACTTTACTTGAAACATCCAAACGTCCGCCAGATCCATACTTAATTTCCTGAAATACATGTAGTTTGAAAACATCAACAAAAGTTGAGCGAGTTCATGTGTTTAGTGTGTGAGCTCGAATAAACTTGGAAATCATTGTAAGTAAGTAAGTAAGTATGTATGTATTTGCAACCCTGGTATGAAAGCAACAAGGAAAAACAGATCACCAATGGTTTGCAAGGCCACTGATATGTGTGAAGTGATGCATGAAAACTCAAACCTAGCAGATTTGTCTCCGGGAATAAGACATAGTCACCACATGGGCCACCCTGGTCCGCATGAGTGTGGGCTCACTACACCCAAATAGATCTATCACTCATGTCCCTCGGTCCTACAATGAGGATTAATGGCCTTAAGCGTCATACCCACCACTCACATGATCTAGCAGTACCCTTCCTTAGCTAACCATACCATATATAAAACATTTGTAACATGTACTTCACCCCTGCAGTTATAAAACTGAAAATAGTTAAAAGAAAAAGGGGGACATGAACTCACAGGCTTGCGTCTTCAATCACCGTAACTCAAGCTTCTTCGGATAAACAAGACTACCTACAACGTACTAATGTCTATTAGACGAACGGGCCGTGCCTTGACTTAGTATTATTGTCTTTGAGTTACGATTCTGTTGGTGTCTTAGATATTATTCCGAGTTATATAATTATTTGTCAAAATAATTAATATTTTAACTTAAATTATATTCATTAAATTTTGGAATAATTGTTAAGACAATTATTTTAACTTAATACTTCCCAAGTATTTATACTTGTATCTCCTTCCCAAGGATGGGGGTATTTGTATTTGTATTCTTATACTTGTATATTTTGCCATGTATTAGGGCCGTATTCCGGTGTGTATTCATACGTACGAGAATACGTATTTTTATTATATTCATTATGTATTCTTATACTTAATTTCGTATAAATTTTCTAAAATATTATCTTTATTAAAAGTTCACTGGTATATATTTCCAAAATATATATTTCAATAAATATTACTTAGAAAAAAAATTTATAATTTTTCTTTTAGCAAAAATATGTGTACTCTTTTATAAGTTCCAAGGATTATATATCTCCATGTCTATCTTGGAAAATATATATATATATATATATACTCATTTTGTCCAAAAATGATATATTTCATATTCCTTTGAGAAAACATATTTTTCATCTCAAATTATTGTATTTCGTGTTTGTAAGAAAATATATATTTCTTAAAATAATATATTCTCTAAAATTTCCAAGAAAATGTATATTTCATACTTGTCAATAATAATATATTTTCTCTTGTTAACAATATGATATAACTTTGTAGTAATTGTAAAAATCATATTTTTGTTTCCTCGGTGTCCAAAATATTATTTACCAAAAATATACTTGCGAGTAAATTTCCGGAATATTCTTGTGAATTATATTCCTTGGTTTGGTTCCACCAATATTTGGTGTAAATGTGTATCTTTATTTGTCTAAATTCTGGTAATATTTTGGATTGTAATTCTTGGTATTTTGATGTGTTATATCATTTCATGTCCTAAAATAATATAACTAATAGACAAAATATACAAATAATCACACACATGGTGTCTTCTAAATATATATTTCCTAAATACATATTTAGTCACTTTTATTTATGAAAATCAACCTCCAATAATTATATTTTTGTAACAAAAATTATGGCAAATTTTTTGTAGGAAACTCATGGTTTAAAATACACTTGTAAGTGTAGGTTAATAAATATTTTTCTAAGTGTTTGGATTTTTAGAAAATTTTGCCATAGTTTCCCCTAAAAATGGAGGTTTCCATGCTTTCAAGCATATCATTTTCTTTTGTAAAAATCATCACAATCCATCCACCAACAACAATAAGCAACCTCTACTTACCAATTTGCCAAAAACAAGTGATAATCTACCACTTCATGAACTTGAATATTTGTAAAAATTTGTAGGAACTTACTAGTGTTATTAGTAAGCCTTGTTATCCTTTAAAGTGTGTTTAGTTCTTTAAAAACTTCATTTTTAAAGAAGTTAGATGTTTACAACTTCTTGTTTCACAAGTGTTTCTACACTTGTTTAACTACTAAAAATATAGTTTGTTTTTGTAGGAACCAAGATTTAATAAAACTTATATTTTTAACTTGGTTTCTTTGAAAGACCATTCATAAATCTTTAGATCTACAAGTGTTACTACTCACTTTGATCATTATTTTTCAAGAAAACCATTTAGTCATTCAAGTTCATGATTCATATGTGGACGATCCATCATCCTACCATATTTCTACTTTCTCATCTTGCTAGATTATGTTTTTAATCATGATCTAGCAAGATCTTATGATGATCAACATCATTTCTACAAACAATCAATGATCAACAAGCATAACAACTCATATTCATCAAGATTACTTCATTAAACATGCTTATGTTCAAGTTTACTTCTTGTGATCTTTAGTGTTCTTCAAGTTTTTGATTATGATTCTTCTTTAACCACTTAAAATAGAAGTAATATAGCAAGATCAAGACTCTTACCACTAGCACAAGGCTAGGGATGATCAAGTGTAGAAAACAAATGGATAAAAGCAAACAAGAGAGGTCCTTGATCTTCCACAAGCTCCTAGCTTCTTTGTATGATCTTTAACACCCTTGTATATGTATGGTTTGTATGGAAGATAAGTGATGATGGTGGTTATGTGGTGAGGGTGTTTCGGCCGAGACCAAGGGGAGGAGAAGAGGGAAGAGTGTTGGTGATATGTGATGAAAATGAAGATGGTTAAGGTCTTGTGGTTTATTAAATAAACTTTCCACACTTCTTAATCCATTTGTTTACATGTTTAGTAAAGGTTATACAAGATCCAATATAATATGCAAATAAAATCTTATGGGTGGGGCCCTTGTTGGCCGATTGTAGGTGGGGGGGGGGGGGGTCTAGATGTAGGTTGTAACTAGTAATTAGCTAAGTTGGTTATAATCCAAATATTAGTTAGATACTTAGTTACAAGATATTTATATGATGTGTTATGATGTTCGGGGACCATAAGTAGCTTGGTAATGTTAAAACAGTGTTTCTAGTAAAAATTTGATGTTTCGGGTAGTGTCTGGTTGTTCGGTTGGTTACTGGTTTGTTAAAGTGCTAAACCTTGCAGTTTAGTGTGCTTTATGTATCTTTTTGTGACACTTTTGATTCCCGACACTTAGGAAAGCATTCAGGACCATTTAACCATGTTTCTGCATAATATTAGATTGTTTAAATGCTGATTTTGCTGAATTTCTGCAGAATTCTGCAGTTTAGTTGAGTTTTAGGCACTTTCCGGCACTTAAACTATCTCTAGGAAGGCAGTTTTGTGATCCTTACTTTCCTACACACTATACTAGTGTAATACTTGGTTTCTGACCCATTATGTACCTCAACATCATATCTGTCTATGTTCTGAATTCTGTCAGCATTTTTCTGATCTGTCTGTTAGCTGTCCTAACTGTACTTAATGCATCATTTGAGGCAATACAACTTTCATGCAATATTGGTATGAAATTAAACAATGTATGATGCACATGTATGTATATGGCAGTAATCAGAAAGCAGTTAATTGTAATTCAGCACAGTCATTAGGCACTAATCATGGTTAATTAATTGTTCGGATACCTGGATTTCTGACAGTTGTCACAATATTCACTTACAAATCAGACATATGAGTACTATAAACTGATTGCAGAATATTTTATCAAAATTAATATTGATAGAACAAATGTATCAACACTACATGGCAGTTCATACAATAATTCTAAAACCATTCGTAAAATTTACAACCAAATATTTATGAAACAATAATTTTTCAGATTGTTATTTAGATGGAATGAATCAAAATGTAACTAAATAGGTTGATATAAATCTTATTATAAAATAAAGAAAAAAGTTCATATAAGTTTATCTATTTTAATATCAGTAAATTATGATTTTGATGTTTATATAATTTGAAATGAGGAAACTGAAAGGAACATGTCAAAGCATACCTGTAAAATACACAAGAGAACAAAAATAAATACCTGTTCTAAAACTTTAAACTTCTGATCGTCAAGTCTGAAGAAAAAGAAACTGTAGAGTTTTTTCGCCGGAGAAGAAGAAGTGAGATTGTATTGTGATTGTTGAAAATAAGATATTGTTTATTTATTTAACTTATAATAATCTTTAATATCGGGATTTAAAATCTATTTTTAATTATATAAATATAAATATATTAAATTAATAGATAAGTTTTTCGTATTTAACATTTTAAATTTATAGTCAAGCAGTGGTTATTGCTGTGGAAAAATTGCCCTGTTTCAATGTAAAAGGGGGTAAAGTATAAATTTTACAAAACTTAATTTCAACAAACCAGTGTAAATGTAACATCTGTATTAACTCCATTTAATATATTTTTCATCTCCATTATTGAATATAAGCTCCAGAAAACATATTCGAAAGTTTTCTCAAATAACTTTCTTATCAAAATCGGCAAGGTTCTATTGAATAATATAGATTACACGCTATAAAATCAAGTATTGTTTCTTTGAATTTATTGTTTGTATTATATATGTTAGATTAATCATTACTTGATGTTATGAGTATGTGTTTGTCACTGATGGCGTTTCATATTCTTTCTTGAAGCAAATAACAGTTGCTATAATCCGGTGTATTTTTATCGATTAAGTACTGCATTAACTTAAATGAAGTTACTGATAAAATTCTCTGTCATAATTTGTGCATGCATCTTCGTGGTGTTGTCTTCTACATTACGATTGATAAATCAACCATATAATTTTTGGTTGATGCTCATTTGCTTAACTGTTGTGAGAGATTATGATTTTCGTTTTGTGCTTTGTTTTTATAATACCTTAAGTGTGTGGTTAGACAAATAGTCCGGTTAATATTTGTTACTTTTGTTTTTTAAGTGCTGATTTAGTTTAAGAGATGTTAGTGATGTCTATTTTATAATGTTGTTTGTCTATGACTTTTGTTGGATGTTGTTCATCTTTATAACTTTTAAGTTTAAATTGTTTATTGCAGATATGAGTCTATCCAATCAAACACCATCCTTTTACAATTCCTTAATGAAGATGATTTTATACTTTTGGTATGTTTTTTAACTTTCTTGTTACTATTAGGATTCTACGTTAATTTTTGATGTAAGATGTTTGTTAACTACTGTTGCAGAATATACCACTTGATTTTCAGACTCTGTTGTGGGGCAAGGATGTCCCGTATGGGCGAATTGTAGAGTTACTTGATGGTGACAAATCATGGTTAGTACGAGTAAGGAAGAGAGATGATGATTGTATATTTATGGATGGATGGACAAAGTTTGTTAGAGATTGTTGTTTGAAAACGAAAGATGTTGTATTAGTGAAAGCTATTGGACGTTTGTCATTCGTTGTCTTATGTTTTAAAGAAAATGTCTACGAGAACTCTTACATTTCAGCAAATATTATACATGAAGTTGGCATGACTGTAAGTAACGATATATTACTTTGTTACTTACTATAAACATTTTTTGTTAGCTCAACAACTTGCTAACATCTGTTTACCCTTTTAACGTCTGTTTCCTTATAATATTAACATTTGTTGACAAACCTTTTTAACATCTGTTGACTAAGTCTTTTAACCTCGGTTGACTAACATCTGATATTTAAGATCTGTCAACGTTGCAACCTCTGCTGAACATAATGGATGACAGTTGTTACGAAACCTCTGTTGGATAGCAACAGATCTATGTAATAGTTGATAGCCAAACAGTGCTTAGGTTGTGTGTAAATACTGTAACTACTGTTGACTAACCCTGTTGAGTAATTCTCATTTTAACTTTTGTTGACTAATCCGTTGTAACTTCTGTTCCTCATTAGTTCATATCAAATTTGTAAGTCTGCACTAAATATTCCTTTGCTTCTTCTATAGCTAATTGCTGACAAATTTTGGAAACAATTCTATGGTAAAAATTACTAGTATGGGATGGCAACTATCTATGTTGGCGAAAGGTTTTGGAATGTGATGATGAAAGGATGGACTGATGGATGCGGATTTACTGATGGATGGTCAAAATTGATTGAAGAAGTTCCTATACCAGTTGAATCTTGGTTGGTTTTCACCATGATTACATCTAAAACGTTTGAGCTTTCCATTTTCCATTCCGAGACTGGAACTGAGGTTTCCTTCAAGAAAGCTGATGTAGTTGTTTTGGATGATTCAGTTTATGGAGATGGTGGGTTTGATTTATTAGCCGCGGTATAAAATTTTGATGATAAAATACATTGTTTGATAACATGACGGTGATAAGTAACTTTTATTATATTATGCTAATAACTTTTGAAATCTCATTTTGTAGGCTAAACACAAACAGCTTCTAGATTCCGGGGAAGTTGCTTTGGATGATGAGGATACTGGAGCTTCGGTTGGTAATTCTAAGCAGTTTACGAGTTTTGAGGATATTTTTAACGTATATATACACATGTAATATTTATATTTTATTATGATTTAAAATATGGTTTCTTATATATGATTCTTCTTATAAATATAGTTTGCTGATGATGGGTTGTTTGATTCAAAGATTGCGCGTCTGGTTGATGAGTCAGATGTTAAAAATGCTGTAAATTTATAATTTTCTACGCATATATTTTATTGTATAATAAGTATAAGAAGGTTTTTTTTTAAATTTTGTTGTAGCCTGAAGATCATTCTGTAAAAATAACTGATGATGTTAACAATCCTCAACTACAGTCTAAAGATTTTCCTGTTCGTGACATTTCTGCCTCTTCAAGTGTTGTATCTAATGTAAGTGTTTATTAGTTTTATACTGTCTATTTTATTATTGTCTCAATATATTGATATTCTTCTATATGATTGAGTCTTAAACTTCAAAGCTGAGTTGAGAAGATAGTTTGTGTTGATAAAAAAAGTTATAAAATTTCAAGAATTTAGAGTGTTATATTCTAAATTAATTTACTTATGTTGAAAAGATGCACAAACTTCGTGGCAAGACAATTGTAGAGGATAATGAAGTTGTTGATAGACCGTGTAAAGTTCGAAAGGTTCGTTTAGTATCATCCACTTCAAAATTAGTCTTACACTTCACCACTCATGCTGAAGACAGACTTGTAAGCTTTTGCATTCGTTGCTTTGTTTCGTTATTCCAACAATTTCAGTTATATATCAATATTTTATAAAATTCACTATTCAATTTTCTGTTTTTTAGCATCTGCCATCAGATGTATCTTCTGCGTTGGATCTGCATACTGATAATCCTAGGCCTATCAAGATCCAGAATCTCAAATGTGAAGTCCAGGAACTGTTTACAACATCTCAAAAAACCAATACTGGATTCAACTACGTTGTTGTTGGATGGTCTTCTTATCTGAGATCTTGCAATATTGCTTTTGGTGATGAAGTTTCGTTAGAGTTTCACAAGTCTACCCAATTGCTGAAGTTAAAAAAAGTTGTGCATCAGTGGCGGACCCAGAAATTTTTCCATCGGGGTGCGGAACATTTTTAAAAATTTTAGGCCCCAAGGTATATAAATAAAAAAATCGGTTCGTATCGGGTCGGTTCGGGTCGAGTCGGGTCATGTAAAACAAAAGAACTAAATTTATATAATCATCAAAAACACGTCAAACCTTGTTACAAACATAATTAAAACGTCGTCCTACGGGTTTTCATTTTTTGAAATCTGTCCAAAACATCATCTAAACCTACTTTCTTAAGCAACTCTTTCTCTATATAACATATACAGCCTTCACTTAAATTCTTATCGCCAATCCGATTACGCAAGTATCCACATCAATGAATCCGGAAGACGTATCAACTTTCCTCTTGAGAAATCGCGCCATAACGTCCCTGCTCATTGTTCCTATCGGCTATCACAAACAAATTGATCTATAAGTTCATGGCTCCATAACATATTACATAATGTATCAACTATTCAAGCCCTAAATATCATAATGTAAATCACCCTAAAAATCATCTAAACAACATATACACCATAAAAAAAGCCATACGTTCTTCACTAAAAAAAAGCCAAACATATTGTGGTATGCGGCTATAAAAAAGGCAAAATATCATCACTAACAAAATATAACGACCATAACATAATGAAAACAAAACGAAGCACATGTCTACTATGGTTAGTATACGGCTATAATAGGCTGCTGGAGGTGGATAATATCAACCAAAAATCATCAAAAATAACAAAGAAACTTACCCGTGTTTGATCGGCGGTGGTATGGTGGCTGATTACGGTGGTATGCGGCTGCTGACTGTTCACTGTTGTCGCTGTTGATGTTTTGATCGCTGGCGTGCAAGGACGATAAAAAGAGCAGGATAGAATATGTAAGGATTTTAGGCTTGTTTATTTTATTTTAGTTTGAAATATTGTTGATTTGTTGGGTTTGTTTATTAGGCTAAGACTTAGTAGTGGCCAAGTTAAATGTATTGGGTATTTGGGTTTAGTTATTTTGGTATTAAAAGTAACATAATTTAGGTAGTATTTTTTTATAAAATAAGAGTTTACTAAAGAATATTTTTAAAATATAAATTGATAACAGTTTTTACCTAAGGGGCGCGGACGAAAAATTCCAAGGGGTGCGGACGGAAAAATTCCTAGGGGTGCGGACGGGATTTTCGATGGACTTAGCACTAAATTTTTTTTTCCCGGGGGTGCGCCCGCCCACCTTGGGCTGGGCTTAGGTCCGCCCCTGTTGTGCATACGGTGACAAAGATTAAGTCCTTTTAGTTTCATGTCATGATTGTTTGTGGTTGTACATTTGGTTCGTTGGTGGTACTAATTTTGCTTCTTAGACATGTTCTATATGTAGTTAAGTCTATAAACAGGTTTCATTGTCAATTGGTGGGTGCTACTTTTTTTTGTGGATAGCACAATGGAAATACTCATATGTATCTTATATATTAACTGATGATGCATGTCTATAGTTGTCTTTTAGCTATAATAGATAACACGTTTTGGTACAATTTCTATACACATATGTATATATTCTATCAATATGTGTTATGCATGGTTTTCTAAAAAACGACCCGTGTTTGCACACAGTGGTTGACTTTAGTCAAACAGAGTTTTAGATACTTCAAACAAATGATACACTCTTTTGAAACCTAAAATCTGTTTATTAATCAGAGGTTTAGTTTTTGAAAACAAAGGTTAAATGTCTGTTCACTTTTGGTCAATCAGATGTTTGTTTTTCTTTTTGTAATCTCTGTTTTTGAAACAGAGGTTAGGATTTCAAACAGTGGTATGACAAACATATGTTTGAAACCTCTGTTTGGTTATAAACAGAGTCTTAAGAAACAGTGATTTGGCGAAACAGAGGTTACCCTTTACAAACAGTGGTTGACTTTAGTCAAACAGACTTTTAGATACCTCAAACAAATGAGCAGGTTCTTAAGAAGGAATTCCCAAAAGGCGTTGATATCGTTTATGAATCTGTCGGTGGTGTTATGTTTGATATTTGCATGGTTTTCTAAGAAATGACCTGTGTTTGCACACGGGTCTTACCGCTAGTACTATATAATAAAAGAAACCATTTTGAAGACACTTGTCATCATATTAGGCCATGTCTTATGGATAATTATTATTTTAGTTTAATCTCTTCTAATTAATTATAGATAATCCTTCTACTAAATATTATTTAGTTTAATTATTACTTTTATATTTATCTATTCCCTTCAAATTCAAACTTAGTTATCTAATTTGATATTAGAGTAATTTGCGATTTTGGCTCATGTGGTTATATCACTTTTACCCTTTTAGCCCAAAAAGGAATTTTTTAACATCTGAGCCCTCAACGTCTTTTTTTCTAACCCTTTTGGACCCTAACGTCTTTTTTTCTAACCCTTTTGGCCCTAAAAGTAAATGGATGGGGTTAGTGTTAGGGACCAAAAGGGTTAGAAAAAAAGACGTTGGGGGTTCAGATGTTAAAAGATTCATTTTTTGGCTAAAAGGGTAAAAGTAATATAACCATAGGGGCCAAAATCGTAATTTACTCTTGATATTAACTATATATTTGAACGTTTTGTTTAGTTTGGTGTCAAATAGATTCTACGAAACTTAAAATAAAATTAACTAATATTAATTATCATTTCTACATTTACAAGTTTTAAATAAATGGTTAAAGTTATTGAGACTTCGTTACATTTACAAGTTTTAAATAAAGGGCTAAATTTATTGAGAATTCGTTAACAAATTTTACTACAATATAATAATCTATCTATATCAATCTAAATATATATCTATACGATACTATATAAAAAAACATTGGGGTTAGTGTTAGGGGCCAAAAGAGTTAGAAAAAAGACGTTGGGGGCTCAGATGTTAAAAGATTCATTTTTTTTTGCTAAAAGGGTAAAAGTAATATAACAACAGGGGCCAAAACCGTAATTTACTCTTGATATTAACTATATATTTGAACGTTTTGTTTAGTTTGGTATCAAATAGATTTTACGACACTTAAAATAAAATTAACTAATATTATTTATCATTTCTACATTTACAGGTTTTAAATAAAGGGTTAAATTTATTGAGACTTCGTTAACAAATTTTACTACAATATAATAATCTATTTATATCAATCTAAATGTATATATCTGTGCTATACTATATAATAAAACATTGGGGTTAGTGTTAGGGGCCAAAAGGGTTAGAAAAAAAGACGTTTGGGGCTCAGATGTTAAAAGATTCATTTTTTGGCTAAAAGGGTAAAAGTAATATAACCACAGGGGCCAAAATCATAATTTACTCTTGATATTAACTATATATTTGAACGTTTTGTTTAGTTTGGTATCAAATAGATTTTATGAAATTTAAAATAAAATTAACTAATATTATTTATCATTTCTACATTTACAAGTTTTAAATAAATGGTTAAATTTATTGAGACTTCGCTGCATTTACAAGTTTTAAATAAAGAATTAAATTTATTGAGACTTCATTAACAAATTTTACTACAATATAATAATCTATTTATATCAATCTAAATATATATCTATACTATACTATATAATAAAACATTAATGTGTGACACCTATCATTCATTGTAAGCATTTATTTTATGATTTTCTCGCCTCACTTCCAGACTTATCTTATATTAAATAAATAAATAAATAATGAGCTAATATTAAATTTCATCCTACTTTAAATTTTCAATACCATTCTTCTATTTTTCTAATAAAATATTATTCTAAAATTTAAATTGTTAATTTACGATATTTTTAAATAAAACAAATTATTTAACACGAAAACCAAACTTTGTATTAATATATGAAATATTTTTATTTTCATTACTAAAAAAATTATTATATCAATTTTGTTACATAATTTATAAATCAATTTGTCGGAATTGGTACCAACATTTTATCACTCAAACAGATGCTAATTTGCTTCTTGAATAATATATCTTATTTTCAAGAACCATCTTCACAAATCACCACATCTATCGCGTATCAAGTATTATCCATTAGTATATTGAAAGATATGACTTTTTATTATTGGTATATAAAATTAGATTTATTAAGCCCGTGTAATACACATGTTTTTTAAAGATATACTTTTTTATTATTTAATATACAAAATTACATATATTCGAACCGTGTAATACATGAGGTTTTTTAAGATATAACTTTTTATTATTTGATACATAAAATTAGATTTATTCAATTCGTACAATACACGAGTTTTTTTAAGGATATATATTTGTTATTATTTAGTATAGAAAATTACATTTATTCAACCCGTGTAATACACATATTTTTAAAGATGTAACTTTTTATTATTTGGTATATAAAATTACATTTATTCAACCCGTGTAATAAATGAGGTTTTTTAAAAGTGCATTATTTTATTATTTGGTAAACAATATTACATTTATTCAACCCGTGTAATACACGTGGTTTTAATGATATAACTTTTTTATTTGGTATATAAAATTATATTTATTCAACCCGTACAATATGATTCTTATAGATCTAACTTCTTATTATTTAATATATAAAATTATTTTTATTCAACCCGTGTAATAAATGAGGTTTTTAAAGATATATTGTTTTATTATTTAGTATATAAAATTCATTTAATCGACCCGTGTAATACACGGGGTTATAACCTAGTTAATTATAACTTAGTTAAAATGCGGCCAAAGCTCGGCGTTTTGGTCCGGTCAACAGACCCGTCAGACACCCGTCAGTCTTTGACCCGTCAGACACCCGTCAGTCTTTGTCTGGTTGACTGGACCAAAACGCCGCGCTTTGGCCACAACTCGACACTGCAGGGTGTGCATATAAGACAAAAAACACCTTTTTGGTGTGCCAATAGGCAAATGGGTGTGCAAATAGGTACACCCCTTTTTTATTTGCTGGTTTTCCCCTCACTCACAAACATATATACATACATATGTGCTCTTTTTCTGTTTTGTTGCAGGTATCAAGAAGGAAGAAGGAAGCTTATGAAAACTTATTTGGTCCCTGCAATTATTTGTTTTTAAAACTTGGTTTTTAAAATTGTTTTTTAACATATTTGGTCCCTGCAATTATGAAAACTTATTTTATTTAATGTTTTTTATTTAACATTAAAGGGTTTTAATTAAAAAAGGTTAGAAATTAATTAAAAAAATTGAAAATTAATTAATTGAGTAATGATGACAAATGGGCTTTATGACTACGGCCTCAAGTTGCATAACGCCCCATAAAGTCCCGTTATGACATGGCGTGCCACATGTCATATAACGCCCACAAAGGGGCCTTATGACTACGGATGGCCTAAGAACTATAAGAACCAACACATAATTGACAAGTGTCCCTCAATACAAAATTAATTTATGGGTAATTTAGACCTTTTGGCCCTATTTATCTATAACAAATTAAAAATAATTATTAAAATATCCCGAAAACCATGCAAGTTTTATTCAAATTAAAGTTTAAATTTTTTAACATATGCATGATCAAACCAACTTGCACGAACCACCACAAAATAATAATAATAATAATAATAATAATAATAATAATACAATTAGCAATACACTATATAATTAGCATAACATCCTCAAATTTTCTCCGTTATGAGCATGTCGTCCTCAATCGTTCCCCATTATCAACATAAACAACATTAGCACAACATCCTCAATCGTTCTCCATTATCAGCACATTAGATGTATTGTTTATATCTACTTTTGGTTTTTAGATTTAACACAGATGTGCTGATTATATCTACTTTTCGTGTTTGTTTGTATTTTATTGTAATTAACACATAATCCTGGGAGCTACAATTCTAAATGTAGCATTTTCAACTTTTCTATAATTCTCTACAATTAAACATGCACTTTTCTCTACAATGGTGTAGCATGGCTATAGTTTTATCTCTAATTCATGTTTAAAACTAAAATGTTTAATTCATGTACACCCCTAACTATAGGGCTATAGTTAGGACAATCCAATTCATGTTTAGGACAATCCAATTCATGTTTTATCTCTAATTCTCTGCAATTAAACATGAACTTTTCTCTATCAATGGTGTAGCAGGGCTATAGTTTTATAGTTAGTGAAAAATATGGGCTTGTGTTATGTTATAATGTATGACCAATGTATTTTCTTTTCAATAATCATTTTCGCAGTCACCATATCTATCGCGTATCGAGTATATCCATTGGTTTTTTAAATATAATTTTCTTATTATTTGGTATATAAAATCATATTTATTCAACCCATGTAATACACAAGGAGTTTTAACGATGTAACTTTTTTGTTTTTTGGTATACAATATTACATTTATTTAACCCATGTAATACACATGGTTTTAAAGATATAACTTTTTTGGTGGTTACATTTATTCAACCCATACAATACATATGATTCTTATAGATATAACTTTTTATTAGTTAATATACAAAATTACATTTATTCAACCCGTGCAATAAATGAGTTTTTTTAAGATATATTGGTTTATTATTTAATATATAAATTCATTTATTTAACCCGTGTAATACACAGAGTTATAACATAGTTATGTATTATAGATGATTCAATCTCTATATCTAAATATAAAAAAGAAGTTAACTAATGAAAAAAATGGCTATATACATCTAAATATAAAAAGGAGTTGACCAATGAAAAATAAAAATGACTACATACTTTTATCTAAACATAAAAAGAAGTTAACTATACATACAAAAAGAAATTAACTAAAGTCAAATAAAAAAATGACAAATGGCCCATGCAGGTCTCGAACCTGCGACCTTCGCGTTATTAGCACGACGCTCTCTAACCAACTGAGCTAATAGGCCTTTTGGTTTCCTTAGCTAATAACTAACCATATAATTACTATGTACACATCTTTTACCCATTTTAGGGTTTTCATCCTTCATCATTAGAACACTGAACACAGTGAAGAAGAAACAAAGACTAGTTGAGTTCTGTGTGACGGAAAAACAACAGAATGGGGAAGTCAACGGTGACGACGAAAGATGATGCGCATGCTCTTTTTCACTCTCTACGTTCTGCTTATTCCGCTACCCTTACCAATCTCAAGGTTCCGATTTTCTCGATTTTTTTCTAATTTTCCTAAATTTTCCTTTTTATTCAATTAACCCAATTTTCTAATTTCAGATCATAGATCTGTACGTTATGTTTGCCGTCTTCACCGCTCTGATTCAGGTATTCTGTTATTTTCTTATATATCTATTGTTTTGTTTCAATTCATTCATGTTGACGTTCAGTGTTTGATTGAATTGTTCTAGTTGTAGAGACTTTCTAGTTTTGCAATTATGCTATATGCCGAAGTATCGAAATGGGCTTTTAGAAAGTTAGGGATTAAACGTGAAAAATGGGCAAACCACATGGACTATCCGAGCACTTTTCTCTATCAATGGTGTAGGGCTATAGTTAGGATTTTTAGTTTTAGTTCTACATATAGGTTTGGGGATAGTAAATGAGTCGAGTCGAGTCGAGCTATATCTGAGTTTGCCTAAGCACGAGCTTGGCCCGTGTTGAGCTCTATGTCTAATACTCGAGCTCAACTCATGAGTGAAAATAGCTTATGCATAATTTCTTATTAGTTATAAATAAACCAAGTTCATTGGATGGATTTCACGTGTTTTGGTTATTATCAGGTGGGTTACATGGCCAGTGTTGGTTCCTTCCCGTTCAACTCATTTCTCTCAGGCGTACTCTCTTGTGTAGGGACAGCCGTTCTTGCTGGTAAGATTAGACACATTTGACTATATGTTGTTTGGGTACAGTTTGTTTCAGTCAGGGTTATCATGTCTTGAAAAATTATTTGTTTATCCTTTTGGCTACAGTCTGTCTTCGTATCCAAGTAAACAAAGAAAACAAGGAATTCAAGGTATGTGTTTTGCTCTTTTTTAGCTGTATGCTTTCAAACAGTTTTGATCGAAGTCACATCATTTGTATAGGTGGCAAAATGGATGGGTTGGTTGGGTTAAGTAATCGGTCCAAACGGGCAACCTTTTGCTACGGATGGGTTGACTCGAAACATATTTTGCCCGAAAAAAGTAGTTAAACCTTAGTTACGGGTCAATAATGATTATAGATTTATGTTGTTTTAATCATCTATTTTTTTTAATAAAATGATTTTGAATGTCTTATGCTTTTAAAGTTTTCTTTGGTCGACGTTTGAGTTTTGACCCATTAGAGATTAAAAATTACATTACCCGAATGGACCCACATGGGTTGTCTTCTTTTATAACTGTTGTTCCCAGAACATGTATTCCTGATATTAAGAAGGCGAAATTGAAATTTTTTTGATGTCAATACATTGTGCATGATGATCCATACCTTCATTTGCAATCTCTTTAATCTTGACATGTGCTATTTTGCTTATCAAATTGTGGCAGGATTTACCTCCTGAGCGCGCTTTTGCTGATTTTGTTCTGTGCAACTTGGTGTTGCATTTAGTGATCATGAACTTCCTTGGATAACTTGTATATCTGATATTGAGAATTACCTTAATATCTTTAGGTTGTTGCTACATGAGACTCAGATACATACAGAATTCACTGTTCAGACCTTTTGATTTGCCAAAGTAACTTTATCTAGACCCATATATCACATAGCAAACCTGAGTATCTGAAATTATGAATGTCAAGTCACATGGTTTAGCTAGAACTTAATCTGTGTCAAAAGTTAGGTTTATCCTTGATTCACATATTTGAATTGTTGTGTATAAAATCTATGTCATTGAGAGTCTTTCAAAACAGCCAGCTCACATCAATTGAACAAATAGATTATAAAGGAAATTACAAGGCATCAATTGAACAAAATTTTATCTTCTTTCAGATCTGTCAACAACAGTCTGCTTTCAACGTGTGTTGATGTCGCTTAAAAATTATACAAAGTGATAAGTGTGATCATCAATGAGTATCTCTATATATAAGACCGTGGGGTATGGGGCGGGGGTTTGGGCGTGGGTTGGGGGAAAACGCCCAAGCCACCACCCCGGGTGGGATTGGGTTTGGGCGTGGCCCCATTGGCGTTGGTTTGAAGCCGGGCGTGGGGCGGGCTAGTAAGTGACATGGCAGGCTCTCAATGGCCAAACCAAATTCATGCCCCCCAACCCAAGCCCCACCATGCCCCATGGGCGTGGGTTTTGGTGGTGGGGGGGCTCCCATTCCACGTGTCAACAAATGCCCAAACCCAAACCCAAGTCCCCCATACCCCACGGTCTAAGAGTGTACCAGAAAATAAAAGGACACCTTAAAACATTTGGAATATGAAACAATAAGTACAAAAAGCGTCCCCAAAGCTCATATGTTGTCAACCTTTCGTCCTTTGATCTAATGGACTTTAGATTCATCCGCCAAGTGAGGTCATGTGCAATGTACATGAGAGTATTCTTAACCTTTGAATGACTATTTATGTATCTATATCTATACTATATAATAAGAAACTCAATTAAGGATACATGTTATTATATGCTGAGTCCTCCCCTAAACCTATTATTTAATATATGTATTTATTTAATTTAAAATAAAAGTTATATATGTATTTATTTAATTTTAAAATATGAGTTTTATCTTTCACCATTTTGAATCTATACATGTAATAAAAGAAACCTCTTTGGGGACACATGTCAATCAACGAGGCTATCAAAATTTGAGTTTTTTATAAATATTATTTAATTATGATAATATCTTTTGTTCAATATTTGAATAATTCATTGTTGTTTGTTGCCTAATGATTTAAAGATAATTTAATCCATTAAAATTTTTAAATCTTCCATTCAAATTTTATCTAACATTGGTGTTGGGTTTTGAATTATTTATTCAATATTAGGATAAAGGATTCAACTGACAAGCGATTGGATCGACACTTTATTTGAAGAAATCTTCATTGAAATGAATTGTGTCAATGTGGTCAATAAAATCAATTCTCAATTTTTTTTATTTCTAATTTTAATATCCTTCCTTTTGTTTAATTTATTCTACCGTATATTATGTTGATTTACTTACTTTTTATTAATTACTAAAGTGTGAATGTTATAATAACTTTACTTCTAAATTACACCAAGTAGATCCTAATCTATCCATGTTATTATGTTGATTCACTCTCTTTATTAATTTTTTCAATGACGAATGTTACTTTTTGTGTTTACAGATACATATAGTGCATTCATAAGTTCCCATATCTTTTAAAAAACTTAAACATATTAAGTATAGGTACTTGGTGTCTTTATAGATAGATATATTTTTCATATAACTAAGTTTTTTCATTAGCCATTTTGGAACAGAGTGCTTCCCTATAACGAAATCGTTTGTTTTTTTATATAACTAAGTTTTTTCATTAGCCATTTTGGAACAGAACGCTTCCCTATAACGAAATCGTTTGTTTTTTTATGCTATAACTTTTTCTTATTATCACGAAAACCAAACTTTGTATTAATATGTTATCAATAGTTTTTTTTTATGATACAACTTTTTTTTTCTTATTTGGTACATAAAATTAGGTTTATTCAACCCGTCTAATACATAGGGTTTTAAAAAAATAACTTTTTTTATTATTTACTAATACAAAATTACATTTATTTAACCCATGTATTACACAAGATTTTTAAATATATAACTTTTTTTTATTATTGGGTATATAAATTACATTTGTTAAATCCATACAATACACGAGTTTTTTAAGGATATATTATTTTTATTATTTAGTATATAAAATTATATTTAGTATTTATTAATTGAAATCGTGACTCATCTTTTAACATTTGGAAAATTCAGTTTTCTTATTTTTTAGAGTTAATTGCTCGGATGGTCCCTGTGATTTGCTATTTTTTCATCTTTAGTCCCCACCTTTTCAAAATAGCATGTTTGCTCCCTGTGGTTTGATTGTTTGTTACTTGGATAGTCCCCTGCGTGGATGACAGTTAGTTTGCTCAGTTAAGTTAGTGTGAATTTACTAAATTACCCTTACTTATAACAATAATAATAAATAAAAGATCAAATCAATTAAATTTTAAGTAGGACTCACCATTTAATCATTTATAATAATAAATTAAATGATATATAAAATAATTATGTGTGTGGTCCCCACTCCACCCCTCACCCAATCAGCCCTTTCTCACCATCTATGTGAGACCCACCCACTACCACCATCATCTTCACCCTCAGACTGAAGGGAGTGAGACATCTTTTGAGGGGGTGACTTGCGCCATGTGTCGCCACGTCATCATAGAGGTAGTTGGGTAAAAAAATGGGGGTGGTGTTCATGGCAACTCAAGATGCCCAAGAAAGAGTTATAATTGGTTGTTATTAAAGTGAAGTTTTTTGATTGGTGGATGAGAAAGGAAAAGAAATGGGGGGTGGCGTTCTGTGGGAGACGCCAAAGAGGGGGATGCCGTTGAGAACGCCGATGGGGGGCGGTGTTTGGGGCTTCTTGGGTAGGGGTGGACGCCCCACTCCCTTTAGTCTTATTCACCCTCCACCCACAACAACTCACTCGCTGACGACCACCCCAACTCGCCGGCGGTCAAATTCTGTTAAATGAACGCCACTGTATCATCACCATTCTCGTTCAATTCACATCCCAACCCCAAATTTTCTGGAGAAAAAAGGCAACTCCCTCGCCGGAAAGAAAAAACCCTCTACACGCCAGAGAAACAAGCCTTTTATCATCTAATCAGCCAACCTCCAGGTTGTCGGCCTCCCCTAGATAATCCGACCTGTTTACGATTCAGTTACTTTGGTTAATGTGATTATTTTTGTTCAGTAGTCAGTTTATGATATGAATTGCTAAAATGTAGATTTAGAGCTTCTGTATTTTCTTTTAGATGCTTTCATACACGTCATGATTTTAGTTTGATAACTAGAGTCTTTGCTTTTTTTTTTCTTTTCAAAAAAGCTAATATTTAGACAATTAGACAAAGACACATTTAAGCCCTAATTGACCTCTTCTAACCACCGGAACTCTTTTTTTTACTACTCTTTTTTAAATGTAAGGAGAATTTATTAACATAATTTGTGTATCTCAGACATATGGTATGGAAGTAAACTTTTTAATAGCTTATGAACAAGATTCTTGTTGTGGTTTTGATAGAAAGAAATTTGGTTAATTTGTTCGTTGATGTGAGTTTTATACTAAGCTGATGGTTCATAACGATTGAACTTCTGTATAATTCATAAGAAATTTGGTGGCGACTGTTTTTGTTTTTCCGGGATGTATGGTGGCGGCACTAGTTTCCTGATTGTGGGAGAAAGTAAATAGATATAAGAAGATCGGGTGCAGATCTGTTTCTGTCAGAAACTCAAGATCAGAGATGGAATCGAACTGCAGGAACTTTATTTGCACACGAACTCAACATACAAATGTTCTTGTCATCACATATTCACTAATTTAAATGAAAGAAATCACTGTGATGATAGTACAGAAACTTAATGAATTCTTACGAACAACTTGTAAGAAAAACAAAGTAATTAAAAGATGAAAAGGTGAATCAGCTGATGACGGAAGACGTAGGGCAGCTCTCCTTTTATGGGAATCCCAAAAATTCACAAAAGGAAAAGATATGGACAGCTCTTGATACGCCTATAAAATGCCAGCCAAGGACAGCCTGGAAAGCACCTTGAATCAAACTAAAAGGCAGCCCAAACAACAAGAAAAGCAGACCAGCAACAAGCAGCCCATTCAGCAACCAGCAACCCAATAAAAGGCAGACCAAAGAATACCCGTAGACCCTTGCAACAAAAAAAGGAGAAATTAAAACATAACAAAGAAAAGGATATTAAAACTGAGACATGTTAAAGTCTTTAACACCCCCCCCCCTCAGTTTTAATACCAAAAGGATTAGAGATACCTAAAGACTTACACATTTTGTTATGATCGGCTGGAAGTAGCCCTTTCGTGCACATATCAGCCAATTGATCAGTAGAGCTAACACCAGCAGTTTTAACCAATCCAGAAGCTATCTTTTCTCTAAGAAAGAAAAGATCGATCTCAAAGTGTTTGGTTTTGTCATGAAAAACAGGATTCGCCGCGATAGATAACGCAGCACTACTATCACATTTCAAAATAACAGGTAGATCAATTTTAACTTGTAATTCTTGCAACACATTGATCAGCCACATAATTTCACAAAGTGCAGCACACATAGATCTGTATTCTGCTTCAGCAGATGATCTAGATACCACACTCTGTTTTTTACTTTTCCAAGAGATTAAAGAATTTCCCAAAAAAATGCCAAAGCCAGTGACAGATTTTCTACTGTCAACACACTTTGCCCAGTCCGAATATGCATATGCAGATAATTCAAAATTTTCACTCTGTTTAAACATAAGACCAGCACCAGGAGCATTCTTCAAATACCTTAATAACTTAAAGGCAATTTGAGAGTGAGCAGCAGTGGGCTTATGCATATATTGAGAAAGATAATGAACTGTGTAGGCTATATCAGGTCTTGTATGGGATAGATAGATCAGCTTCCCAACAAGTTTCTGATATTTGCCTATATCAACAAAGTTTGAAGCTTCCTTTTTGCACAAATTTATGATAGAATAGTTTGGCTCAATAGGACAACTCACAGGCTTACAACCACTCAAGCCAAATTCATTTAGGAGGTCCATACAATATTTCCTTTGAGACAAAACAATACCTTCATTAGTTCTTATAACTTCAATTCCTAAAAAGAATTTCAACAGACCCAAGTCTTTGATTAAAAATTCTGATTTTAAGAGTGTTTTGACATTGTTAATTTCCTTTTCATTGTTTCCACTTAAAATTATATCGTCTACATAAACAAGGAGAACAATGAACACACCATCATTATTCTTTATAAACATAGAATAATCACATTTAGATTGAACAAAACCAATGTTTAGTAGTACATTAACCAGCCTCTCATTCCACATTCGAGGTGCTTGTTTCAAGCCGTATAAAGACTTGTTAAGTTTGCATACTTTATTGATGTTATCATTAGTTTTCAAACCATCAGGCAAGTCCATAAACACTTCTTCTTTCAAATGTCCATATAAAAAGGCATTATTGATATCTAACTGAAATAATGGCCAGTTAAACTGAACGGACATACTGATAACGCATCTTATTGTAACCATTTTAACTACCGGTGAGAAGGTTTCATCAAAGTCGATTCCTTCTCTTTGATTGAAGCCTTTGGCCACAAGTCTCGCCTTATACCTTTCAATTTCACCTGTGGACCTATATTTGACTCTATATACCCATTTACAACCTATAGATTTTCTTCCTTTTGGAAGATCAACAATGGTCCAGGTATTATTCTTATGAAGAGCACTAATCTCTTCATTCATAGCATTTATCCAGTTAATGTCCTTAACAGCTTCAGCATAAGAGCTAGGCTCAACAATTTTGTTCACATTAGAAGCAAAACAAACACTTTCAGATGGCAAATTAGCATAGTTAACAACCCTATCATATCCAAACTTAACTCTGCCTTCAACAACATAATCATCAAAGTGTTTAGGAACAGAAGCAGATCTGGTAGACTTCCTAGTTACAACATGGGTACCCTCAGGAAGGTTTGATTCATCATTACTACTCGACTCAGCCCTCACAGAACTTGTTTCAGAACCATTCAGTTGTTGATCACTAGCCATGCCACTAGATGTTGGCTGCTGAGTGTCACAAGAAGATGATTCAACAGGACTACTGTGTGGCTGAGTCACAGTAGTTGAATCATTATGTACCTCCTCTTCATCATCGGGATTTATTTCACTTGAAAATTCAAAGTTGTCGAAAAAATTTGAATGATTTAATGACTCATTATTTCCAAGATCATTTTGTAAAGCCAAGTTAGTCTTGTAAGGAAAAACATTTTCATAAAAGCTAACATCTCTTGAAAAAATGAATTTTCTTTGATCTAGACTCCAAACTTTATAGCCCTTTTTGTAATTAGAATAACCCATGAAAACACACTTTTCAGCCCTTTCTTCAAGTTTATCATTATTGGTTAAAATAGTAAAGAAGCATAGACAACCAAAGATTTTCAAGTGATTAAGAGAAGGTTTGAACCCAAAGAGTAATTCATAAAGAGATTTACCATTTAACACAGAGGAGGGTGTCCTGTTAATTAAATATGAAGCAGTAAGAATGCATTCAGACCAAAATCTTAAAGGAATACCAGACTGAAACAGTAATGCTCTTGCAATATTCAATAAATGCCTATGTTTCCTTTCAACTATTCCATTTTGTTGAGGGGTGTAACTACAAGATGTTTGATGTATTATCCCATGAGTTTTAACAAAGTTTGACATTTGTGAGTTAATAAACTCAGTTCCATTATCAGTTCTAAGAACTTTAATTTTAACCTCAAACTGAGTTTCAACCAAATTATAAAAACTTTGAACATTTTCGAATACTTCAAGCTTGGACTTCATTAAATAAATCCACACAGACCTAGAATAATCATCAACAATAGTAAGAAAGTATTTATATCCTTCTATACTAGGCACCTTATAAGGCCCCCAAACATCCAGATGAATTAAATCACCAACCTTCTTTGATTTGTGTTCACTTAAAGGAAAAGGGACTCTATGTTGTTTGGCTTTATGAAAAACATCACAAGCATCAGTATCACTATTAGATTTGAGATTTAGAATACTTAAAACTTGATCAGAAGGATGTCCAAGTCTAGAGTGCCAGAGTTTTACTGTTTCAGCCTGATTAAAGCAAACTGATGTGTGCAAAATGCAACATATAAATTACATCAAATGAGGCATAAAACTAACCATTTTTAAGTACTAATATTGGAAAAAGAGTGTTTTTGTCTTCCTTTTGTATTTTCAGGATTAAATGAGCTCAAAAACACAAAAGAAGCAAAAAGACAGCTAAATCCAACATAAATACAAGGAAAGGAACATAAGTGGACTGCCCGACCCCTCAACGGCATCTTCCCAAGCAAAATAGAGAAGGCAGAAGACTGAACACGCCCCGTGCTCAGCCAGCACGGGGCCGTGCCCAAGAAGCAGCAGAAAAGACAAACCTATAGAAGCTTCTATTGCCCACCACGGGGCCGTGCCCAGTGAACACGGGGGCGTGGCGAAAGTACAGCAGGCGCATTAATTGTAATTGCGAATTACAATTAATGAGGAGAGAGAGTGTCAGACAGGCACGGGGCCGTGCCCAGCGGACACGGGGCCGTGCCCAGCCCTCTGTTCAGCCTATAAATAGGAGTGCTTGGATTCATTTCAACTCATCCCTTGGCACACCACCTCTCTCACACTTCATCCACCACCCACCACCATCACAACACCATCATCCACCACCATCATCCATTGTCCATCGTAGAGTGTGTGAGTCGTCTCGGGATCCAAGATTGATCGTAAGAGTTCTTGACAATCAAGGCCATGTTTGCCTAAGTCTCTTACATCACTTGGTGAAGACAAAGTGTCTAGTATAATACTTTTTATTTCTAATCTTTTGCACTTTTTATTTGGTTTTGTATTAATGACTTTAATAACTAGTTACTTATGTTGAAGGTGATCTTTCCTTATCGTTTGTCCGTGGTGTCTTGGCATTATTTTACGGTCTATATAAAATAAAGGATTTTCACCATTCATATCTCCACGGTCTATATGGAGGTATGTTGGCTACCTGGTCGGGGGTTAAGGGAACGGTTTGGTAAAGGTCTTGCCATTGTTTAGCGTTTAGAGGTCCTGCAATGGACCTGGGTCAAATTTAGTAGGACCTCCTTCAATGCTTCACGGTATTGGATGGCGGGGGTCCAAACTCTTTGATCCCCTCATAAGTTAACTACTATTAATACTATAACCCGGCTATTTAGGACTGTATCCCTGCTGACTCAGACTACTTAGCCGAGGGTAACGTCACCGCCAAAAGCGGGGCCTACCATAATACTGCATTAATAACTTAATTCATTATCTTCCAATAATCCACCATTTTAGGATTGTATCCTTGCTGACTCAAACTACTGGGGTGAGGGTAACGTCACATTCAAAAGAGGGGCCTACTACAATAACTAAGATAATCTCTTAATTATGTGCAAAAGTGCGGAAATAATCAAAGGTTATACTAGATACGAGTCGGAACCAAGTGATTCATCTTGTCTATTTGTTTTTACTTTTATTTTTATTTTCAGCATTTTAGTTAGTTTTTATTTTTCTTAGTTTAAAACCTTTTTCTAAACTTTTTATTTTGATTAGACGTTGAGGATAAACCGGTACTAAAAGCTCTTGTGTCCTTGGACGACCTCGGTATCTTACCAACGCTATACTACGCTCACGATGGGTGCACTTGCCCATATGTGTGTTTAGTGTTAGTAAAATATCGTGTTTTATAAATTTAAAACTTGGCTAAAAATAAGTGTTAAAAAGGGCTTAAAATATACACCTAATATATACGACACTTTATCGCACATCACAAACAATAACAGAATTGAAAGAATTACCACAGAAATACAACCCATCAGTTTGTTTACCAGTCACCAGGGTTTTCTTTAAGCAAGAATCCTGAATATAACAAGTATTTTCATCAAACACAACTTTAAGCTTATTATCCTTAGCCAACTTGTGTACAGAAATTAAATTGACACAATACTCAGGAACAACAAAGACATCTTTGAGAATAACTGAATTAGACAATTTATAGCAACCTATTTTGGTGACCTTTGCATTAGTTCCATTTGGATGTTTAACAGAAATATTGTACTCAGACACATCAACCAAATTAAACATGTTGTCACTAGACATAACCATATGTTGATTTGCACCAGAATCAATTATCCAACTCAGATTGTTATTAGACCAGATTTTACTATTAAAACAGTACATTTTCTTATGCCAGCCTAGAGAAGAGAAAGCGTTATAACTAATACCTCCTACATTTGTCTTTGAAGTATCTTCCATCTTTTTCTCATTAAGCAATCCTAACAGCTTAGAAAATTGTTCAGAAGTAAGAGAGTTCAAAGAATTATCAGCAGATGAAGAATTCACAGACTTATCATTCACAGAATTGTTTGACACACCAGGTTTGGACCATTGATTATTGTTCTTAGATCTATAATTTGGAGGATATCCATGTAGCTCAAAACATTTATCAACCGTATGACCAACTTTGTTACAATGAGAACACTTTAGATTAGGATTTGGTCCTTTATTGAACTTCTTTTTATTTTCATAAAACTGATTTGCCTTAGAGGCAAAACCAACATTAGGAGTTTTTGAAACACTATTAGACTCCCTATGTGACTCTTCTCTTGAAATGATTGAAAAGGCAGTTTTCACAGTAGGCAAGGGATCTCTGGTTAACAAGTTGGTCCTAACAGGTTGATAAACATCATCTAAACCCATCAGAAATTGTATAGGTTTTATTAAGTGACTGAATTCATTATACTTAGTAGCAGCATTGCATGTACAAGAAGGTAACTGAAGCATGGCATCAAATTGTTTCCACATGGTGTTAATCCTATGATAATAATCCGAAACACTAGATCCATTTTGATTTACAGAATTAATCTTTTGATACAGACCAAATACCACAGAGCCATCAACTTTGTCATACGTTTCTTTCAAATCATTCCATACTTCAGAAGCAAGTTGTGAGTAAACTTGACCAACATACAATTCATCAGAAATAGAATTTAGAATCCATGTCAACACAATAGAATTACATCTATCCCATTGTTTACCTAGAACATCATCAGTTTTTTACTTTAAACAAGTACCATCAACGAATCCTAATTTATTTTTTTGACATTAGAGCAAGTTTCATAGCATTTGACCAAACTATATAATTCTCAGTTCCTTTTAGTTTAATATTAACAATAGTAAGGCCACTTGAATCACTAGCATGCAGGTACAGAGGGTCACTAGCATCCAATTTGCTTATCAAAGTAGCAGACGATTCAGTTTTATCACCCATATTGAACAATAAAAACTAATAGTCAAGACAAATCAGCAAACAAGCAGACATAGGTAACGAGAGGCAACCAGAAACACAGATTCAACCGTAACACACAGAGAAGAAAAAAAAATCAAAAACAAGAAATAGAGTATTAAAACAAAAATAGTCACAAACTCAAACCGAGAGCCAAGCACGAACAAAAACAAGGGCGAAACTACACCAGTGTTCCAGATCGTTGGTTCGTCACTCAAAAGGTGCCAACGCAGGTCTTAGTGTAGAAGCCAACAACCGTACTGCACACAAAAAAGGACAGATCTCACCGAGGGATTTTCCCAAGTTAGGGTTCGCCGAAAATAAACTCACAGTTGTAACCTTCACTTAGGGTTACAAACTGTGAGGCAAAGAAGACAGTGAAATGCTTCAGACAATGAACAGCGCCTCCCTTAATCCAGATCTATGCCTCGACCAACAGAAAGCCCTAGATCTAACTTTAGATCAAAAAGCCCCAAACCAAGAGCACAACACAAACAATTAACAAGGATTGCTGATTAATCTTTAGCAGCAGCGGAAGAGCACCAAGAACGCCGATTCAACCTTTGTGCTCTGATACCATGTCAGAAACTCAAGATCAGAGATGGAATCGAACTGCAGGAACTTTATTTGCACACGAACTCAACATACAAATGTTCTTGTCATCACAGATTCACTAATTTAAATGAAAGAAATCACTGTGATGATAGTACAGAAACTTAATGAATTCTTACGAACAACTTGTAAGAAGAACAAAGTAATTAAAAGATGAAAAGGTGAATCAGCTGATGACGGAAGACGTAGGGCAGCTCTCCTTTTATGGGAATCCCAAAAATTCACAAAAGGAAAAGATATGGACAGCTCTTGATACGCCTATAAAATGCCAGCCAAGGACAGCCTGGAAAGCACCTTGAATCAAACTAAAAGGCAGCCCAGACAACAAGAAAAGCAGACCAGCAACAAGCAGCCCATTCAGCAACAAGCAGCCCAATAAAAGGCAGACCAAAGAATACCCGTAGACCCTTGCAACAAAAAAAAAGGAGAAATTAAAACATAACAAAGAAAAGGATATTAAAACTGAGACATGTTAAAGTCTTTAACAGTTTCTCATTTTGCCCACTTTGACCAACCCAATCTATTTACGGAAACTTTCTTCTACTTTGGCAAGCTTATCTTCTCTGACGTTCCTAACCAATAATTACTTTCTCTAAACATTGGTGAATTAAAGACTATTTATTGGTCAACCAAAAGATGGTGACTGAGGATGAATTTGTGTTTGGGATTTAGGGGTACAAAGAAGTTGGGGGTGTTTGGGATTCCTTCTCAAAATGACTTATTAACTTATATAAGTCAAAAGTGAGAACTTAGAAATTCTAACTTCTTAAAAATGACTTCTCAAACACACAAAACTCTCTAAAATAAGCTAATCCAAACACTCAAAAAATAACTTATTAACTTTTATAAGTCAATAAGTCATAAGTTGCTCCAAAATAAGCTAACCCAAACACCCCCTTGGTCTCAAGTTGGCCGGAAAAAAACGATACTTGCCGGCAGTTCAACGGAGATGAAGATGGTATGGGGTAGGGGTTGGTTATAGGCTTTTATATTTAAATATAAATGGTGGGTCCTACTTAAAATTTAATTGATTTTATCTTTTATTTATTATTATTGTTATAAGTAAGGGTAATTTAGTAAATTCACACTAACTTACTGAGCAAACTAACTGTCATCCACGTAGGGGACTATCCGAGTAACAAACAATCAAACCACAGGGAGCAAACATGCTATTTTGAAAAGGTGGGGACTAAAGATGAAAAAATGGCAAACCACAGGACCATCCGAGCAATTAACTCTATTTTTTATTTTAAAATATAAGTTGATTTAATTTTATTATCTCTTTAATTTAAAATTATTTATTGTTTTCAAATTTTAAATTGAGTTTCCTTATTTTCTTTAAAATCACCTTTTATTTTGTTGATTTTTTAGTTAAAATCTTGAAAATTTTAAAAATCATATCTTCCTATACTAATAAATGAAAATCTTTTTTAGAAAAAAAAAGAGTAAACTTCCGTTTTACTCCCTGTGGTTTGGTCGTTTTAACGATTTTGCCTCAATCATTTAAAAATAGTCATTTTCCTCCAAACGTTTGCTGTGTTTTTTCCTATCAGCTCAGTTAAATAATACACTTAAAGGAATGGTATTTCGGTAATTATATATATAAGTACTAAATTATTTATTATTAATTACTTAAATATGTTTTGTCTTTTTATTTATTGATACCGAATTAAAAAAATACAAAACCTATCTCTCTCTAGATAATTAAAACCCATCTCTCTCTCTCTCCACCACCACCATCATCATCACCATCCAGCCGCCGCCACCGCTATCTCATAAAAAATACCCCTAAATCTGTTCAAATCTGCTAAACTTAAATTACGCCCCAAATCTGTTCAAATCTGCTAAACTTAAATCGTGATGTTCTTAGCCATTACTTCAAAATTATTCAGTGTTCACCCTCAAAGAACAATAACCCCAAAATTTGAACCTCAAAATCAAACCAAAAAATACCCAGAACCTTGAACCACAAAATCCAACAAAAAAATACCCAAATTCACCCAAATCCATCTCCTTTTCCCCAAAACCGATCTTCATAAAACAGAAAGCTGAAACCAATCACTATTTCACCTTCAAAATCATCACAATCATTAAAGCCGAAGATCTGAGATCTGAGCAAGGTAGGTTGGTGGTGCTTGAATCGCTGTTTGCATCTGAGTAAAACAGGTGAGTAGGGGGTGTCTGATGGTGGTGAATGTTTGGATCTGAGATTTAGGGATGATGATGAGGGGATGCTTTTTCAAAACAGGTGGGTTGGGCGGTGTGATGGTGGCAGGTGGGTTGTAGAGGACGACGACCATCGATTTGAGGTGGTGAGGTGGTGGCGGTTGGTTGTTTGGTGGTGGTGGGGAGGTGGTGGCAAGGTGTTGATGGTCGGGTAGGGGTGGTGGTGGTGATCCGATGGAGCTGGTGCAAGGTGGTGGTCGGGTGGGGGCGGTTGTTGGTGGTGGTGGAGAAGAGGGAGAATGTAGAGAGAGAGTGTGGAGAGAGAAGAGAAGAGAGAGGGCATAGAAAGAGAAAGATAGTGCATGGTTTTGTTATTCTTATATTCTTATATTATATATATAATAATATAATCTTTATTTGTAATTTTACTAAAATACCCGTAGTTTTATATTTGAAGTTACCTAAATACCCTTCCAGCTAACAAACATTTTAGATGGAGTTAATGTCTGGGAGCAAAATGAAAAAAAAAAACATAGCAAACTGTAGGAGGAAAATGACTATTTTTAAATGATTTGGGCAAAACCGTTAAAACGATCAAACCACAGGGAGCAAAACAGAAGTTTACTCTTTTAGAAGATAAATCTTGATGACTGTTTTTATTAACATATGACATTATATTTTTTCAACACGTTCAATATACGAGTTTTTTAAGATATATCTTTTTATTATTTATTATATAAATTGTATTTATGCAACCCGTGTAATACACGGGGTTTTAACATAATTTTACTAATATAACAATTGCAAGATTTGTGAATAGTTATTTTTTATTAGAAAACATGGCCTTGGTTTTTTTATTAATTTGTTTTGTTTAAATCTTTATAATGAATTTTACATATATATATTTTTTTCTTTAATAAGTTTTAAAGATACAACGTTTTCGTCCACTCCGAATCAACCGATGAGACATGCTTATTAGTGACTACGTTTCGGCATATTTTTTTTTGAAACTGAGCACGTCTACATTTCAAGGTAAACTTTATTCGAAACCGAGCCGGGTCAGTATGATATATTTTTGCTGCTTTATTTTAAAATACGCTTTTGTGTTTTTAACATTCATGTTTACGACGTGACAATTTTCTTGAATCTCAAATATACAATTGTGTCATACTTTTTGTATCTACGTTTCGATCACTTTCATTTTTCTAAACATTCATTTTTACAAATGACACAATTTTTTCGTCATTTTAGAATATACCTTAGCGGCGTGATTTTGTATCTACGTTTCCGTGTTCAAAACTGAACTGCAGCATGGCGCGGTATATTCTACTAGTTTAATTAAAAAAAGATCATACTTATATTCAGTGTTGTAGAGATCGCTAGGCGCCAGTCGGGCGGTGGAGTACTGACTAGGGACTAATCGGGATTAATCAGGATTAATCGGATCAGAATTTATATATATAATTTTTAAATTTATATATATACACATACATTAATATCAATATAATACTTGAAAATAGTTCAAAATTCAAACAACTAAGTTTAAAACATAGCAAATCAAGTATTTAAACATTCAATACACACGTTAATATCAATATAATACTTAAAAATAGTTCAAAATTTAAACAATGAAGTTTAAAACATAGCAATTTAAGTATTTAAACATTCAAACATTAACATTTTAGTCATGGACTCATGGAATATGTTTTAATGGGTTAAAAACATATTTTTTTGGGCCAGGTTGGAACTAAACAACTTGGGCCATGTATTTAATGGTTAAAAACATTTGTTTGGGCCAGATTTAAACTAAAAAAGAGTGGGCCGACTAGAAACGATTTGGCCGACTTGGGCCGATTTGGGCCGACTTGCACCGACTAGGACCGACTTGGACCGACTACCGACTAATGGTCCGACTAGCTCAAAATTAACCAGTCAACGCCCGACTAGCGCCTAGGCGCCGATTAATTCCGATTTTTACAACACTGTTTATATTAGATAAATATTAATGAGATGGTTGACTATGTTATCTCTGAACCCCAACTCTAATATATTCCTAAAGCCTTCTTGTTCATCACTTTGGCGAGCAAATCAATCAATCCACACCCAGAGTCATAAAAGCTATTGATAGGGCATGAGATGGTGAATGTAGGTGTTAAAATAATACTATATTTTTTCCAGTTTTTTACCAAACATTTTATTGATATTAATATTATTTGTTTTTTATTTTGTATGTTCGTTGGGCTTGCTGGATTACTGTACAAGTGTTGTGGGTTTACAAAAATAAAGACATAAAAGGCTAAGGTGCTGTTTGTTTTTTCAGAGGTAAAAGGTCTGCAGTCTGCGGACCACATCTGCATCTGCAGGAGAAGAGGTGGACCAAATGTCTGCAGTCTGCAAGGAGAAGAGGGTTTGTTTTTTTTTTTCTACAAAAACCACTTCACACACACACAACAGTTCTCTCTCTCTGCCTTGAACTCTCTCTCTCTCTACAAACTCTCTCTCTCTCTACAATCTGTCACCACCACCGCCCATAGCACCACCACCACCGCACCACCTCCGCCATCACACCACCACCTCTCTCTCTCTCTCTCTCTCTCTCTCTCTACGGTTTCTCTCTCTCTCTCACCGAGGTGGAGGTGGTGGCGGAGGTGGAGCTGGTGTTGGAGGTGGAGCTAAGGTTTTGGAGCAGATGGATGTTTTGAAGAGGGAGAGAGGGTGAAAAGGTTGGCAAAGGTTTGAAGACATGGGGAATGATCTGTTTGGGGAAGAGGTGAGGCAGAGGTAAAAGCTCTGCATATCTTCAAGAAAACAAACAAGTTGCAGGACCCTTATGTCTGCGCGCGTCTGCGCGACGCAGACATAAGTGCTCAGAAGAGCTTTTGGCCAAAAAACAAACACCACCTAAGTGTGAGATGGGCTTTTAGGACGCTGGAACTAGCAGCTATATAAACAAAAATGCAACATCAGTCAACGAGAGAGTTCACCAGGTTGTTGTTTCTAGAATTGTGTATTGGGGTTTTCAACTTCTTTGTTATGGTAAAAACCTAATCTATCATGTCCGTTGTTCAAATCATCATAATTGATCACTTTCTATTGTTAAAGAACTCACAATTTTGTGAGTTCTTCTAGGGTTTGGTGGTCTTTTTTGGTTTGGGTATAATCATTTAATAAAAGTTTTCCTTATCGTTCTTGTCGCTTTTTATGTGTTCTTGTGTACATTCATGTTTTTGACAGTAGGCACACCTTACCTTTATCTCGGGGATAGAGATGTTGCTTCCTGTGAGACCTCCGCTTCCAAAGACATATCTGGACATAAGAGTCAAATAAAAACATACTTACAATAGCTACTCAAAGAACAAAAAAAAAAACATATTGTCTTAAAAATATACTTAGTAAGCTATCAAACAGGGAAGTGAAAACGTATAATAGGGACATATAACACATTATATAGATACACATGCAAATGATATAATCTAGATGCCAACAAAAAAAAAAAAAAACTGAAAATCTAAGCTCCTAAGGCAAAAATCTAATACCACCTCCTAAAAAAAGTGCCGGCACTCAATGGCGGAGCATAGTGTAAAGTGGGGGTGCACCTAGAAGTGTAAAATTTCATATTTTTCGTCCGAAAATTTTAAAATTATATAGTATTGTCCACCCAAGTATTTTGCCTAAATATATTACAATATATAAATTGGGTTTCATGACTTTCCGTCCCATCGGAACTTTTGGTCAAGCTCCGCCACTGCCGGCTCTAGCATAAGTGAAATGATGCTAGGGCTTTAGGCCCCAGAATTTTAAGGGCCTCCGATTTTACAAGGCTACCATTGTCCTTTCTCGTAACTTATTTTTGTTTGAATGCCTAAAAATAGAAGAGAAAAAAAATGATAGCAGAAAAGATAGGTTAATTTTATGAGTTCCTCTGTTTCCTTGAAGAAGATGACCTTAAAGAAATGACCTTGAAAAAGATGACCAAATAAAAAATATAAAAAAGTGAATAGGTGATTGATATGATTACATGACATTTCCCTTTTTACTTCGGAAAGGAATCTGAGAATTTACCCTTTGTTTGTTTTTTAAGTATTCATTGATGAGTTAATATGATATTTTTCCTTTTGCTTTTTTATAGTTTTATGTAATAATTTATATAAATTTATTTATTTTGCTTTAATGTATTTAGTTATATTTATATTTAAACAACTTGTATTAGACGTAATGTGTGTGTTGATAAAAATATATCGGAAGAAATAGTATGCCTTAGTTATTCAACTTAGATATTAACGGTTATTTTTGAAATAAGAAATATATGTTAAATCAAAAATTAGAAAACATCTTTTGTTTGTGCTGATATGTTATTTAGAGATGTGCTATTGTGAAAACAATACAAAAATAAGAAAAAATGCTACACTCCAAAAACAAGTAAAAATGCCTCCATTTAGTTGTTCGCTTTAGGCTTTGAGAAACATTGAGCCGGCCCTACTAAAAGACCTCAACTTTAGTCCAACATATCCACTAACTTTTATCCTAGACCATGTCTTCATAGACCATGTAAAATCGGTGAGTTCTGGACTACCGAAAGTGGAGAAGAAAAAAGGACGAAGCGGGTATACATCATTTAATAAAGGGCTTATAGCATAGGAGGTAGGGGTGTACATGGTTCGGTTCGGTTCGGTTTTTGAGCAAAACTAAAACCGAAACTGGAATATCAGTTTTTGGTTTTTGAAACCGTTCGGTTTCCGTTTTTCGGTTTTTACACCGGTTCGGTTCGGTTTTTCTGTTATTTCGGTTTTTAAAACAAAATTATGTAAGATTAAAAAATAAAAGATATAATTTAACATTTAAGGATCTTTCTTATATATTACATCTAAGTTATTATATTTAGCCTTTTTAATTAATAACTAGGATTGCGACCCGCCGCAATGCGGCGGGGATTCTTTAGTTATAACTAAGTCGATCTAGGACCCGCACGTTATGTTAAACCTGTCAAACGGGAAAAAAAATAGACGATGGAAAACGTTCACCCACACACGCACGTTGCATCGTGTTAACTCGCAAAATTTAGAACGAAACGTAAAAACGTTAAGCCAAAGACACACGTTGCGATGTGTTAAATCACAAAATTTAGAACCAAGCATAAAGCGAAAAATTTGCGGAAAATGAAAACTATAAATGACCAAAGTTGAAAGTAAAAAAAGTTATGAGTATAGATTGCAAAAGATAAAAAGTTTTGAGTTAAAAGTAAAAAAACAAATAGTTTTGGGTTAAAAGTAATTTATGAAATACTTTTGGGTGAAAAGTAAAAAAAAAAAAATCTTTTTTTTGGAAAACCCCCAAAGCCAACGTTACGACAACCATATGCATATCCATTTTTTCTTTGGAAAACCCCCAAAGCACACCTCGCGTTGCAGCGGGGCGTAAAACAGTGTCAAATAGTACTAATGTCACACAACCGTCATCGACCACCAACACTGACTCAACCTAGGATATGCGTGTTGCGACGAACCTGTCAAACATGGAAAAATAGAGGCAAAAACGTTGAACCACACATGCACGTTGCGTTATATTAACTCGAAAAAATTAGAAATATACGTAAAACGAAAATTTGCGGAAGATGAAAAGTATAAGTGACAAAAGTTGTGAAGTTAAATTGCAAATAATGAAAAGTTTTGGGTTGAAGTTAAAAAAACAAATTATATAGGGTTAAAATTGCAAAAGGTTGAAACCTTTGGGTTAAAAGTAAAAAATCAAGTTTTTTTTTTGAAAAATGTGCAAAGCACAATGTACAACTTGTTATGCACAATAACTTTGCTAATTTATAATATATAATATTTACATAAATCTAATATTCTAATATATTTTTATGTTTCTCTAAACTTTTTATCAAGACGTTTTCTTTTATAATACTTTGAAAATTATTTAATTTTTATATTAAATTTTGTTATTTGTTGTAGGCAATAAATAAATCATCTTAATTATAAACAAATATGTTAATGTTTTTATTATAATTACTTAACATTCAAGAATAAAATTAATAATTTCTAATACCATGGGTTAAACACTTAAACAACTTAAACTTAAACGTAAAAATATATGTTTTTTTCATTTCGGTTCGTTTTTTTGTTTATTGAAAATGGTTATCCAAAAACCGAATCGAAATTTTCGGTTATTAAAAATCCGAAATCTGAACCGTCGGTTTTTGTTTCAGTTCGGTTTTTTCGATTATTTCGGTTACGGTTCGGTTATTTCTAGTAGCGGATCTAGAAAACCTTCATAGGGGTAACGTCTCAAAAGAAAGGGGTAACGAAATCAAAAAAACGTTAAAAAATGTCAAATTTTTCCAAAATATACACTACCGCCGGAGCGCCAAGAGGTAGCGGAGGCTACCCCTTCTCATATGGTACATTTACCCCTGGTTATTTTGGTTTTCTACTCACCCGTGAGAGGAGTACGAAAGGTTTTCATTTGTAAAATGCCATCGTGGACCCTAGTATAGATTTATCCACTGTTTAGAGGTTAAAAAGTATTTATTTATTTTATTTAAAATTTTATATTTATATGAGACGTCCCATCATATATATCCGCGACGATAAACACGTGCCTGTATCCAGAATGGTGTGATGAATCCTATCCCATCACCATTTCCAAAACTACAACATAATAAGCCACGACGGCCGGCTCCTTTCTCTTCTCTTCCCCCTCACACACACACACTCAATGTCGATCCTCCCTCCTTCCTCCACAGTGGCGGATCTAGGATTCCGACCAAGCGGTAACGTTTTATAAATAAGCGGTAACGAAATTGAAAAAACGTCAAATTTTTCCAAAATTCACACTAATTTTTCCAAAATTTTTCCGACCAAGGGGTAGCGGACGCCACCCCTTACATACATATAGGTCCGCCCCTGTTCCTCCACCACCCTCTCCTTCTGCACCATCAACCCCAGGGTTTACCTTCATTCCTCTCATGCTCGCTCGCTTTTCTGCCACTTTCCGGCGCTTTCTTCAGCAGCCGGAGGAAGCATGGTCAACTCTTCATCGTCCTCAATTCTACCGCCCCTCCTTGTTTCTACCGAATTTCGGCAGTCTCCTACATTTCTAGATGCTCCTTCTCAACAAGGTATCTTATTCTGTTTCTGCTTTTCAATTCCTTTGAATTTTAAACTAGCTTTTCCATTTGAACCTGGCTACAAATTCTGCAGATGAGTGGAAGTTCAGTATCTTCCTTCATCCTTTGAAGATAACACTCAACTTTTGTATCTCTAGAGTTTTTTTTTTTTTTGAACGACAAATTTGGATCACTGACGGACCACTGGAGTATGATCGTGCCACCAGCAGAACCACCCGATCATATCCATCTCCACTAGGCAATAATGCCTATACACCAATTCAGGAGGAAACCCAATAAATCTGGGAAAAACCCCTTTTGTGGGAATCGAACCCATGACCAATGGTCATAAGCCTTATCCCACCACCAAGATACCACTAGGCAATAATGCCATATATGCCAGATTCAAATTCCGCATATTTAACATCTTGTGACTGTACATAGTTTTTTATGAAATTTTAGAATGGAAATATACTTGATTTCCCCTTAAATTATGATTTTCAATTAGACTACATGGTACATGGTATGAACCGTCATGTGGCACCACGTCACCACCTGTCAAAAAGGTGGTGTGGTGCCAAAAAACGCGGGTTGGATGGGACGTGGCGTGGTATGATGTGACACGTGACATATACTATTTTATATTTTAAAAACAAAGAAAATCAATAAAGAAGTCTCCACGTAGGCTAGAACATTGCCTCCACGCCACCACACCGTATGGTCTTACATTGACCTTAATTGTAATGTTCTATTATTATATTGGTTTAAAAAAGCGAGAAACGCACAAAAGCTACAAGGTCTAAAACTGAGATGCGAAGTGTCAAACCCAAAAGTGGACCCTAGGTGTAAATTATTATATAACTTATTATATATTTCCTATAGGTTTTATCATCATTTGCCCAATATTTAATACAAATAAGCTAATTTATGTTTTAATATTGAAATTACATACATGTACAACCTGAAAAGCATGCTGTACAACATTCTGCTGCACAAGAATGTTAAAAATACATGTGGCTCGCACCTCAGGGTCAACTTTTTGCCAAACCAACATGCCTCAGCCAAGTTGCGCTTCTTGGAAAACATGGGACTCGTGCAGGCTGCATGGTTATTAAAGGCGCGAGGCGCACTCAAGGCGCTCAGGCACCGCTTGTGGCCTAGGCGAGAAGCGCAAAGAAAGCGCGGGCCTGAGAAAATGAAAAGCGATGATAAAAAAACCATAAAAAATAATATTATGTATTGAAAAACAACAATTTGTTCAACTACCAAAATTATTCCAATATCATAAAAAGCCATGCTTGTCGCTACTTGTAGCTATTCGCTATCGACAACTATGATCTAGATATGTTATTCCTGGCAGATCTGCTTTCTGGAATTCAAAAGGAGATGGAGACTGGAACTCTGCCAAAACCTGTTGCTCAATTGATGGAGGAGCTGTATCTGAATTACAGAAATGCAGTAAATTGTTTTTATTGGGCTCATTTAGTTGTTCCGTACGTCTTTAGGGTGGCTTTTTCTTATTTGCATGTGGAAAGAATTATATAATTATGTGTGTGTTTGCACCACTGTTGGTAGGAAGGACCGAAAGAGTATACTAATGATCATACTCAACGGCATATTGCCACCATAGATTATATATAACGTCAACATTTGCAATTTCAAGAAAATATTCCAACGAGCCTTGACTTTCTCTATTTTTCAGGTTTTTCAAAGTGGAAATCCTCACGCAGAAGAAATTGTCCTGTCAAACATGAGTGTAGCATTGGATCGTATTTTGTTGGATCTGAAGGTTTGACTAACTGATGCATACTGATATGTCCAGCTTGCAGTTATTATACATTTATACCGAATCAACTAAGTCATTTTTTGTCGGAATGTTGTAATTGATTTTGCAGGAACCGTTTGAATTCTCACCATATCACGAGGCTATCCGAGAACCTTTTAACTACTATATGTTTGTTCAAAATTACATCCGTCCTTTAATCAACTTCAGGTTAGTTAACCATCTTAATAACCAAGTTAATGACTTCTTGTTGCATTCTAATCATCAGGGGCGCAGCATGTGAGGGGCGGGGGGGGGGGGGGGGGACGTCCGCCCCCCGGGATTTTTCGCTCAGTAGTGTTATATATGTAGTTTTCGTATAGAAATTTGTGGGTATATACGTTTTCACCCCCCCCCCCCCCCCCCCCCCCCCCCCGCGGTTCTATAGAAATTTTTGGGTATTCTATAGAAATTTTTGGGTATATATGTTTTCACCCCCCCGGCCGAAAAATCCAAGCTTCGCCACTGCTAATCATGGTTAGTTTATCTTGTTAGGGAGTCATATGTTGGCAACATTTCTCTTTTCCACGAGATGGAAGAACAACTCAAGAAGGTGCCAGATTGTCATAATCATCTTCAGTTTAAGAAATTCTCTGCGAAAAAAGGAACCTTTTTGATAAAAAAAAAATCATGAATCAAAGCTACTACATGTTTATATAACTGCAACTTATACTTTTTCTTGCTTAACATTATTTCTTTTCCTTTTCTTTTTTTATTAGATCTTGCTATGTCAAGAGTCTAATATTTGCATTTCTTTACCATTAATAAGGGCGAAAACGTGATTTTGATCTCAAACCACCAAACTGAAGCAGATCCAGTTATCATATCCTTACTGCTTGAAACTACAAGTCCTCATATTTCTGAAACTGCAGTAAGTTTGATATATTTTAAACCCGCGTGTCCTATATATATTAACGAGCCCACTTTGAAAACTGTAATACAGATCTATGTGGCAGGTGATAGAGTTGTTACAGATCCCCTTTGCAAGCCCTTCAGCATGGGCAGGTATATACTTTTTTTCCGGTTATAACAATTCTTTTCTGCAATCTTTCCCCTAATTTTTTAATGTAATTCACACTTTTTAACCTTATGTATTTTTTTAGGAATTTGTTATGTGTGTATTCAAAAAAACATATGAATGACGTTCCTGAGCTTGCTGAGATGAAAAGGAGAGCAAACACAAGAAGCTTAAAGGAGATGGCTTTGCTTTTGAGGTATCATGCTATTATAGCTCAATGAGTAAAATGCCATTTTCGTCCCTGAGATTTGGCCAGTTTTGCGACTTTCGTCCAAAGGTTTGTTTTTCCGCATTTGGATCCAAAAGGTTTGAGATCTTGCCATTTTCATCCGGCTCGTTGAATCCATCCATTTTTCTCCGTTGAGTCAGGGGTATTTCCGTTTGTTTTGTTAACTTTAATGGGCAATTCGGTCTTTTTCACTTTAGGAAGGGTATTTTGAATACTTTTACCTTATGCTAAATGCTTGTACATAAAGTGAAAAAGACCGAATTGCCCTTTAGGTTAACAAAAAAAAGGACGAAAATACCCCTGACTTAACGGAGAAAACGGATGGAGTTAACGAGCCGGATGAAAATGGCAAGATTTCAAACCTTTTGTATCCAGATGCGAAAAAACAAACCTTTGGACGAAAGTCGCAAAACTGGCCAAACCTCATGGACGAAAATGGCATTTTTCTTTATATGTGAAGCACTCTTTTACCTGTTTTACCCTCCCAGAGGCCGGGCTTTATCTCGTATTGATACTTCTAAAGTCACTCTACATGCTTTGCCGTACTAAATGGTGTCATCACATTATCTTATCAATCTTGTCTGTTCATAATTAGGGGTGGATCTAAGCTAATATGGATTGCAGCAAGTGGCGGCAGGGACAGGCCCGATCCAATCACAAATCAGTGGTCTCCGGTAAGATATTTCTTTGTAAATGGACGCCGAAAAAGAACCACCTTTGACAATACTGTTGACAATTCTATATAAACATACAATTAGTGTTTTTTAATTGCTTGATGTATAGGCGCCATTTGATGCCTCTGCCGTGGACAACATGAGAAGACTTGTGGAGCATGCTGGTGTGCCGGGCCATATATATCCTCTATCCCT
>CM060381.1:51495629-51530322 GCA_030545235.1 Helianthus tuberosus
CTTATAAGGCCCCCAAACATCCAGATGAATTAAATCACCAACCTTCTTTGATTTGTGTTCACTTAAAGGAAAAGGGACTCTATGTTGTTTGGCTTTATGAAAAACATCACAAGCATCAGTATCACTATTAGATTTGAGATTTAGAATACTTAAAACTTGATCAGAAGGATGTCCAAGTCTAGAGTGCCAGAGTTTTACTGTTTCAGCCTGATTAAAGCAAACTGATGTGTGCAAAATGCAACATATAAATTACATCAAATGAGGCATAAAACTAACCATTTTTAAGTACTAATATTGGAAAAAGAGTGTTTTTGTCTTCCTTTTGTATTTTCAGGATTAAATGAGCTCAAAAACACAAAAGAAGCAAAAAGACAGCTAAATCCAACATAAATACAAGGAAAGGAACATAAGTGGACTGCCCGACCCCTCAACGGCATCTTCCCAAGCAAAATAGAGAAGGCAGAAGACTGAACACGCCCCGTGCTCAGCCAGCACGGGGCCGTGCCCAAGAAGCAGCAGAAAAGACAAACCTATAGAAGCTTCTATTGCCCACCACGGGGCCGTGCCCAGTGAACACGGGGGCGTGGCGAAAGTACAGCAGGCGCATTAATTGTAATTGCGAATTACAATTAATGAGGAGAGAGAGTGTCAGACAGGCACGGGGCCGTGCCCAGCGGACACGGGGCCGTGCCCAGCCCTCTGTTCAGCCTATAAATAGGAGTGCTTGGATTCATTTCAACTCATCCCTTGGCACACCACCTCTCTCACACTTCATCCACCACCCACCACCATCACAACACCATCATCCACCACCATCATCCATTGTCCATCGTAGAGTGTGTGAGTCGTCTCGGGATCCAAGATTGATCGTAAGAGTTCTTGACAATCAAGGCCATGTTTGCCTAAGTCTCTTACATCACTTGGTGAAGACAAAGTGTCTAGTATAATACTTTTTATTTCTAATCTTTTGCACTTTTTATTTGGTTTTGTATTAATGACTTTAATAACTAGTTACTTATGTTGAAGGTGATCTTTCCTTATCGTTTGTCCGTGGTGTCTTGGCATTATTTTACGGTCTATATAAAATAAAGGATTTTCACCATTCATATCTCCACGGTCTATATGGAGGTATGTTGGCTACCTGGTCGGGGGTTAAGGGAACGGTTTGGTAAAGGTCTTGCCATTGTTTAGCGTTTAGAGGTCCTGCAATGGACCTGGGTCAAATTTAGTAGGACCTCCTTCAATGCTTCACGGTATTGGATGGCGGGGGTCCAAACTCTTTGATCCCCTCATAAGTTAACTACTATTAATACTATAACCCGGCTATTTAGGACTGTATCCCTGCTGACTCAGACTACTTAGCCGAGGGTAACGTCACCGCCAAAAGCGGGGCCTACCATAATACTGCATTAATAACTTAATTCATTATCTTCCAATAATCCACCATTTTAGGATTGTATCCTTGCTGACTCAAACTACTGGGGTGAGGGTAACGTCACATTCAAAAGAGGGGCCTACTACAATAACTAAGATAATCTCTTAATTATGTGCAAAAGTGCGGAAATAATCAAAGGTTATACTAGATACGAGTCGGAACCAAGTGATTCATCTTGTCTATTTGTTTTTACTTTTATTTTTATTTTCAGCATTTTAGTTAGTTTTTATTTTTCTTAGTTTAAAACCTTTTTCTAAACTTTTTATTTTGATTAGACGTTGAGGATAAACCGGTACTAAAAGCTCTTGTGTCCTTGGACGACCTCGGTATCTTACCAACGCTATACTACGCTCACGATGGGTGCACTTGCCCATATGTGTGTTTAGTGTTAGTAAAATATCGTGTTTTATAAATTTAAAACTTGGCTAAAAATAAGTGTTAAAAAGGGCTTAAAATATACACCTAATATATACGACACTTTATCGCACATCACAAACAATAACAGAATTGAAAGAATTACCACAGAAATACAACCCATCAGTTTGTTTACCAGTCACCAGGGTTTTCTTTAAGCAAGAATCCTGAATATAACAAGTATTTTCATCAAACACAACTTTAAGCTTATTATCCTTAGCCAACTTGTGTACAGAAATTAAATTGACACAATACTCAGGAACAACAAAGACATCTTTGAGAATAACTGAATTAGACAATTTATAGCAACCTATTTTGGTGACCTTTGCATTAGTTCCATTTGGATGTTTAACAGAAATATTGTACTCAGACACATCAACCAAATTAAACATGTTGTCACTAGACATAACCATATGTTGATTTGCACCAGAATCAATTATCCAACTCAGATTGTTATTAGACCAGATTTTACTATTAAAACAGTACATTTTCTTATGCCAGCCTAGAGAAGAGAAAGCGTTATAACTAATACCTCCTACATTTGTCTTTGAAGTATCTTCCATCTTTTTCTCATTAAGCAATCCTAACAGCTTAGAAAATTGTTCAGAAGTAAGAGAGTTCAAAGAATTATCAGCAGATGAAGAATTCACAGACTTATCATTCACAGAATTGTTTGACACACCAGGTTTGGACCATTGATTATTGTTCTTAGATCTATAATTTGGAGGATATCCATGTAGCTCAAAACATTTATCAACCGTATGACCAACTTTGTTACAATGAGAACACTTTAGATTAGGATTTGGTCCTTTATTGAACTTCTTTTTATTTTCATAAAACTGATTTGCCTTAGAGGCAAAACCAACATTAGGAGTTTTTGAAACACTATTAGACTCCCTATGTGACTCTTCTCTTGAAATGATTGAAAAGGCAGTTTTCACAGTAGGCAAGGGATCTCTGGTTAACAAGTTGGTCCTAACAGGTTGATAAACATCATCTAAACCCATCAGAAATTGTATAGGTTTTATTAAGTGACTGAATTCATTATACTTAGTAGCAGCATTGCATGTACAAGAAGGTAACTGAAGCATGGCATCAAATTGTTTCCACATGGTGTTAATCCTATGATAATAATCCGAAACACTAGATCCATTTTGATTTACAGAATTAATCTTTTGATACAGACCAAATACCACAGAGCCATCAACTTTGTCATACGTTTCTTTCAAATCATTCCATACTTCAGAAGCAAGTTGTGAGTAAACTTGACCAACATACAATTCATCAGAAATAGAATTTAGAATCCATGTCAACACAATAGAATTACATCTATCCCATTGTTTACCTAGAACATCATCAGTTTTTTACTTTAAACAAGTACCATCAACGAATCCTAATTTATTTTTTTGACATTAGAGCAAGTTTCATAGCATTTGACCAAACTATATAATTCTCAGTTCCTTTTAGTTTAATATTAACAATAGTAAGGCCACTTGAATCACTAGCATGCAGGTACAGAGGGTCACTAGCATCCAATTTGCTTATCAAAGTAGCAGACGATTCAGTTTTATCACCCATATTGAACAATAAAAACTAATAGTCAAGACAAATCAGCAAACAAGCAGACATAGGTAACGAGAGGCAACCAGAAACACAGATTCAACCGTAACACACAGAGAAGAAAAAAAAATCAAAAACAAGAAATAGAGTATTAAAACAAAAATAGTCACAAACTCAAACCGAGAGCCAAGCACGAACAAAAACAAGGGCGAAACTACACCAGTGTTCCAGATCGTTGGTTCGTCACTCAAAAGGTGCCAACGCAGGTCTTAGTGTAGAAGCCAACAACCGTACTGCACACAAAAAAGGACAGATCTCACCGAGGGATTTTCCCAAGTTAGGGTTCGCCGAAAATAAACTCACAGTTGTAACCTTCACTTAGGGTTACAAACTGTGAGGCAAAGAAGACAGTGAAATGCTTCAGACAATGAACAGCGCCTCCCTTAATCCAGATCTATGCCTCGACCAACAGAAAGCCCTAGATCTAACTTTAGATCAAAAAGCCCCAAACCAAGAGCACAACACAAACAATTAACAAGGATTGCTGATTAATCTTTAGCAGCAGCGGAAGAGCACCAAGAACGCCGATTCAACCTTTGTGCTCTGATACCATGTCAGAAACTCAAGATCAGAGATGGAATCGAACTGCAGGAACTTTATTTGCACACGAACTCAACATACAAATGTTCTTGTCATCACAGATTCACTAATTTAAATGAAAGAAATCACTGTGATGATAGTACAGAAACTTAATGAATTCTTACGAACAACTTGTAAGAAGAACAAAGTAATTAAAAGATGAAAAGGTGAATCAGCTGATGACGGAAGACGTAGGGCAGCTCTCCTTTTATGGGAATCCCAAAAATTCACAAAAGGAAAAGATATGGACAGCTCTTGATACGCCTATAAAATGCCAGCCAAGGACAGCCTGGAAAGCACCTTGAATCAAACTAAAAGGCAGCCCAGACAACAAGAAAAGCAGACCAGCAACAAGCAGCCCATTCAGCAACAAGCAGCCCAATAAAAGGCAGACCAAAGAATACCCGTAGACCCTTGCAACAAAAAAAAAGGAGAAATTAAAACATAACAAAGAAAAGGATATTAAAACTGAGACATGTTAAAGTCTTTAACAGTTTCTCATTTTGCCCACTTTGACCAACCCAATCTATTTACGGAAACTTTCTTCTACTTTGGCAAGCTTATCTTCTCTGACGTTCCTAACCAATAATTACTTTCTCTAAACATTGGTGAATTAAAGACTATTTATTGGTCAACCAAAAGATGGTGACTGAGGATGAATTTGTGTTTGGGATTTAGGGGTACAAAGAAGTTGGGGGTGTTTGGGATTCCTTCTCAAAATGACTTATTAACTTATATAAGTCAAAAGTGAGAACTTAGAAATTCTAACTTCTTAAAAATGACTTCTCAAACACACAAAACTCTCTAAAATAAGCTAATCCAAACACTCAAAAAATAACTTATTAACTTTTATAAGTCAATAAGTCATAAGTTGCTCCAAAATAAGCTAACCCAAACACCCCCTTGGTCTCAAGTTGGCCGGAAAAAAACGATACTTGCCGGCAGTTCAACGGAGATGAAGATGGTATGGGGTAGGGGTTGGTTATAGGCTTTTATATTTAAATATAAATGGTGGGTCCTACTTAAAATTTAATTGATTTTATCTTTTATTTATTATTATTGTTATAAGTAAGGGTAATTTAGTAAATTCACACTAACTTACTGAGCAAACTAACTGTCATCCACGTAGGGGACTATCCGAGTAACAAACAATCAAACCACAGGGAGCAAACATGCTATTTTGAAAAGGTGGGGACTAAAGATGAAAAAATGGCAAACCACAGGACCATCCGAGCAATTAACTCTATTTTTTATTTTAAAATATAAGTTGATTTAATTTTATTATCTCTTTAATTTAAAATTATTTATTGTTTTCAAATTTTAAATTGAGTTTCCTTATTTTCTTTAAAATCACCTTTTATTTTGTTGATTTTTTAGTTAAAATCTTGAAAATTTTAAAAATCATATCTTCCTATACTAATAAATGAAAATCTTTTTTAGAAAAAAAAAGAGTAAACTTCCGTTTTACTCCCTGTGGTTTGGTCGTTTTAACGATTTTGCCTCAATCATTTAAAAATAGTCATTTTCCTCCAAACGTTTGCTGTGTTTTTTCCTATCAGCTCAGTTAAATAATACACTTAAAGGAATGGTATTTCGGTAATTATATATATAAGTACTAAATTATTTATTATTAATTACTTAAATATGTTTTGTCTTTTTATTTATTGATACCGAATTAAAAAAATACAAAACCTATCTCTCTCTAGATAATTAAAACCCATCTCTCTCTCTCTCCACCACCACCATCATCATCACCATCCAGCCGCCGCCACCGCTATCTCATAAAAAATACCCCTAAATCTGTTCAAATCTGCTAAACTTAAATTACGCCCCAAATCTGTTCAAATCTGCTAAACTTAAATCGTGATGTTCTTAGCCATTACTTCAAAATTATTCAGTGTTCACCCTCAAAGAACAATAACCCCAAAATTTGAACCTCAAAATCAAACCAAAAAATACCCAGAACCTTGAACCACAAAATCCAACAAAAAAATACCCAAATTCACCCAAATCCATCTCCTTTTCCCCAAAACCGATCTTCATAAAACAGAAAGCTGAAACCAATCACTATTTCACCTTCAAAATCATCACAATCATTAAAGCCGAAGATCTGAGATCTGAGCAAGGTAGGTTGGTGGTGCTTGAATCGCTGTTTGCATCTGAGTAAAACAGGTGAGTAGGGGGTGTCTGATGGTGGTGAATGTTTGGATCTGAGATTTAGGGATGATGATGAGGGGATGCTTTTTCAAAACAGGTGGGTTGGGCGGTGTGATGGTGGCAGGTGGGTTGTAGAGGACGACGACCATCGATTTGAGGTGGTGAGGTGGTGGCGGTTGGTTGTTTGGTGGTGGTGGGGAGGTGGTGGCAAGGTGTTGATGGTCGGGTAGGGGTGGTGGTGGTGATCCGATGGAGCTGGTGCAAGGTGGTGGTCGGGTGGGGGCGGTTGTTGGTGGTGGTGGAGAAGAGGGAGAATGTAGAGAGAGAGTGTGGAGAGAGAAGAGAAGAGAGAGGGCATAGAAAGAGAAAGATAGTGCATGGTTTTGTTATTCTTATATTCTTATATTATATATATAATAATATAATCTTTATTTGTAATTTTACTAAAATACCCGTAGTTTTATATTTGAAGTTACCTAAATACCCTTCCAGCTAACAAACATTTTAGATGGAGTTAATGTCTGGGAGCAAAATGAAAAAAAAAAACATAGCAAACTGTAGGAGGAAAATGACTATTTTTAAATGATTTGGGCAAAACCGTTAAAACGATCAAACCACAGGGAGCAAAACAGAAGTTTACTCTTTTAGAAGATAAATCTTGATGACTGTTTTTATTAACATATGACATTATATTTTTTCAACACGTTCAATATACGAGTTTTTTAAGATATATCTTTTTATTATTTATTATATAAATTGTATTTATGCAACCCGTGTAATACACGGGGTTTTAACATAATTTTACTAATATAACAATTGCAAGATTTGTGAATAGTTATTTTTTATTAGAAAACATGGCCTTGGTTTTTTTATTAATTTGTTTTGTTTAAATCTTTATAATGAATTTTACATATATATATTTTTTTCTTTAATAAGTTTTAAAGATACAACGTTTTCGTCCACTCCGAATCAACCGATGAGACATGCTTATTAGTGACTACGTTTCGGCATATTTTTTTTTGAAACTGAGCACGTCTACATTTCAAGGTAAACTTTATTCGAAACCGAGCCGGGTCAGTATGATATATTTTTGCTGCTTTATTTTAAAATACGCTTTTGTGTTTTTAACATTCATGTTTACGACGTGACAATTTTCTTGAATCTCAAATATACAATTGTGTCATACTTTTTGTATCTACGTTTCGATCACTTTCATTTTTCTAAACATTCATTTTTACAAATGACACAATTTTTTCGTCATTTTAGAATATACCTTAGCGGCGTGATTTTGTATCTACGTTTCCGTGTTCAAAACTGAACTGCAGCATGGCGCGGTATATTCTACTAGTTTAATTAAAAAAAGATCATACTTATATTCAGTGTTGTAGAGATCGCTAGGCGCCAGTCGGGCGGTGGAGTACTGACTAGGGACTAATCGGGATTAATCAGGATTAATCGGATCAGAATTTATATATATAATTTTTAAATTTATATATATACACATACATTAATATCAATATAATACTTGAAAATAGTTCAAAATTCAAACAACTAAGTTTAAAACATAGCAAATCAAGTATTTAAACATTCAATACACACGTTAATATCAATATAATACTTAAAAATAGTTCAAAATTTAAACAATGAAGTTTAAAACATAGCAATTTAAGTATTTAAACATTCAAACATTAACATTTTAGTCATGGACTCATGGAATATGTTTTAATGGGTTAAAAACATATTTTTTTGGGCCAGGTTGGAACTAAACAACTTGGGCCATGTATTTAATGGTTAAAAACATTTGTTTGGGCCAGATTTAAACTAAAAAAGAGTGGGCCGACTAGAAACGATTTGGCCGACTTGGGCCGATTTGGGCCGACTTGCACCGACTAGGACCGACTTGGACCGACTACCGACTAATGGTCCGACTAGCTCAAAATTAACCAGTCAACGCCCGACTAGCGCCTAGGCGCCGATTAATTCCGATTTTTACAACACTGTTTATATTAGATAAATATTAATGAGATGGTTGACTATGTTATCTCTGAACCCCAACTCTAATATATTCCTAAAGCCTTCTTGTTCATCACTTTGGCGAGCAAATCAATCAATCCACACCCAGAGTCATAAAAGCTATTGATAGGGCATGAGATGGTGAATGTAGGTGTTAAAATAATACTATATTTTTTCCAGTTTTTTACCAAACATTTTATTGATATTAATATTATTTGTTTTTTATTTTGTATGTTCGTTGGGCTTGCTGGATTACTGTACAAGTGTTGTGGGTTTACAAAAATAAAGACATAAAAGGCTAAGGTGCTGTTTGTTTTTTCAGAGGTAAAAGGTCTGCAGTCTGCGGACCACATCTGCATCTGCAGGAGAAGAGGTGGACCAAATGTCTGCAGTCTGCAAGGAGAAGAGGGTTTGTTTTTTTTTTTCTACAAAAACCACTTCACACACACACAACAGTTCTCTCTCTCTGCCTTGAACTCTCTCTCTCTCTACAAACTCTCTCTCTCTCTACAATCTGTCACCACCACCGCCCATAGCACCACCACCACCGCACCACCTCCGCCATCACACCACCACCTCTCTCTCTCTCTCTCTCTCTCTCTCTCTACGGTTTCTCTCTCTCTCTCACCGAGGTGGAGGTGGTGGCGGAGGTGGAGCTGGTGTTGGAGGTGGAGCTAAGGTTTTGGAGCAGATGGATGTTTTGAAGAGGGAGAGAGGGTGAAAAGGTTGGCAAAGGTTTGAAGACATGGGGAATGATCTGTTTGGGGAAGAGGTGAGGCAGAGGTAAAAGCTCTGCATATCTTCAAGAAAACAAACAAGTTGCAGGACCCTTATGTCTGCGCGCGTCTGCGCGACGCAGACATAAGTGCTCAGAAGAGCTTTTGGCCAAAAAACAAACACCACCTAAGTGTGAGATGGGCTTTTAGGACGCTGGAACTAGCAGCTATATAAACAAAAATGCAACATCAGTCAACGAGAGAGTTCACCAGGTTGTTGTTTCTAGAATTGTGTATTGGGGTTTTCAACTTCTTTGTTATGGTAAAAACCTAATCTATCATGTCCGTTGTTCAAATCATCATAATTGATCACTTTCTATTGTTAAAGAACTCACAATTTTGTGAGTTCTTCTAGGGTTTGGTGGTCTTTTTTGGTTTGGGTATAATCATTTAATAAAAGTTTTCCTTATCGTTCTTGTCGCTTTTTATGTGTTCTTGTGTACATTCATGTTTTTGACAGTAGGCACACCTTACCTTTATCTCGGGGATAGAGATGTTGCTTCCTGTGAGACCTCCGCTTCCAAAGACATATCTGGACATAAGAGTCAAATAAAAACATACTTACAATAGCTACTCAAAGAACAAAAAAAAAAACATATTGTCTTAAAAATATACTTAGTAAGCTATCAAACAGGGAAGTGAAAACGTATAATAGGGACATATAACACATTATATAGATACACATGCAAATGATATAATCTAGATGCCAACAAAAAAAAAAAAAAACTGAAAATCTAAGCTCCTAAGGCAAAAATCTAATACCACCTCCTAAAAAAAGTGCCGGCACTCAATGGCGGAGCATAGTGTAAAGTGGGGGTGCACCTAGAAGTGTAAAATTTCATATTTTTCGTCCGAAAATTTTAAAATTATATAGTATTGTCCACCCAAGTATTTTGCCTAAATATATTACAATATATAAATTGGGTTTCATGACTTTCCGTCCCATCGGAACTTTTGGTCAAGCTCCGCCACTGCCGGCTCTAGCATAAGTGAAATGATGCTAGGGCTTTAGGCCCCAGAATTTTAAGGGCCTCCGATTTTACAAGGCTACCATTGTCCTTTCTCGTAACTTATTTTTGTTTGAATGCCTAAAAATAGAAGAGAAAAAAAATGATAGCAGAAAAGATAGGTTAATTTTATGAGTTCCTCTGTTTCCTTGAAGAAGATGACCTTAAAGAAATGACCTTGAAAAAGATGACCAAATAAAAAATATAAAAAAGTGAATAGGTGATTGATATGATTACATGACATTTCCCTTTTTACTTCGGAAAGGAATCTGAGAATTTACCCTTTGTTTGTTTTTTAAGTATTCATTGATGAGTTAATATGATATTTTTCCTTTTGCTTTTTTATAGTTTTATGTAATAATTTATATAAATTTATTTATTTTGCTTTAATGTATTTAGTTATATTTATATTTAAACAACTTGTATTAGACGTAATGTGTGTGTTGATAAAAATATATCGGAAGAAATAGTATGCCTTAGTTATTCAACTTAGATATTAACGGTTATTTTTGAAATAAGAAATATATGTTAAATCAAAAATTAGAAAACATCTTTTGTTTGTGCTGATATGTTATTTAGAGATGTGCTATTGTGAAAACAATACAAAAATAAGAAAAAATGCTACACTCCAAAAACAAGTAAAAATGCCTCCATTTAGTTGTTCGCTTTAGGCTTTGAGAAACATTGAGCCGGCCCTACTAAAAGACCTCAACTTTAGTCCAACATATCCACTAACTTTTATCCTAGACCATGTCTTCATAGACCATGTAAAATCGGTGAGTTCTGGACTACCGAAAGTGGAGAAGAAAAAAGGACGAAGCGGGTATACATCATTTAATAAAGGGCTTATAGCATAGGAGGTAGGGGTGTACATGGTTCGGTTCGGTTCGGTTTTTGAGCAAAACTAAAACCGAAACTGGAATATCAGTTTTTGGTTTTTGAAACCGTTCGGTTTCCGTTTTTCGGTTTTTACACCGGTTCGGTTCGGTTTTTCTGTTATTTCGGTTTTTAAAACAAAATTATGTAAGATTAAAAAATAAAAGATATAATTTAACATTTAAGGATCTTTCTTATATATTACATCTAAGTTATTATATTTAGCCTTTTTAATTAATAACTAGGATTGCGACCCGCCGCAATGCGGCGGGGATTCTTTAGTTATAACTAAGTCGATCTAGGACCCGCACGTTATGTTAAACCTGTCAAACGGGAAAAAAAATAGACGATGGAAAACGTTCACCCACACACGCACGTTGCATCGTGTTAACTCGCAAAATTTAGAACGAAACGTAAAAACGTTAAGCCAAAGACACACGTTGCGATGTGTTAAATCACAAAATTTAGAACCAAGCATAAAGCGAAAAATTTGCGGAAAATGAAAACTATAAATGACCAAAGTTGAAAGTAAAAAAAGTTATGAGTATAGATTGCAAAAGATAAAAAGTTTTGAGTTAAAAGTAAAAAAACAAATAGTTTTGGGTTAAAAGTAATTTATGAAATACTTTTGGGTGAAAAGTAAAAAAAAAAAAATCTTTTTTTTGGAAAACCCCCAAAGCCAACGTTACGACAACCATATGCATATCCATTTTTTCTTTGGAAAACCCCCAAAGCACACCTCGCGTTGCAGCGGGGCGTAAAACAGTGTCAAATAGTACTAATGTCACACAACCGTCATCGACCACCAACACTGACTCAACCTAGGATATGCGTGTTGCGACGAACCTGTCAAACATGGAAAAATAGAGGCAAAAACGTTGAACCACACATGCACGTTGCGTTATATTAACTCGAAAAAATTAGAAATATACGTAAAACGAAAATTTGCGGAAGATGAAAAGTATAAGTGACAAAAGTTGTGAAGTTAAATTGCAAATAATGAAAAGTTTTGGGTTGAAGTTAAAAAAACAAATTATATAGGGTTAAAATTGCAAAAGGTTGAAACCTTTGGGTTAAAAGTAAAAAATCAAGTTTTTTTTTTGAAAAATGTGCAAAGCACAATGTACAACTTGTTATGCACAATAACTTTGCTAATTTATAATATATAATATTTACATAAATCTAATATTCTAATATATTTTTATGTTTCTCTAAACTTTTTATCAAGACGTTTTCTTTTATAATACTTTGAAAATTATTTAATTTTTATATTAAATTTTGTTATTTGTTGTAGGCAATAAATAAATCATCTTAATTATAAACAAATATGTTAATGTTTTTATTATAATTACTTAACATTCAAGAATAAAATTAATAATTTCTAATACCATGGGTTAAACACTTAAACAACTTAAACTTAAACGTAAAAATATATGTTTTTTTCATTTCGGTTCGTTTTTTTGTTTATTGAAAATGGTTATCCAAAAACCGAATCGAAATTTTCGGTTATTAAAAATCCGAAATCTGAACCGTCGGTTTTTGTTTCAGTTCGGTTTTTTCGATTATTTCGGTTACGGTTCGGTTATTTCTAGTAGCGGATCTAGAAAACCTTCATAGGGGTAACGTCTCAAAAGAAAGGGGTAACGAAATCAAAAAAACGTTAAAAAATGTCAAATTTTTCCAAAATATACACTACCGCCGGAGCGCCAAGAGGTAGCGGAGGCTACCCCTTCTCATATGGTACATTTACCCCTGGTTATTTTGGTTTTCTACTCACCCGTGAGAGGAGTACGAAAGGTTTTCATTTGTAAAATGCCATCGTGGACCCTAGTATAGATTTATCCACTGTTTAGAGGTTAAAAAGTATTTATTTATTTTATTTAAAATTTTATATTTATATGAGACGTCCCATCATATATATCCGCGACGATAAACACGTGCCTGTATCCAGAATGGTGTGATGAATCCTATCCCATCACCATTTCCAAAACTACAACATAATAAGCCACGACGGCCGGCTCCTTTCTCTTCTCTTCCCCCTCACACACACACACTCAATGTCGATCCTCCCTCCTTCCTCCACAGTGGCGGATCTAGGATTCCGACCAAGCGGTAACGTTTTATAAATAAGCGGTAACGAAATTGAAAAAACGTCAAATTTTTCCAAAATTCACACTAATTTTTCCAAAATTTTTCCGACCAAGGGGTAGCGGACGCCACCCCTTACATACATATAGGTCCGCCCCTGTTCCTCCACCACCCTCTCCTTCTGCACCATCAACCCCAGGGTTTACCTTCATTCCTCTCATGCTCGCTCGCTTTTCTGCCACTTTCCGGCGCTTTCTTCAGCAGCCGGAGGAAGCATGGTCAACTCTTCATCGTCCTCAATTCTACCGCCCCTCCTTGTTTCTACCGAATTTCGGCAGTCTCCTACATTTCTAGATGCTCCTTCTCAACAAGGTATCTTATTCTGTTTCTGCTTTTCAATTCCTTTGAATTTTAAACTAGCTTTTCCATTTGAACCTGGCTACAAATTCTGCAGATGAGTGGAAGTTCAGTATCTTCCTTCATCCTTTGAAGATAACACTCAACTTTTGTATCTCTAGAGTTTTTTTTTTTTTTGAACGACAAATTTGGATCACTGACGGACCACTGGAGTATGATCGTGCCACCAGCAGAACCACCCGATCATATCCATCTCCACTAGGCAATAATGCCTATACACCAATTCAGGAGGAAACCCAATAAATCTGGGAAAAACCCCTTTTGTGGGAATCGAACCCATGACCAATGGTCATAAGCCTTATCCCACCACCAAGATACCACTAGGCAATAATGCCATATATGCCAGATTCAAATTCCGCATATTTAACATCTTGTGACTGTACATAGTTTTTTATGAAATTTTAGAATGGAAATATACTTGATTTCCCCTTAAATTATGATTTTCAATTAGACTACATGGTACATGGTATGAACCGTCATGTGGCACCACGTCACCACCTGTCAAAAAGGTGGTGTGGTGCCAAAAAACGCGGGTTGGATGGGACGTGGCGTGGTATGATGTGACACGTGACATATACTATTTTATATTTTAAAAACAAAGAAAATCAATAAAGAAGTCTCCACGTAGGCTAGAACATTGCCTCCACGCCACCACACCGTATGGTCTTACATTGACCTTAATTGTAATGTTCTATTATTATATTGGTTTAAAAAAGCGAGAAACGCACAAAAGCTACAAGGTCTAAAACTGAGATGCGAAGTGTCAAACCCAAAAGTGGACCCTAGGTGTAAATTATTATATAACTTATTATATATTTCCTATAGGTTTTATCATCATTTGCCCAATATTTAATACAAATAAGCTAATTTATGTTTTAATATTGAAATTACATACATGTACAACCTGAAAAGCATGCTGTACAACATTCTGCTGCACAAGAATGTTAAAAATACATGTGGCTCGCACCTCAGGGTCAACTTTTTGCCAAACCAACATGCCTCAGCCAAGTTGCGCTTCTTGGAAAACATGGGACTCGTGCAGGCTGCATGGTTATTAAAGGCGCGAGGCGCACTCAAGGCGCTCAGGCACCGCTTGTGGCCTAGGCGAGAAGCGCAAAGAAAGCGCGGGCCTGAGAAAATGAAAAGCGATGATAAAAAAACCATAAAAAATAATATTATGTATTGAAAAACAACAATTTGTTCAACTACCAAAATTATTCCAATATCATAAAAAGCCATGCTTGTCGCTACTTGTAGCTATTCGCTATCGACAACTATGATCTAGATATGTTATTCCTGGCAGATCTGCTTTCTGGAATTCAAAAGGAGATGGAGACTGGAACTCTGCCAAAACCTGTTGCTCAATTGATGGAGGAGCTGTATCTGAATTACAGAAATGCAGTAAATTGTTTTTATTGGGCTCATTTAGTTGTTCCGTACGTCTTTAGGGTGGCTTTTTCTTATTTGCATGTGGAAAGAATTATATAATTATGTGTGTGTTTGCACCACTGTTGGTAGGAAGGACCGAAAGAGTATACTAATGATCATACTCAACGGCATATTGCCACCATAGATTATATATAACGTCAACATTTGCAATTTCAAGAAAATATTCCAACGAGCCTTGACTTTCTCTATTTTTCAGGTTTTTCAAAGTGGAAATCCTCACGCAGAAGAAATTGTCCTGTCAAACATGAGTGTAGCATTGGATCGTATTTTGTTGGATCTGAAGGTTTGACTAACTGATGCATACTGATATGTCCAGCTTGCAGTTATTATACATTTATACCGAATCAACTAAGTCATTTTTTGTCGGAATGTTGTAATTGATTTTGCAGGAACCGTTTGAATTCTCACCATATCACGAGGCTATCCGAGAACCTTTTAACTACTATATGTTTGTTCAAAATTACATCCGTCCTTTAATCAACTTCAGGTTAGTTAACCATCTTAATAACCAAGTTAATGACTTCTTGTTGCATTCTAATCATCAGGGGCGCAGCATGTGAGGGGCGGGGGGGGGGGGGGGGGACGTCCGCCCCCCGGGATTTTTCGCTCAGTAGTGTTATATATGTAGTTTTCGTATAGAAATTTGTGGGTATATACGTTTTCACCCCCCCCCCCCCCCCCCCCCCCCCCCCGCGGTTCTATAGAAATTTTTGGGTATTCTATAGAAATTTTTGGGTATATATGTTTTCACCCCCCCGGCCGAAAAATCCAAGCTTCGCCACTGCTAATCATGGTTAGTTTATCTTGTTAGGGAGTCATATGTTGGCAACATTTCTCTTTTCCACGAGATGGAAGAACAACTCAAGAAGGTGCCAGATTGTCATAATCATCTTCAGTTTAAGAAATTCTCTGCGAAAAAAGGAACCTTTTTGATAAAAAAAAAATCATGAATCAAAGCTACTACATGTTTATATAACTGCAACTTATACTTTTTCTTGCTTAACATTATTTCTTTTCCTTTTCTTTTTTTATTAGATCTTGCTATGTCAAGAGTCTAATATTTGCATTTCTTTACCATTAATAAGGGCGAAAACGTGATTTTGATCTCAAACCACCAAACTGAAGCAGATCCAGTTATCATATCCTTACTGCTTGAAACTACAAGTCCTCATATTTCTGAAACTGCAGTAAGTTTGATATATTTTAAACCCGCGTGTCCTATATATATTAACGAGCCCACTTTGAAAACTGTAATACAGATCTATGTGGCAGGTGATAGAGTTGTTACAGATCCCCTTTGCAAGCCCTTCAGCATGGGCAGGTATATACTTTTTTTCCGGTTATAACAATTCTTTTCTGCAATCTTTCCCCTAATTTTTTAATGTAATTCACACTTTTTAACCTTATGTATTTTTTTAGGAATTTGTTATGTGTGTATTCAAAAAAACATATGAATGACGTTCCTGAGCTTGCTGAGATGAAAAGGAGAGCAAACACAAGAAGCTTAAAGGAGATGGCTTTGCTTTTGAGGTATCATGCTATTATAGCTCAATGAGTAAAATGCCATTTTCGTCCCTGAGATTTGGCCAGTTTTGCGACTTTCGTCCAAAGGTTTGTTTTTCCGCATTTGGATCCAAAAGGTTTGAGATCTTGCCATTTTCATCCGGCTCGTTGAATCCATCCATTTTTCTCCGTTGAGTCAGGGGTATTTCCGTTTGTTTTGTTAACTTTAATGGGCAATTCGGTCTTTTTCACTTTAGGAAGGGTATTTTGAATACTTTTACCTTATGCTAAATGCTTGTACATAAAGTGAAAAAGACCGAATTGCCCTTTAGGTTAACAAAAAAAAGGACGAAAATACCCCTGACTTAACGGAGAAAACGGATGGAGTTAACGAGCCGGATGAAAATGGCAAGATTTCAAACCTTTTGTATCCAGATGCGAAAAAACAAACCTTTGGACGAAAGTCGCAAAACTGGCCAAACCTCATGGACGAAAATGGCATTTTTCTTTATATGTGAAGCACTCTTTTACCTGTTTTACCCTCCCAGAGGCCGGGCTTTATCTCGTATTGATACTTCTAAAGTCACTCTACATGCTTTGCCGTACTAAATGGTGTCATCACATTATCTTATCAATCTTGTCTGTTCATAATTAGGGGTGGATCTAAGCTAATATGGATTGCAGCAAGTGGCGGCAGGGACAGGCCCGATCCAATCACAAATCAGTGGTCTCCGGTAAGATATTTCTTTGTAAATGGACGCCGAAAAAGAACCACCTTTGACAATACTGTTGACAATTCTATATAAACATACAATTAGTGTTTTTTAATTGCTTGATGTATAGGCGCCATTTGATGCCTCTGCCGTGGACAACATGAGAAGACTTGTGGAGCATGCTGGTGTGCCGGGCCATATATATCCTCTATCCCTATTATGTTATGACATCATGCCCCCTCCTCCCCAGGTATCTTTCCGATTCATATGTTTTTTTTTACTAGCAACTCCATTTACCCTTGTTTTCAAAATGCGTTCCAACAGGCTGAGATAGAAATTGGAGAGAGACGGGTGATCTCTTTTCATGGCGCCGGATTATCAGTTGCTCCCAAAATCGATTTGAACGAAATTACTGCCTCCTGTGGAGGCCCTGACGAGGTCCGTATTACATAAGTTTATAAGCTTTCATTTCGAGTTGATATGATCATAAGAAGATAATAATGTTTCAAATGTGTATTGCAGGCCAAGGAAGCTTATTCACAAGCACTTTCTGATTCTGTCTGTCGGCAATATAACGTGTTAAAAACCGCCATACATGGAGCACAAGGCTCAGATGCATCAACCACAAGTGTCTCACTGACTCAACCCTGGCAATTACTCAACTAGATTGCACTTTCACTTGTGAGTTGATCGTTTTTACAATTGGCAAAACTAACTTCAAGAAATTTGCATAGGTTGATCATTTTACAATTTTACTTGCAGGTGGCAAAATGGCATGACAAAAGAATGTGTTTCTATGGTGTTGTTTCAAATGCAGGTGTATATAATCTACAGAATGCTGTTAAAAAATATAATCTACAGAAGCAGGTGAAAGCAATACAGGTTTCCATCATCTTTAAGGTATGCATGGTGGTGTACAGTTTCTGTTACAAATTATTAATGTTGCATTTCTCACCCATTTCATTCATAGATTATAAACATGGTTGGTTATAAAAGTAGCTCTGAATTTTAGATGCTTTCCTTTTCCCCTCTCTCACACGCCGGTTAGAACATTGTCATGGACAGACTGGTGTAATTTCTCTTAGTAATGTTTATTGTTTTTTTTTGGTTCTAGCGAGCTAGGTCTTTTTTAATGATATTTTCCGTTCCAAAAAAAAGTTGTGAGTTCAAGTATATTTGTTCTTTGTTGATGTTAGTTTCATCATTTTGACCATTTAATTAGAGAATCCCGAGAAACACATGTACTTGTTGCATTAAAGGGGGATACATGAGATGATTATGTAACAGCCTAACTGCCCCCTTCTCTCTCTCACTACATGTAATCAGCATTACCGCTACGTATAGGTAATTAAGTGCTCATTGCGCTTCATTGTTTAAAATTGGTTATGTATTGAGCGATTCTTCATGTATTGCCCCTACCTCCTAAATATATCTCTTAATTCATAATGTTTATTACTAAAGTTTAATTCTCTTAAATTTCATTTGTACATGTGGAAAAATAGGTGTGGCAGTTCCCATTCTAATGTCAATAAGGTACACCGGTCCAACACGTTTAGGCAAAACCAACTAAACACAAGTTGTCAAAACAAACCAATTCCCATTCCTGCTATTCTTGGACTTAGTTTTGAATCATAATAAAATAATAATTTATAAAGATGATTCAATGAACAACATATAATTAAAATTGAATTCAATTTTGCTCAACTTATGAACTATCAAAACAATGCTTGATCTTGATGGACTTGACATCCTCGTCAAATATTGATAGAAATTGCATACTTATTAGTATATTGTCATTGTGAAAGGGGGTTAGTGTAATTACTACTTCTATAAATAAGGCATTAGTCATTATAGAAAGGGAGGAGAGAATTTGGTTAGTTTGTTAGGCTCATGCTTATGCATTGAGAAGGGCATAGCCCTGGGACCACTAGGTGGTTATTTTCCTTTTCTTGTAGATCTTTTGGATCATCATCAGCATCATTTCCACTTTAATATTCAGATTTCCACCATTGTTATATGTTTTAAGCTTTGATTAGTATCATTCCCTATCAAATATCCATGTAAAAATGGGTGAAATTGTCAATTTCTAATCTGGATTTTCAAACATAATATTTTTTTATTTTTTGATTCTAAACAAAGTCTCATAATCAAATATTTGTAATTTGAAGTCCAAGAATTTGTATAAAATACATGTGTTTAAAATGAATTATAAACGTTGATTGGCAGTGTAAGGCCAGAGGGTGTGGGAGGAAGCCCCATGGGGCTTTATACGGACACGTCAGCGCCACGTAGACGCCACGTCAGCCAAGGGGCTTTATAACCCCCCCCCCCCCCCCTTTAATTTGCAGGGTGTGGGATGGAGCCCCCTATTAAACAAAATAAAAAAAAAAAAAAAATTTCATTGGTTCAAACTAGCTGGTCCCACCTGATAACCCCCTTGTTCCTCGTTATCATGTTGGCGAAGTGATGATGGCGCCCCCCCCCTTAAAATAGAGGGTATGGGGATAGCCCTTAATGGGCGCTATAGTTGGCTGAGCTGGAGGGGTGGCGCCCCCCACACCCTCCAGCCTAATAGTTACATATGTGGGGATGGTAGATAGAAGGTTGACTATTTTGTTAATATGCAGTACCACCTAATCACTTTTTGTTAAATAAAAATTTATATAACCTTGACACCTTATATATTAAAAAAGGGGGCCAATTTCATCACTTTTGAGCACTTGAAACGTTATTTTATCAAGTTTAAATATTGTGACGTCTTATCATAACAACTTTCTGAAAATTTCTTTGGTGGTGAGATGTTCAAATATAGCACGCACATGTTTAGATTTTTTTTTTTCAATTTAATAAATAAGTTATTTTAATAATATAAATATATAAAAAAATACCAAGCAAATCTGAACATCATTATTATAAAATTAAATATTCTAGTATATATATGTTTAAGGTTAATGCCGATGAGGTCTTGGTCCAGTGGTCCAAGGCGGAGGTGGTAAGGTTTACCCACAGTAGTGGGGTTCCTGACCGGGCTTGATCTTATGTTCGATTCTGTGTGGCAGCAAAATTAATCCCCCTCTTTGAGGTGCGGTTGTAATGGGCCGGTTTGTTCCGGATTCGAACCTGGGTCGAGGGGATGTGCGTCGTTTGGTTCCACCGCTGAAACACTCCTTCCAAAAAAAAAGTTAGATGTTAATATCTAGAACTAACCAACAAGATCTTATGCTATATATAATTAAACTTATTACTCAGATAGTATCCTAACTAGATGAACGTTAGATTTTCCAGTTAAATTGATGTCAAATAGCTAAATCTCCCTAACAATAAAATAATAATAATAAAATTAGAAAACTCATAACCCCATCACAACCCGTGAGAAAAATCCAACTAGGAACTTTATAGAAACTAGCCATAATATCATGGAGTGATATTCTAGACCTTAGCACAATCAGAAAACGACATTAGCATAACATAAAACCATCCACATTATCAGCATTCTCGTTTCAATCAAAAAAGGAACTTCCATTATCAACGACATTAGCACAATAAAAAAATGACATTAGCACAATCAAATAACGAAATTAGCACAATCAGAAAACGACATTAGCACAATCAAATAACGACATTAGCACTCTCTTAACACCACCGTCTGGGCATCCGACGGTAACACCAACATAAACAACATTAGTACAATAAAATAGCAACCTTCCAACGAATTGATTTCTAAATAGGCTCCCAATAACAACACAAAAGGAAAAAATAACAACAGATACTATTACATAACTATCACAATTTCACTTTTTTTAAATTTTATAAACAACACATTGTTCTATACTACCACAATTTCATTTTTTTTAAATTTTATAAACAATACATACTGTTGTTACATACTAGCACAATTTTATGTTTTTTTAATTTTATAAACACATACTGTTACATACTAGCACAATTTCATAACTATTACATAAATAGCACAATTTTTTTTAATTTTATAAACAACACACACTGTTACATGCTAGCACAATTTCATGTTTTTTGTTTTAGTTTTGTAAATAACACATACTATTACATAACTAGTAGAAAACAAATTTATTTCTAAATAGGCTCCCAATAATAACACAAAAGGAAAAAATAATAACACATAAGAATTACATAATACAATAAGAACTTACGTATAGATTTAAAATCAACACAATACATTTTCATATTAGCACATTTCAACTACATAACTAGCACAGTTATAAAACATTTTTTAAAACTTTTTTAAAAGTCATTTTTATAAATAAAAAAAATATTGCAATATGGTACTTATATTAAAGATAAAAAAATACTTGATTTTATGGTATAATTTTTTCCCAAAATAAATGAAATATATAAAAGTTATTTTAGTTTAAAAAACTTGATGGAAATAGTATTTTATGGGAAATGACTAAATGACTAAGATACCCCTAACTTGATAGTATTAATTATTAATTAGAGGGGTTTTATTTATAATCAATATCAACCCTTGATTTAGACTATTAATGGCTCAGATCTGTTCTTACGGTTCTTACACTTAGCACTGTTTGTACAGGATCTCAACTCTTTAAGTTTAACTAACTTAGACATAATTATCCCCAAAAAATATCTTAGAATGTCCAAATTTTAGCTAACTTAGAAAAATATAGGGTTTCAAGTTTTCAATATGTTTAGATAAAAGGTTTATTATTTATTATTTTTTAATATAATCAAACGAACATATTACCGAACGTTCACGAACGCAGTCGAACGAACGAGACCTGTGTTCGTGTTTGTTCGCTAAGCTAACCGAACAATTTTTTTTTTCGTGTTCGTTCGTTAAGCTAATCCAACGAACATACACGAACTTCCCACCGAACGGTTCACGAACTGTTCGCTGAACGTTCGGTTCGTTTACAGCCCTACGTACGAATCTTAAAACTCAATGAGCACTCAATTGTGTGATGACACATAGAAACCTACATAGAGGTTTATAAAAGTTTACAACCTTATAACCTATATAGGTATGTTCAGGCTAGTGGGTATGGGGTTATGGTTCGGCTTATGGAATGCCACGAGAGGCATGGTAATGGTGGTACATCGTCTCCTCCTCCTCCATGTGTGGAAAGCATAGATATATCCATGCTCAACACGGTCCACTTTTCCCAAATTGTCATTCTCGTTAACAAAAATAATGGATGAAGTTAACCTAGTGGATTAAAATGGCAACTGTGAAACATTTTTGGACCCACAAACGAAAAATGAAACCTTTGAACTAAATTGGCAAAATCGTCCAAACACAGGGACTAAAATGGCATTTAACTCTATTAAAAATAAGGAAAACTCATAATAAAAAAAATATATTAAGAATAAGGAAAACTCATAAAAAATATAAACATCACACTTAATGTTTAGATATAAAACTAATAAAGTGGATTATAAAGTATTATAGACTAATATTGGGATTTTTTGTGTTTATCTTCGTAAACAATAAAAGCTTTCAAATTATATCTTATTTAACCATTTCACAAATTTTGTTTGTCATTATATCATTAATATACCCGTTCACCGGACGGGTATAAATAAAACTGGTTAAATAGGTTAGAGACGCGTACTCGTGTAGTATATATATTTTAACAAGTGAAATTGAAATTTAGAAAATAAAAAATCAAGTCACTAACCTACTCATAAACGGACTTTCAGTTTTAGCAATGTGTAACTTGTAACGATTAATCACTTAAATTAATACAAACTAGTTTAACTTAAATTTTATTCCTACATGCTTTGAATTTAACAATAATTCAAATAAATGTTAAGCATAAGGTACAAGCTTTGATGCTTACAAATGTTCCTAATTGATATTATATAATTATATAATTCTATTCCTACATGCTTTGAATAACAACAATTCAAATAAATGTTAAGCATACAAGCTTTGATGCTTATACAAATGTTCCTAATTGATATTATTATTATTATTATTATTATTATTATTATTATTATTATTATTATTATTATTATTATATTGCTGGGTCGGCACAGTTGCCGGGATATTTCTATTTCAAATACTTTAAACAACAATTTTGAAACCCGCGTGGGGTGGCCCACATTTATTTTGCCCGTTGTTTTCCCATTTATTTCGCCTAAAAAGGAAAGACCAGACGAGGGCAGTTTGGGTATTCACATGGTCCTGTCCAAGACTGGGTTTGTTTGAATGAGAATACCTTCGTGTATGGATTAAGGGTACCGTTGTTGCCCATTCAATTATTGGCTGGCTTTCTCAATTTAATACCAGCATTTATAAAACAATAATGAACTCACACTATTCATGTTTCTATTTTAGAAATGTTATATAAGATTTTTATTAAAATGCTATACATAAATGCTATATATAGTTTGGGCCTTTTATGCTAAATATAAGTATCAAGCTTTTCGTGTTGTTTAATTTTTAGAGCAATTACATGTAAACTTAGTAATATATCATGTTTAACATAAAATTATATTAATCTAAAATCTACATTCAAAAAGTCATACTTACTTACTTTAGATACAATATGGCTTTTATTCAAGTCCCAATCGATACTCAAACAAACGTAAAATTACGGCTAACTCTCACAATATTATTAAATCAAGAAAACTGCTAAAAAAACTTGATTACAATTCATAATACCCTAACTTGGTATTTATTATCTAACCTAAACTTGTTAGCCTAGTTCTAATTACAAATTACAACCAACATGTTATAATCCCACTACAATACTTAACTAATTTTAACCTACTCGTCAAAATTAGTCCTCCCATATATACCTACAAACAAATACGAGTCAAATAATCGCCCACGTAATTTTGGACTCGTATTAGACAAGTCTTCAACTCCAAACAACTTTTTGCCCCGGTTCTTTTGGGACCTATCTTGATATCTAGCTGTGTTTTTCCAACAATTATTTATACTACTAAAGGGATGAGTTATGTCTATTATTTAAAACTTCACATACAAATATGTATTATATAATTATCATAGTTCTCAATATATTTCTCGATTCTAATTTAAACACCCCTACCATTTTATTTTTCATTATAAACTTCACACTCCTTTTCTCATAAATGTGAGAACATGTTACTAAAAAAATCACGTGATCTAATCAAATAGTCTGCTAACTAGCGAGGGTAACAAGTACAACTTGTGCTTCAAGAGATAAAAAAAAGGAAAATGAATTTGGATAATATTTTTTCAAAGAGTAAACTGCAATTTTACCCCTGAGGTTAGGGGTCATTGACACCCTTACCCCTCCCCCCCTAAGGAAATAATTGCAATTTTACCCCCCACTGTTAACTGTTATGTCGCAACATTACCCCCTATACTCAAATTTGTTGACTGGTCAATAAGAGTCAAAGGGCAAATAGGTAATTTCATGTTAATTAGTGGTTTATATATTATATAAACCCTTAAACTAAACATAATCTCACAATCTTACCCCCTAAGTTTCTTCCATCCACTCATTCTTCCACCCATCCGGCGATCCATCCTTCCACCTCCGGCGATCCATCCTTCCACCTCCACCACCGGCTTATTGCGACACCACCGGCTTCCACCTCCACCACCTGTTTCCACCTCCACCACCGGCTTCCACCTCCACCTCCACCACCGGCTTCCAACTAACAATGAGTGAAGAGAACCCCATCCTTCCACCTCCACCTCCGACGACCACAATGGCGACCACACCTCCCCCGATGCACATGGTTTCCGGCGACAACAACCGTTCCTCCTTTTGGTCTCTGCTGTCAGGTATAAACCGATCTGTGTGAACAAGTTAAAAACAAGGGGTTATTAAAACATCCATCTTTATGTGTTTGCAGTGGACATGAGGATTCGGTGGTCAGTCCGATCGATTGTGGTCTCAGTGGTGGTGAAAATGCGGGGCCGCCCTTTCCAGCACTTCCAATTTCCACCGCAGCAGGAAATGGTTGTGTAAAACTCTAATATATTAGGATGTTTTGGGTTAATATGTAGTGTAGTTGACTGTTAATGTGGGTTATATATTAGGATCTTTTGGTATGTTTGATTGTACAGGTTATATTTTGGTATGCTATTGACTGTTAAGTTGCTGCTATTTGGTTTGATCATAGAACAGAACATGTTATGTTTGATCATAGAACAGGTTATGTTTGATCATAGAACACATTGACTGTTAATGTGGGTTAATTTTGGTTATATTTGACTGTTAACTTGCTGCTGTTAAGTTGCTCTGCTGTTAAGTTGCATATCAGAAGCATTGACTTAATGTTAAGTTGCTGCTGTTAATGTTAAGTTGCTGCTGTTAATGTTAAGCTCTGCTGTTATGTTGCATATCAGAAGCATTGACTGTATATTTGGTTGCTCTGCTGTTAATGTTAAGTTGCTGTAGTTAACTTAGAAGCATTGCTGTTAATGTTGGTCATAGAACACATCAGAAGCATTGACTGTATATTTGGTTACTCTGCTGTTAAGTTGCTGCTGGGTGTAATGCAAATGCAAATGAGGCCTGTTTATGATGAATTTGCAATTGCAATCGAGTAACATGCCTAAGCTGTGGCTGATGCAATTGAGGCCTTTATCAATGGTTTTAAGCCTGTTTCTGATGCAATTGAGGCCTTTATCAATGCAGTTTTAATGCTACTGATTTAGCAATAGTTCTGATGCATTTGTATTGATGCATTTGCATTCCAAAATGCCAAAATGCTTTTAAGCTGTGATATAACATGCCAGTTTTAAATTGTATTGATGCATTTGCATTTGTATTGATGCATTTGCATTCCAACCATGATGCCAGGGGGTTTATATGGGTGGTTGAATCGAATATGGATGGTGGCGGGAAAGGTTTTGGAAGTTCCAGGGGGTAATTTTGCTTCTAAACACAAATTATAGGGGTTATAAGAAAGGGTATTTTAGTAATTTACACCAAGTCAATATATTTGATTCCGGGGGGTAAACATGCGACATAACAGCAAACGTTGGGGGGTAAAATAAAAGGGTAAAATAGTCATTTCACCCCAAGTCAACAGACCAGTCAACAAAACTGAAGCCGGGGGGTAGAATTGCGACTTAACAGTTAACAGTGGGAGGTAAAATTGCAATTATTTCCTTAGAGGGGTAAGGGTGCCAATGACCCCTAACCTTGGGGGGTAAAATTACAGTTTACCCTTTTTCAAATAAATACTTGTCTACTACCCCCGATTTCGCCATTATCACACCCCAAGCTTTATCTTCTCTCACACACACAACACACATTCACTTACTTCGGACAGTATTCCGGCAAAGCAATCATTTCTACCGGCGACGCGTGTAAGATTCTCACTAGAATCCGGACAAGATCTGTCAACTTCATCCTCTAAAACAATCGAATTTTTTAAATCTTCAGGTAATTTTTTAATCCAACTTTTTTTAAATCTCCCTCACACTAGTTTTTAGCCCTTTTATCCTTACAAATGCATAGCCGGTGCCGGCAATTGTATCGCTACGCCGTTCAGCTTTTAGTTTCTTTCTAGCTGACTTTGTACTCTCATTGACTATTATACATATACATATGTTTCGAAGCTTCGTTAATTACAGTTGTAATATGGAACATGTCATAACATATTTAAGTCTTTCAAGTGTTTGGTTTGACAATTTCACACGCTCTTGAAGAAACGGCTTTATTATTTTTATATTTTTTATTTATAATAACAATAGTTATATATATATATATATATATATATATATATATATATATATATATATATATATATAAGTATCTAGTCTTGCATATGAAGCAGTCTCTGGTGTTTTCTTCATCTGTTAAGTGAGAGAAAATTAGGGTTTGTTTCATGGTTGGTGATATATACTAGATTATAGGTTTGTTTAATTTTACTTTATCTGTGTTCATTACTCATTTAACTTGCTTTTCATCAATCTGATTAATTTGTGTTTATTTATTATATGTTTACAGCTTAAAGTGTAGTGAAACATGACTTCAAGATCACCGAAATCCGTAGAGCAACAGAACCGACGTGGCGCGATTCCGCCACAGGTGACTTTCGCTAGAAGGACGTCTTCGGGCCGGTATGTCAGCCGCTCAAGGGAAGATCTCGATAGTGAAATCGACAGTACCGAGTTTATGAACTATACGGTTCATATACCCCCCACACCCGATAACCAGCCGATGGATCCTTCGATTTCACAAAGGGTGGAGGAACAATATGTCTCGAATTCGCTTTTTACGGGCGGGTTTAATAGTGTGACAAGAGCGCATTTGATGGACAAAGTGATTGACTCCGAGATTAACCATCCTCAGATGGCTGGTGCGAAAGGGTCTTGTTGTCAAGTACCGGGATGTGGTGAGAGTGTGATGAGTGATGAGAGGGGTGTGGATATTCTTCCTTGTGAATGTGATTTTAAAATATGTCGGGATTGTTATATTGACGCTGTGAAAACCGGTGATGGGAAGTGCCCGGGGTGTAAAGAGCCGTATAAACAAACGGATCTTGATGAGAATAGCGTTGACACGCGGCAGCCTTTATCTCTGCCGTCGAATTTTTCTAAAATGGAGAGACGGTTGTCGTCCAAGATGGAGAGGAGGCTGTCTATGATGAAGTCAACTAAGTCGGCTATGGTTAGGAGCCAAACAGGGGACTTTGATCATAACCGTTGGTTGTTTGAGACCAATGGGACCTACGGTTATGGCAATGCGTTTTGGCCGAAAGATGAAGGAATTAGTGAAGATGGAACAGGGGTTACCCCGGCTGAACAGTTGGAACTTCTTAACAAACCGTGGCGGCCTCTTACTCGCAAACTCAAGATACCTGCTGCTATCATAAGTCCTTATAGGTATGTACATTTATGACATCATGTAAATATTTTGCTATAAACCGAGTTACCGATCCTTTTAACGTTTTTGGGTGCCTCATATATTCCTTCTTTGATTGAATTTCGAAATTACCATATATACATGTTATCTACTTATCTTTATCTGCTTTTTATGTTGCACAAGAATTGAAACATTTTCATTTATGGAAGTACAATACATGAGGCGTTGTAATAACATTATGACTGTGTTTGCAGGCTGCTAGCCTTGATTCGGATGGTGGTTCTTGGGTTATTTCTTCACTGGAGAATCACGCACCCGAACGAAGACGCAATATGGCTCTGGTTAATGTCAGTTATCTGCGAAATCTGGTTTGCATTCTCTTGGCTTCTTGACCAGCTTCCTAAACTCGCACCCGTTAACCGCGCAACCGACCTCAACGTGTTAAAAGAGAAGTTCGAAACCCCGAGCCCCCAAAACCCATCGGGAAAGTCCGATCTCCCTGGGGTAGACGTCTTCGTTTCTACAGCAGATCCTGAAAAGGAACCACCGTTAGTTACCGCAAACACCATTTTATCAATTCTTGCTGCAGATTACCCTGTTGATAAGCTATCGTGTTACGTTTCCGATGATGGTGGTGCGCTTTTAACTTTTGAAGCGATGGCAGAAGCTGCAAGCTTTGCTAATTTGTGGGTCCCGTTTTGTCGGAAACATGATATTGAGCCGAGGAATCCGGAGTCGTATTTTAGTTTGAAAAAAGATCCGTTTAAGAACAAGGTGCGACAGGACTTTGTGAAGGATCGCAGGCGGGTTAAACGGGAGTATGATGAGTTTAAGGTCCGGATTAACGGGCTTCCTGATTCCATTAGGAGACGTTCAGATGCTTATAATGCTAGAGCAGAAATTAAAGCCATGAAACGTCAAAAAGAAACTGCCGGTGATGAACTTTTGCAGCCCGTTAAGATCCCGAAAGCAACATGGATGGCCGATGCTACCCATTGGCCCGGCACGTGGATGATTTCATCTCCTGAACACTCGAGAAGTGATCATGCGGGTATCATACAAGTGATGCTGAAGCCACCGAGTGATGTTCCTCTTAATGGCACGGATGACGAGGGGAATCCGGTTGATTTCACTGAAGTTGATATACGACTTCCGCTTCTAGTCTACGTTTCTCGTGAAAAACGTCCTGGTTATGATCATAACAAGAAGGCCGGAGCCATGAATGCACTCGTTCGAGCCTCGGCTATCATGTCTAATGGGCCGTTCATGCTTAACCTTGATTGTGATCATTACATTTACAACTCACAAGCCATAAGAGAAGGAATGTGTTTCATGATGGACCGAGGTGGGGACCGCATCTGTTACGTGCAGTTTCCACAAAGGTTCGAAGGGATCGATCCTTCTGATCGTTACGCCAATAACAACACTGTTTTCTTCGATGGAAACATGCGGGCTCTCGACGGGCTTCAAGGCCCGGTTTATGTTGGGACCGGAACCCTCTTTCGTCGAACCGCACTTTACGGGTTCGACCCGCCCCGGTTCAAGGATTACCATTCGGGTTGTTGCAGTTGTTGTTTCCCTCGGCGCAAGAAAAGCGCTGGTTCTGTTGCTTCAACTGACGAAAACCGAGCTTTGAGAATGGGAGATTCGGATGATGAAGAGATGAATCTTTCATTGTTTCCGAAAAAGTTTGGTAATTCGAGTTTGTTAATAGACACGATACCGATAGCAGAGTTCCAAGGTCGACCACTCGCTGACCACCCTGCTGTTAAAAACGGGCGTCCACCTGGCGCACTCATGATTCCTCGAGAACTTCTAGATGCATCTACCGTTGCCGAAGCGATCAGCGTGATTTCGTGTTGGTACGAGGACAAAACCGAATGGGGAAACCGAGTTGGATGGATTTACGGGTCAGTAACCGAAGACGTGGTGACAGGCTACCGTATGCATAACAGGGGATGGAGGTCGATATACTGCGTGACTAAACGAGACGCTTTCCGTGGGACCGCCCCGATCAACCTAACCGACCGGCTTCACCAAGTGCTCCGGTGGGCCACCGGCTCTGTCGAAATATTCTTCTCCAAAAACAATGCACTTTTAGCGAGTTCAAAAATGAACCTCCTTCAACGAGTCGCTTACTTAAACGTCGGTATCTACCCGTTCACCTCCATTTTCCTAATCGTTTACTGTTTCCTCCCGGCTCTTTCGCTTTTCTCCGGTGAATTCATCGTTCAAAGCCTTGACGTCACCTTTCTTGTCTACCTTCTCTCCATTACCATAACACTCTCCTTACTTGCGATCCTCGAGATCAAATGGTCCGGTATCGAGCTAGAAGAATGGTGGAGAAATGAACAGTTTTGGGTGATAGGAGGTACAAGTGCACATCTTGCTGCAGTTCTTCAAGGACTGCTAAAAGTAGTGGCCGGTATCGAAATCTCGTTCACTCTGACATCGAAATCCGGTGGTGACGACAACGATGATGAGTTTGCAGATCTTTACATACTCAAATGGACATCTTTGATGATCCCACCAATAGTGATCATGATGACAAACCTTATAGCTATTGCAGTTGGGGTGAGTAGAACAATATACAGTGCTATACCTCAGTGGAGCCGGTTATTGGGCGGGGTGTTTTTTAGCTTTTGGGTTTTGGCCCATTTGTATCCTTTTGCAAAAGGGCTAATGGGCCGAAGAGGGAGGACGCCCACTATTGTTTTTGTTTGGTCTGGGCTTATTGCCATCACAATATCTCTTCTTTGGGTTGCTATTAACCCACCTGCTGGTGCTGATGAAATTGGAGGGTCTTTCCAGTTTCCTTGATATTATTTTTGTTTCTGTGAATTAGGATTCACATATGTTTTATGTTTATATACATATTCTTCATTTCTTTGTATTCTTCATAGAAAATGGTGGTAAAGAGTTGTTTTTTTTAACTTGTTTGCATTTGTGGTTTTGATTTATATTTACTTAATTTTTTATAGAAAATTAAATACTTAAAACATTTAATATTTATTTATTTTGTTAGATACAACTAGGCTAATGCCTGCGTTAAACGCAGTTTCAAAAAAAAAAAATTGTTGAAATTTAATATCGTGTAAAAATACATACATATAAAAAACACATAACAAATGATTCAAATTCCGATAAAAACTTTCTTGTGCACCACATTCGTTATTTTTTTTGTAACATTATCATCTTTATCTAGTATAAGCAACTTGACACCGGCTCTGCTTTTTACTCTTAACAATGCAACATAAAGTTGACCATGTGAGAAAACTGGATATTTGAGATACAATCCAACCCTGATAGAGATTGTCCTTTACTTTTGTTTATCGTCATTGCGAAACATATAGATAAGAGGAATTGGCGTCGTTGAAACTTGATATGAATTCTTTTATCTGATGGCGTCAAACTGATCCGTGGAATATGCATTTTGGTCCCTATGTTTCCTCCAGATATAATCTCAGCTTCTATAACACGTCTGTAAAGTTTAGTAATATGTAATCTCGTACCGTTGCATAAACCATTCTGTTGATCAATATTACGAAGCAACATTACAGGGACACCGACTTTAAGGACTAATCGATGATTAGGCAAACCAGATATTTTAAGACCATTAAGAACATCAGAAGATTATTACTTTACCGTGTGATGGATTCTTTGCTTCCTCAGTTTGACAAATACTAGATGAGCTCAAATACTTGACTTTTCGCTAGGAAACAAACCAATTAATCTTTCATTTTATTTATTGTACAACTTCATTTGTAGGTGCCAGTATAGCCCTTTCAGCAAAATAATCTTTATCTTTGTATAGTTGAAGAAGTGAAGGGTATACAAAGTCGATCAAATCTGACATAGGATCCACAGAGCACTTAATCAAAAGATCTTCAGGAATATCTATAACCACCTCACAATCATCACTGTCAACAATCTTTCCCTCGCCCAACTGAAGCAACCAGTTTGCAAAAGCTTTAGTCTGTTCGGGTTCAGATGTGTTGTTTCCTATGGTTAACCTCATGTTTTTGGTTAACATAAGCACCTTACATGTACTCTAAATATAGGACGAAGTGATTGAAGCATTAACAATTTCTCGTTTATTACCATTTGGTACAACCAGAAGTATCTGTCTAAAATCACCACCCAACACCATAATTTTACCTCAAAACTCATCTCCGAATTTAGTGAATCGTCAGATTTGAAGATGTCTTTCATTGTTCGGTCAAGTGCTTCAAATGCATGTTTGTGAATCATCGGTGCTTCTTACCAAATGATCAACTTTGCTTTCCTCAATAAATTAGCAACTTCACCATCTGGTTTAATATGACACGTTGATTCTTCTGTAAGATTTAAAGGAATATGAAACCTTGAATGTGCAGTTCGTCCACTAGATAACAAAAGAGAAGCAATTCCACTTGATGCAATGTTTAATACAATATGTCCTTTACATTTGATGGATGCAAACAACGTCTTCCACAAAAACGTTTTACCAGTACCTCCATAACCATAAACAAAGAATATACCACCCTTGTTACAATCAACGACTTCAATTATCTCATCAAACACTAAACGCTACTCATTACTTAAACTACTTAAATGATTATTAAATTCAGTACGAATCGCACTTACATCGTATGAAAGCTCGTTAGCTATTAAACAATTGTTTGCTAAAGATATCGATTCACTATCAGGGTAAGGCATAGAAGGAAACCGAGAAAGGCTTGAGTTATTACGTAATAAGTAACTCTCAATTTCCAGCAACGTTAAGTTCTTTATTTGTTCCTCTGGAAGACAAAAACCTATTAAAAAAAAGGGTAAATTACACTTTTCGTCCTTTATGTATGTACCAGATTGCAATGGATACCCTTTAACTTTAATAATTACAGTCATAGTCTTTTTTTTTTGTAAAACTCGTTATAGTATAAGTCCTTTATGACTAACCAGGTTAAAATTTTCAGTCAAATGTATTCACTTAAGGGTATTCTTGTCATTTGATGCTTTTATTTAAAATGTTTCTTACTAAATACAATAAAAAAATTATACATCATCTTCCCCAATTATCCCAAATTATCCAACCCTAGAACACCATCATCCTTCCACCAAGGACCACCCCCACTGTTATCTCCTAACCATTTTCTGCGCAACTCAACCACCACCAACCATCACCCAACCACCACCAAATTAGGTCAAAATTCCTAAATCACAGATCTCAAAACCACCGTCAACGATAGCTGCACCAAATTCCAGATCTACGGCCGGCAACCACCATCTTCGTCCGGCAAGAACGAACCCAAATCATCGTTGGTCAACCTTTCTTCTATGGCAGCTCACCCACACCAAAACGGTTCTGGAACAATGGAGGTAAGACGTGGAAGATGAAGATACAACAAAATTTACATCGTGAGTTTACAGCCAATACTTCGAACCGTCTTCGAATGGACATTATTTGTTTACCGATCCGGAGTTTCTTCAAACAGGGGATTTGACAGCAAAATCTGATGTGTATTCTTTTGGGATGATTATCCCGTGGCTACTCACGGGCAGTCGGGCATCCAGGTTATCTAATATAGTCTTCTTCTGACATCACCACCCACCTCACAAATTAGTTTCATTTCTAACAACATAACACAGACAAATTAATGGCTCCTTGGTCTCCTATAAATCCCCAAATTGTACTCTGCCATTGCAGTTGCTTGCGAGATGGCTTGGTGGTGTCCAGATTTAGTGGTGGAGATGATTTAGTGGTGACGGAGGTTGGTTACAGAGAGAGAAAGAGAGAAAGAGGGAGAGAGATGGCTGACAGAAGGGTTTGATGGTGAGGAAGATGATGCTAGGTATATGTATTTTTTGGTTTTATTTATTAATAAAATATTTTAAATAAAATGGTGAGATGACCAGAATACCCTTAAGTGAATACACTTAACTGAAAATTTTTAACCAGGTTAGTGCTAAAGGACTTAAGGTGTAATGAGTTTTACAAAAAAGAGGACTGTGAGTGTAATTATCGAAGTTAAAGGGTATCCATTGCAATCCGGTACATACACAAAGGACAAAAAGTGTAATTTACCCTTAAAAAAATTAACACTACATTAGTTAACATAGTATACATAACAAACGGACTTAAAAATAATGTAATCTATATTATCATAACTTTATATATAACATTAGATCCGACATAAGTGTTAAACAATCCCTAAAAGCTTTTCATGTTTGCATAAATTTCCATCAGCAAGGTACTCTCATGTGTTTTCCCAAACATGTTCAGGCCTAGATATTGTATTAGACGACAACATTGTAACAAATAGATTAAGCCTCTTTAATAGTTTCTATATACTCCTTGTCGTCATCTAAAAAGCCTCAAGCGTAGCATGCATATCTAAATTTCGGGAACACTTGTCTATTCACAGTTTAGATATCTTCAAAATATTAGGACCTACTACCATATTAAGATGTATTTTTAAAAAATAAGCCTTGCCCATAGAGGATTAACACAATGAATACGACCAAGGGTTTTGCCTATTATCCGTTTCTCCCAAACAAATTTAGTTGGGAATTCAACATAAGTAAGGGTACGCGCCAACTCATTGTTTACATTTTTTCCCATCCATGACAAAAACATTGTAGAAGAAACAGATGGTTTTTGAAGAACATCATCAAGTTCATCATCAGGACCGTATACAACATTTTGTTGATCTGGTAGATGAAACAAAAGCCTAATTACCGAAGGATACACATCATGAAACATCATATGCATAGATTGTCACACCCCAACCGATGGTGGAAACATCGGAGTGAGACGAAATAGATTGCAAGAGACTTCATAACACTATTT
>CM060381.1:51530522-51561458 GCA_030545235.1 Helianthus tuberosus
TTTGCCCAATATTTAATACAAATAAGCTAATTTATGTTTTAATATTGAAATTACATACATGTACAACCTGAAAAGCATGCTGTACAACATTCTGCTGCACAAGAATGTTAAAAATACATGTGGCTCGCACCTCAGGGTCAACTTTTTGCCAAACCAACATGCCTCAGCCAAGTTGCGCTTCTTGGAAAACATGGGACTCGTGCAGGCTGCATGGTTATTAAAGGCGCGAGGCGCACTCAAGGCGCTCAGGCACCGCTTGTGGCCTAGGCGAGAAGCGCAAAGAAAGCGCGGGCCTGAGAAAATGAAAAGCGATGATAAAAAAACCATAAAAAATAATATTATGTATTGAAAAACAACAATTTGTTCAACTACCAAAATTATTCCAATATCATAAAAAGCCATGCTTGTCGCTACTTGTAGCTATTCGCTATCGACAACTATGATCTAGATATGTTATTCCTGGCAGATCTGCTTTCTGGAATTCAAAAGGAGATGGAGACTGGAACTCTGCCAAAACCTGTTGCTCAATTGATGGAGGAGCTGTATCTGAATTACAGAAATGCAGTAAATTGTTTTTATTGGGCTCATTTAGTTGTTCCGTACGTCTTTAGGGTGGCTTTTTCTTATTTGCATGTGGAAAGAATTATATAATTATGTGTGTGTTTGCACCACTGTTGGTAGGAAGGACCGAAAGAGTATACTAATGATCATACTCAACGGCATATTGCCACCATAGATTATATATAACGTCAACATTTGCAATTTCAAGAAAATATTCCAACGAGCCTTGACTTTCTCTATTTTTCAGGTTTTTCAAAGTGGAAATCCTCACGCAGAAGAAATTGTCCTGTCAAACATGAGTGTAGCATTGGATCGTATTTTGTTGGATCTGAAGGTTTGACTAACTGATGCATACTGATATGTCCAGCTTGCAGTTATTATACATTTATACCGAATCAACTAAGTCATTTTTTGTCGGAATGTTGTAATTGATTTTGCAGGAACCGTTTGAATTCTCACCATATCACGAGGCTATCCGAGAACCTTTTAACTACTATATGTTTGTTCAAAATTACATCCGTCCTTTAATCAACTTCAGGTTAGTTAACCATCTTAATAACCAAGTTAATGACTTCTTGTTGCATTCTAATCATCAGGGGCGCAGCATGTGAGGGGCGGGGGGGGGGGGGGGGGACGTCCGCCCCCCGGGATTTTTCGCTCAGTAGTGTTATATATGTAGTTTTCGTATAGAAATTTGTGGGTATATACGTTTTCACCCCCCCCCCCCCCCCCCCCCCCCCCCCGCGGTTCTATAGAAATTTTTGGGTATTCTATAGAAATTTTTGGGTATATATGTTTTCACCCCCCCGGCCGAAAAATCCAAGCTTCGCCACTGCTAATCATGGTTAGTTTATCTTGTTAGGGAGTCATATGTTGGCAACATTTCTCTTTTCCACGAGATGGAAGAACAACTCAAGAAGGTGCCAGATTGTCATAATCATCTTCAGTTTAAGAAATTCTCTGCGAAAAAAGGAACCTTTTTGATAAAAAAAAAATCATGAATCAAAGCTACTACATGTTTATATAACTGCAACTTATACTTTTTCTTGCTTAACATTATTTCTTTTCCTTTTCTTTTTTTATTAGATCTTGCTATGTCAAGAGTCTAATATTTGCATTTCTTTACCATTAATAAGGGCGAAAACGTGATTTTGATCTCAAACCACCAAACTGAAGCAGATCCAGTTATCATATCCTTACTGCTTGAAACTACAAGTCCTCATATTTCTGAAACTGCAGTAAGTTTGATATATTTTAAACCCGCGTGTCCTATATATATTAACGAGCCCACTTTGAAAACTGTAATACAGATCTATGTGGCAGGTGATAGAGTTGTTACAGATCCCCTTTGCAAGCCCTTCAGCATGGGCAGGTATATACTTTTTTTCCGGTTATAACAATTCTTTTCTGCAATCTTTCCCCTAATTTTTTAATGTAATTCACACTTTTTAACCTTATGTATTTTTTTAGGAATTTGTTATGTGTGTATTCAAAAAAACATATGAATGACGTTCCTGAGCTTGCTGAGATGAAAAGGAGAGCAAACACAAGAAGCTTAAAGGAGATGGCTTTGCTTTTGAGGTATCATGCTATTATAGCTCAATGAGTAAAATGCCATTTTCGTCCCTGAGATTTGGCCAGTTTTGCGACTTTCGTCCAAAGGTTTGTTTTTCCGCATTTGGATCCAAAAGGTTTGAGATCTTGCCATTTTCATCCGGCTCGTTGAATCCATCCATTTTTCTCCGTTGAGTCAGGGGTATTTCCGTTTGTTTTGTTAACTTTAATGGGCAATTCGGTCTTTTTCACTTTAGGAAGGGTATTTTGAATACTTTTACCTTATGCTAAATGCTTGTACATAAAGTGAAAAAGACCGAATTGCCCTTTAGGTTAACAAAAAAAAGGACGAAAATACCCCTGACTTAACGGAGAAAACGGATGGAGTTAACGAGCCGGATGAAAATGGCAAGATTTCAAACCTTTTGTATCCAGATGCGAAAAAACAAACCTTTGGACGAAAGTCGCAAAACTGGCCAAACCTCATGGACGAAAATGGCATTTTTCTTTATATGTGAAGCACTCTTTTACCTGTTTTACCCTCCCAGAGGCCGGGCTTTATCTCGTATTGATACTTCTAAAGTCACTCTACATGCTTTGCCGTACTAAATGGTGTCATCACATTATCTTATCAATCTTGTCTGTTCATAATTAGGGGTGGATCTAAGCTAATATGGATTGCAGCAAGTGGCGGCAGGGACAGGCCCGATCCAATCACAAATCAGTGGTCTCCGGTAAGATATTTCTTTGTAAATGGACGCCGAAAAAGAACCACCTTTGACAATACTGTTGACAATTCTATATAAACATACAATTAGTGTTTTTTAATTGCTTGATGTATAGGCGCCATTTGATGCCTCTGCCGTGGACAACATGAGAAGACTTGTGGAGCATGCTGGTGTGCCGGGCCATATATATCCTCTATCCCTATTATGTTATGACATCATGCCCCCTCCTCCCCAGGTATCTTTCCGATTCATATGTTTTTTTTTACTAGCAACTCCATTTACCCTTGTTTTCAAAATGCGTTCCAACAGGCTGAGATAGAAATTGGAGAGAGACGGGTGATCTCTTTTCATGGCGCCGGATTATCAGTTGCTCCCAAAATCGATTTGAACGAAATTACTGCCTCCTGTGGAGGCCCTGACGAGGTCCGTATTACATAAGTTTATAAGCTTTCATTTCGAGTTGATATGATCATAAGAAGATAATAATGTTTCAAATGTGTATTGCAGGCCAAGGAAGCTTATTCACAAGCACTTTCTGATTCTGTCTGTCGGCAATATAACGTGTTAAAAACCGCCATACATGGAGCACAAGGCTCAGATGCATCAACCACAAGTGTCTCACTGACTCAACCCTGGCAATTACTCAACTAGATTGCACTTTCACTTGTGAGTTGATCGTTTTTACAATTGGCAAAACTAACTTCAAGAAATTTGCATAGGTTGATCATTTTACAATTTTACTTGCAGGTGGCAAAATGGCATGACAAAAGAATGTGTTTCTATGGTGTTGTTTCAAATGCAGGTGTATATAATCTACAGAATGCTGTTAAAAAATATAATCTACAGAAGCAGGTGAAAGCAATACAGGTTTCCATCATCTTTAAGGTATGCATGGTGGTGTACAGTTTCTGTTACAAATTATTAATGTTGCATTTCTCACCCATTTCATTCATAGATTATAAACATGGTTGGTTATAAAAGTAGCTCTGAATTTTAGATGCTTTCCTTTTCCCCTCTCTCACACGCCGGTTAGAACATTGTCATGGACAGACTGGTGTAATTTCTCTTAGTAATGTTTATTGTTTTTTTTTGGTTCTAGCGAGCTAGGTCTTTTTTAATGATATTTTCCGTTCCAAAAAAAAGTTGTGAGTTCAAGTATATTTGTTCTTTGTTGATGTTAGTTTCATCATTTTGACCATTTAATTAGAGAATCCCGAGAAACACATGTACTTGTTGCATTAAAGGGGGATACATGAGATGATTATGTAACAGCCTAACTGCCCCCTTCTCTCTCTCACTACATGTAATCAGCATTACCGCTACGTATAGGTAATTAAGTGCTCATTGCGCTTCATTGTTTAAAATTGGTTATGTATTGAGCGATTCTTCATGTATTGCCCCTACCTCCTAAATATATCTCTTAATTCATAATGTTTATTACTAAAGTTTAATTCTCTTAAATTTCATTTGTACATGTGGAAAAATAGGTGTGGCAGTTCCCATTCTAATGTCAATAAGGTACACCGGTCCAACACGTTTAGGCAAAACCAACTAAACACAAGTTGTCAAAACAAACCAATTCCCATTCCTGCTATTCTTGGACTTAGTTTTGAATCATAATAAAATAATAATTTATAAAGATGATTCAATGAACAACATATAATTAAAATTGAATTCAATTTTGCTCAACTTATGAACTATCAAAACAATGCTTGATCTTGATGGACTTGACATCCTCGTCAAATATTGATAGAAATTGCATACTTATTAGTATATTGTCATTGTGAAAGGGGGTTAGTGTAATTACTACTTCTATAAATAAGGCATTAGTCATTATAGAAAGGGAGGAGAGAATTTGGTTAGTTTGTTAGGCTCATGCTTATGCATTGAGAAGGGCATAGCCCTGGGACCACTAGGTGGTTATTTTCCTTTTCTTGTAGATCTTTTGGATCATCATCAGCATCATTTCCACTTTAATATTCAGATTTCCACCATTGTTATATGTTTTAAGCTTTGATTAGTATCATTCCCTATCAAATATCCATGTAAAAATGGGTGAAATTGTCAATTTCTAATCTGGATTTTCAAACATAATATTTTTTTATTTTTTGATTCTAAACAAAGTCTCATAATCAAATATTTGTAATTTGAAGTCCAAGAATTTGTATAAAATACATGTGTTTAAAATGAATTATAAACGTTGATTGGCAGTGTAAGGCCAGAGGGTGTGGGAGGAAGCCCCATGGGGCTTTATACGGACACGTCAGCGCCACGTAGACGCCACGTCAGCCAAGGGGCTTTATAACCCCCCCCCCCCCCCCCCTTTAATTTGCAGGGTGTGGGATGGAGCCCCCTATTAAACAAAATAAAAAAAAAAAAAAAATTTCATTGGTTCAAACTAGCTGGTCCCACCTGATAACCCCCTTGTTCCTCGTTATCATGTTGGCGAAGTGATGATGGCGCCCCCCCCCTTAAAATAGAGGGTATGGGGATAGCCCTTAATGGGCGCTATAGTTGGCTGAGCTGGAGGGGTGGCGCCCCCCACACCCTCCAGCCTAATAGTTACATATGTGGGGATGGTAGATAGAAGGTTGACTATTTTGTTAATATGCAGTACCACCTAATCACTTTTTGTTAAATAAAAATTTATATAACCTTGACACCTTATATATTAAAAAAGGGGGCCAATTTCATCACTTTTGAGCACTTGAAACGTTATTTTATCAAGTTTAAATATTGTGACGTCTTATCATAACAACTTTCTGAAAATTTCTTTGGTGGTGAGATGTTCAAATATAGCACGCACATGTTTAGATTTTTTTTTTTCAATTTAATAAATAAGTTATTTTAATAATATAAATATATAAAAAAATACCAAGCAAATCTGAACATCATTATTATAAAATTAAATATTCTAGTATATATATGTTTAAGGTTAATGCCGATGAGGTCTTGGTCCAGTGGTCCAAGGCGGAGGTGGTAAGGTTTACCCACAGTAGTGGGGTTCCTGACCGGGCTTGATCTTATGTTCGATTCTGTGTGGCAGCAAAATTAATCCCCCTCTTTGAGGTGCGGTTGTAATGGGCCGGTTTGTTCCGGATTCGAACCTGGGTCGAGGGGATGTGCGTCGTTTGGTTCCACCGCTGAAACACTCCTTCCAAAAAAAAAGTTAGATGTTAATATCTAGAACTAACCAACAAGATCTTATGCTATATATAATTAAACTTATTACTCAGATAGTATCCTAACTAGATGAACGTTAGATTTTCCAGTTAAATTGATGTCAAATAGCTAAATCTCCCTAACAATAAAATAATAATAATAAAATTAGAAAACTCATAACCCCATCACAACCCGTGAGAAAAATCCAACTAGGAACTTTATAGAAACTAGCCATAATATCATGGAGTGATATTCTAGACCTTAGCACAATCAGAAAACGACATTAGCATAACATAAAACCATCCACATTATCAGCATTCTCGTTTCAATCAAAAAAGGAACTTCCATTATCAACGACATTAGCACAATAAAAAAATGACATTAGCACAATCAAATAACGAAATTAGCACAATCAGAAAACGACATTAGCACAATCAAATAACGACATTAGCACTCTCTTAACACCACCGTCTGGGCATCCGACGGTAACACCAACATAAACAACATTAGTACAATAAAATAGCAACCTTCCAACGAATTGATTTCTAAATAGGCTCCCAATAACAACACAAAAGGAAAAAATAACAACAGATACTATTACATAACTATCACAATTTCACTTTTTTTAAATTTTATAAACAACACATTGTTCTATACTACCACAATTTCATTTTTTTTAAATTTTATAAACAATACATACTGTTGTTACATACTAGCACAATTTTATGTTTTTTTAATTTTATAAACACATACTGTTACATACTAGCACAATTTCATAACTATTACATAAATAGCACAATTTTTTTTAATTTTATAAACAACACACACTGTTACATGCTAGCACAATTTCATGTTTTTTGTTTTAGTTTTGTAAATAACACATACTATTACATAACTAGTAGAAAACAAATTTATTTCTAAATAGGCTCCCAATAATAACACAAAAGGAAAAAATAATAACACATAAGAATTACATAATACAATAAGAACTTACGTATAGATTTAAAATCAACACAATACATTTTCATATTAGCACATTTCAACTACATAACTAGCACAGTTATAAAACATTTTTTAAAACTTTTTTAAAAGTCATTTTTATAAATAAAAAAAATATTGCAATATGGTACTTATATTAAAGATAAAAAAATACTTGATTTTATGGTATAATTTTTTCCCAAAATAAATGAAATATATAAAAGTTATTTTAGTTTAAAAAACTTGATGGAAATAGTATTTTATGGGAAATGACTAAATGACTAAGATACCCCTAACTTGATAGTATTAATTATTAATTAGAGGGGTTTTATTTATAATCAATATCAACCCTTGATTTAGACTATTAATGGCTCAGATCTGTTCTTACGGTTCTTACACTTAGCACTGTTTGTACAGGATCTCAACTCTTTAAGTTTAACTAACTTAGACATAATTATCCCCAAAAAATATCTTAGAATGTCCAAATTTTAGCTAACTTAGAAAAATATAGGGTTTCAAGTTTTCAATATGTTTAGATAAAAGGTTTATTATTTATTATTTTTTAATATAATCAAACGAACATATTACCGAACGTTCACGAACGCAGTCGAACGAACGAGACCTGTGTTCGTGTTTGTTCGCTAAGCTAACCGAACAATTTTTTTTTTCGTGTTCGTTCGTTAAGCTAATCCAACGAACATACACGAACTTCCCACCGAACGGTTCACGAACTGTTCGCTGAACGTTCGGTTCGTTTACAGCCCTACGTACGAATCTTAAAACTCAATGAGCACTCAATTGTGTGATGACACATAGAAACCTACATAGAGGTTTATAAAAGTTTACAACCTTATAACCTATATAGGTATGTTCAGGCTAGTGGGTATGGGGTTATGGTTCGGCTTATGGAATGCCACGAGAGGCATGGTAATGGTGGTACATCGTCTCCTCCTCCTCCATGTGTGGAAAGCATAGATATATCCATGCTCAACACGGTCCACTTTTCCCAAATTGTCATTCTCGTTAACAAAAATAATGGATGAAGTTAACCTAGTGGATTAAAATGGCAACTGTGAAACATTTTTGGACCCACAAACGAAAAATGAAACCTTTGAACTAAATTGGCAAAATCGTCCAAACACAGGGACTAAAATGGCATTTAACTCTATTAAAAATAAGGAAAACTCATAATAAAAAAAATATATTAAGAATAAGGAAAACTCATAAAAAATATAAACATCACACTTAATGTTTAGATATAAAACTAATAAAGTGGATTATAAAGTATTATAGACTAATATTGGGATTTTTTGTGTTTATCTTCGTAAACAATAAAAGCTTTCAAATTATATCTTATTTAACCATTTCACAAATTTTGTTTGTCATTATATCATTAATATACCCGTTCACCGGACGGGTATAAATAAAACTGGTTAAATAGGTTAGAGACGCGTACTCGTGTAGTATATATATTTTAACAAGTGAAATTGAAATTTAGAAAATAAAAAATCAAGTCACTAACCTACTCATAAACGGACTTTCAGTTTTAGCAATGTGTAACTTGTAACGATTAATCACTTAAATTAATACAAACTAGTTTAACTTAAATTTTATTCCTACATGCTTTGAATTTAACAATAATTCAAATAAATGTTAAGCATAAGGTACAAGCTTTGATGCTTACAAATGTTCCTAATTGATATTATATAATTATATAATTCTATTCCTACATGCTTTGAATAACAACAATTCAAATAAATGTTAAGCATACAAGCTTTGATGCTTATACAAATGTTCCTAATTGATATTATTATTATTATTATTATTATTATTATTATTATTATTATTATTATTATTATTATTATTATTATATTGCTGGGTCGGCACAGTTGCCGGGATATTTCTATTTCAAATACTTTAAACAACAATTTTGAAACCCGCGTGGGGTGGCCCACATTTATTTTGCCCGTTGTTTTCCCATTTATTTCGCCTAAAAAGGAAAGACCAGACGAGGGCAGTTTGGGTATTCACATGGTCCTGTCCAAGACTGGGTTTGTTTGAATGAGAATACCTTCGTGTATGGATTAAGGGTACCGTTGTTGCCCATTCAATTATTGGCTGGCTTTCTCAATTTAATACCAGCATTTATAAAACAATAATGAACTCACACTATTCATGTTTCTATTTTAGAAATGTTATATAAGATTTTTATTAAAATGCTATACATAAATGCTATATATAGTTTGGGCCTTTTATGCTAAATATAAGTATCAAGCTTTTCGTGTTGTTTAATTTTTAGAGCAATTACATGTAAACTTAGTAATATATCATGTTTAACATAAAATTATATTAATCTAAAATCTACATTCAAAAAGTCATACTTACTTACTTTAGATACAATATGGCTTTTATTCAAGTCCCAATCGATACTCAAACAAACGTAAAATTACGGCTAACTCTCACAATATTATTAAATCAAGAAAACTGCTAAAAAAACTTGATTACAATTCATAATACCCTAACTTGGTATTTATTATCTAACCTAAACTTGTTAGCCTAGTTCTAATTACAAATTACAACCAACATGTTATAATCCCACTACAATACTTAACTAATTTTAACCTACTCGTCAAAATTAGTCCTCCCATATATACCTACAAACAAATACGAGTCAAATAATCGCCCACGTAATTTTGGACTCGTATTAGACAAGTCTTCAACTCCAAACAACTTTTTGCCCCGGTTCTTTTGGGACCTATCTTGATATCTAGCTGTGTTTTTCCAACAATTATTTATACTACTAAAGGGATGAGTTATGTCTATTATTTAAAACTTCACATACAAATATGTATTATATAATTATCATAGTTCTCAATATATTTCTCGATTCTAATTTAAACACCCCTACCATTTTATTTTTCATTATAAACTTCACACTCCTTTTCTCATAAATGTGAGAACATGTTACTAAAAAAATCACGTGATCTAATCAAATAGTCTGCTAACTAGCGAGGGTAACAAGTACAACTTGTGCTTCAAGAGATAAAAAAAAGGAAAATGAATTTGGATAATATTTTTTCAAAGAGTAAACTGCAATTTTACCCCTGAGGTTAGGGGTCATTGACACCCTTACCCCTCCCCCCCTAAGGAAATAATTGCAATTTTACCCCCCACTGTTAACTGTTATGTCGCAACATTACCCCCTATACTCAAATTTGTTGACTGGTCAATAAGAGTCAAAGGGCAAATAGGTAATTTCATGTTAATTAGTGGTTTATATATTATATAAACCCTTAAACTAAACATAATCTCACAATCTTACCCCCTAAGTTTCTTCCATCCACTCATTCTTCCACCCATCCGGCGATCCATCCTTCCACCTCCGGCGATCCATCCTTCCACCTCCACCACCGGCTTATTGCGACACCACCGGCTTCCACCTCCACCACCTGTTTCCACCTCCACCACCGGCTTCCACCTCCACCTCCACCACCGGCTTCCAACTAACAATGAGTGAAGAGAACCCCATCCTTCCACCTCCACCTCCGGCGACCACAATGGCGACCACACCTCCCCCGATGCACATGGTTTCCGGCGACAACAACCGTTCCTCCTTTTGGTCTCTGCTGTCAGGTATAAACCGATCTGTGTGAACAAGTTAAAAACAAGGGGTTATTAAAACATCCATCTTTATGTGTTTGCAGTGGACATGAGGATTCGGTGGTCAGTCCGATCGATTGTGGTCTCAGTGGTGGTGAAAATGCGGGGCCGCCCTTTCCAGCACTTCCAATTTCCACCGCAGCAGGAAATGGTTGTGTAAAACTCTAATATATTAGGATGTTTTGGGTTAATATGTAGTGTAGTTGACTGTTAATGTGGGTTATATATTAGGATCTTTTGGTATGTTTGATTGTACAGGTTATATTTTGGTATGCTATTGACTGTTAAGTTGCTGCTATTTGGTTTGATCATAGAACAGAACATGTTATGTTTGATCATAGAACAGGTTATGTTTGATCATAGAACACATTGACTGTTAATGTGGGTTAATTTTGGTTATATTTGACTGTTAACTTGCTGCTGTTAAGTTGCTCTGCTGTTAAGTTGCATATCAGAAGCATTGACTTAATGTTAAGTTGCTGCTGTTAATGTTAAGTTGCTGCTGTTAATGTTAAGCTCTGCTGTTATGTTGCATATCAGAAGCATTGACTGTATATTTGGTTGCTCTGCTGTTAATGTTAAGTTGCTGCTGTTAATGTTAAGTTGCTGTAGTTAACTTAGAAGCATTGCTGTTAATGTTGGTCATAGAACACATCAGAAGCATTGACTGTATATTTGGTTACTCTGCTGTTAAGTTGCTGCTGGGTGTAATGCAAATGCAAATGAGGCCTGTTTATGATGAATTTGCAATTGCAATCGAGTAACATGCCTAAGCTGTGGCTGATGCAATTGAGGCCTTTATCAATGGTTTTAAGCCTGTTTCTGATGCAATTGAGGCCTTTATCAATGCAGTTTTAATGCTACTGATTTAGCAATAGTTCTGATGCATTTGTATTGATGCATTTGCATTCCAAAATGCCAAAATGCTTTTAAGCTGTGATATAACATGCCAGTTTTAAATTGTATTGATGCATTTGCATTTGTATTGATACATTTGCATTCCAACCATGATGCCAGGGGGTTTATATGGGTGGTTGAATCGAATATGGATGGTGGCGGGAAAGGTTTTGGAAGTTCCAGGGGGTAATTTTGCTTCTAAACACAAATTATAGGGGTTATAAGAAAGGGTATTTTAGTAATTTACACCAAGTCAATATATTTGATTCCGGGGGGTAAACATGCGACATAACAGCAAACGTTGGGGGGTAAAATAAAAGGGTAAAATAGTCATTTCACCCCAAGTCAACAGACCAGTCAACAAAACTGAAGCCGGGGGGTAGAATTGCGACTTAACAGTTAACAGTGGGAGGTAAAATTGCAATTATTTCCTTAGAGGGGTAAGGGTGCCAATGACCCCTAACCTTGGGGGGTAAAATTACAGTTTACCCTTTTTCAAATAAATACTTGTCTACTACCCCCGATTTCGCCATTATCACACCCCAAGCTTTATCTTCTCTCACACACACAACACACATTCACTTACTTCGGACAGTATTCCGGCAAAGCAATCATTTCTACCGGCGACGCGTGTAAGATTCTCACTAGAATCCGGACAAGATCTGTCAACTTCATCCTCTAAAACAATCGAATTTTTTAAATCTTCAGGTAATTTTTTAATCCAACTTTTTTTAAATCTCCCTCACACTAGTTTTTAGCCCTTTTATCCTTACAAATGCATAGCCGGTGCCGGCAATTGTATCGCTACGCCGTTCAGCTTTTAGTTTCTTTCTAGCTGACTTTGTACTCTCATTGACTATTATACATATACATATGTTTCGAAGCTTCGTTAATTACAGTTGTAATATGGAACATGTCATAACATATTTAAGTCTTTCAAGTGTTTGGTTTGACAATTTCACACGCTCTTGAAGAAACGGCTTTATTATTTTTATATTTTTTATTTATAATAACAATAGTTATATATATATATATATATATATATATATATATATATATATATATATATATATATAAGTATCTAGTCTTGTATATGAAGCAGTCTCTGGTGTTTTCTTCATCTGTTAAGTGAGAGAAAATTAGGGTTTGTTTCATGGTTGGTGATATATACTAGATTATAGGTTTGTTTAATTTTACTTTATCTGTGTTCATTACTCATTTAACTTGCTTTTCATCAATCTGATTAATTTGTGTTTATTTATTATATGTTTACAGCTTAAAGTGTAGTGAAACATGACTTCAAGATCACCGAAATCCGTAGAGCAACAGAACCGACGTGGCGCGATTCCGCCACAGGTGACTTTCGCTAGAAGGACGTCTTCGGGCCGGTATGTCAGCCGCTCAAGGGAAGATCTCGATAGTGAAATCGACAGTACCGAGTTTATGAACTATACGGTTCATATACCCCCCACACCCGATAACCAGCCGATGGATCCTTCGATTTCACAAAGGGTGGAGGAACAATATGTCTCGAATTCGCTTTTTACGGGCGGGTTTAATAGTGTGACAAGAGCGCATTTGATGGACAAAGTGATTGACTCCGAGATTAACCATCCTCAGATGGCTGGTGCGAAAGGGTCTTGTTGTCAAGTACCGGGATGTGGTGAGAGTGTGATGAGTGATGAGAGGGGTGTGGATATTCTTCCTTGTGAATGTGATTTTAAAATATGTCGGGATTGTTATATTGACGCTGTGAAAACCGGTGATGGGAAGTGCCCGGGGTGTAAAGAGCCGTATAAACAAACGGATCTTGATGAGAATAGCGTTGACACGCGGCAGCCTTTATCTCTGCCGTCGAATTTTTCTAAAATGGAGAGACGGTTGTCGTCCAAGATGGAGAGGAGGCTGTCTATGATGAAGTCAACTAAGTCGGCTATGGTTAGGAGCCAAACAGGGGACTTTGATCATAACCGTTGGTTGTTTGAGACCAATGGGACCTACGGTTATGGCAATGCGTTTTGGCCGAAAGATGAAGGAATTAGTGAAGATGGAACAGGGGTTACCCCGGCTGAACAGTTGGAACTTCTTAACAAACCGTGGCGGCCTCTTACTCGCAAACTCAAGATACCTGCTGCTATCATAAGTCCTTATAGGTATGTACATTTATGACATCATGTAAATATTTTGCTATAAACCGAGTTACCGATCCTTTTAACGTTTTTGGGTGCCTCATATATTCCTTCTTTGATTGAATTTCGAAATTACCATATATACATGTTATCTACTTATCTTTATCTGCTTTTTATGTTGCACAAGAATTGAAACATTTTCATTTATGGAAGTACAATACATGAGGCGTTGTAATAACATTATGACTGTGTTTGCAGGCTGCTAGCCTTGATTCGGATGGTGGTTCTTGGGTTATTTCTTCACTGGAGAATCACGCACCCGAACGAAGACGCAATATGGCTCTGGTTAATGTCAGTTATCTGCGAAATCTGGTTTGCATTCTCTTGGCTTCTTGACCAGCTTCCTAAACTCGCACCCGTTAACCGCGCAACCGACCTCAACGTGTTAAAAGAGAAGTTCGAAACCCCGAGCCCCCAAAACCCATCGGGAAAGTCCGATCTCCCTGGGGTAGACGTCTTCGTTTCTACAGCAGATCCTGAAAAGGAACCACCGTTAGTTACCGCAAACACCATTTTATCAATTCTTGCTGCAGATTACCCTGTTGATAAGCTATCGTGTTACGTTTCCGATGATGGTGGTGCGCTTTTAACTTTTGAAGCGATGGCAGAAGCTGCAAGCTTTGCTAATTTGTGGGTCCCGTTTTGTCGGAAACATGATATTGAGCCGAGGAATCCGGAGTCGTATTTTAGTTTGAAAAAAGATCCGTTTAAGAACAAGGTGCGACAGGACTTTGTGAAGGATCGCAGGCGGGTTAAACGGGAGTATGATGAGTTTAAGGTCCGGATTAACGGGCTTCCTGATTCCATTAGGAGACGTTCAGATGCTTATAATGCTAGAGCAGAAATTAAAGCCATGAAACGTCAAAAAGAAACTGCCGGTGATGAACTTTTGCAGCCCGTTAAGATCCCGAAAGCAACATGGATGGCCGATGCTACCCATTGGCCCGGCACGTGGATGATTTCATCTCCTGAACACTCGAGAAGTGATCATGCGGGTATCATACAAGTGATGCTGAAGCCACCGAGTGATGTTCCTCTTAATGGCACGGATGACGAGGGGAATCCGGTTGATTTCACTGAAGTTGATATACGACTTCCGCTTCTAGTCTACGTTTCTCGTGAAAAACGTCCTGGTTATGATCATAACAAGAAGGCCGGAGCCATGAATGCACTCGTTCGAGCCTCGGCTATCATGTCTAATGGGCCGTTCATGCTTAACCTTGATTGTGATCATTACATTTACAACTCACAAGCCATAAGAGAAGGAATGTGTTTCATGATGGACCGAGGTGGGGACCGCATCTGTTACGTGCAGTTTCCACAAAGGTTCGAAGGGATCGATCCTTCTGATCGTTACGCCAATAACAACACTGTTTTCTTCGATGGAAACATGCGGGCTCTCGACGGGCTTCAAGGCCCGGTTTATGTTGGGACCGGAACCCTCTTTCGTCGAACCGCACTTTACGGGTTCGACCCGCCCCGGTTCAAGGATTACCATTCGGGTTGTTGCAGTTGTTGTTTCCCTCGGCGCAAGAAAAGCGCTGGTTCTGTTGCTTCAACTGACGAAAACCGAGCTTTGAGAATGGGAGATTCGGATGATGAAGAGATGAATCTTTCATTGTTTCCGAAAAAGTTTGGTAATTCGAGTTTGTTAATAGACACGATACCGATAGCAGAGTTCCAAGGTCGACCACTCGCTGACCACCCTGCTGTTAAAAACGGGCGTCCACCTGGCGCACTCATGATTCCTCGAGAACTTCTAGATGCATCTACCGTTGCCGAAGCGATCAGCGTGATTTCGTGTTGGTACGAGGACAAAACCGAATGGGGAAACCGAGTTGGATGGATTTACGGGTCAGTAACCGAAGACGTGGTGACAGGCTACCGTATGCATAACAGGGGATGGAGGTCGATATACTGCGTGACTAAACGAGACGCTTTCCGTGGGACCGCCCCGATCAACCTAACCGACCGGCTTCACCAAGTGCTCCGGTGGGCCACCGGCTCTGTCGAAATATTCTTCTCCAAAAACAATGCACTTTTAGCGAGTTCAAAAATGAACCTCCTTCAACGAGTCGCTTACTTAAACGTCGGTATCTACCCGTTCACCTCCATTTTCCTAATCGTTTACTGTTTCCTCCCGGCTCTTTCGCTTTTCTCCGGTGAATTCATCGTTCAAAGCCTTGACGTCACCTTTCTTGTCTACCTTCTCTCCATTACCATAACACTCTCCTTACTTGCGATCCTCGAGATCAAATGGTCCGGTATCGAGCTAGAAGAATGGTGGAGAAATGAACAGTTTTGGGTGATAGGAGGTACAAGTGCACATCTTGCTGCAGTTCTTCAAGGACTGCTAAAAGTAGTGGCCGGTATCGAAATCTCGTTCACTCTGACATCGAAATCCGGTGGTGACGACAACGATGATGAGTTTGCAGATCTTTACATACTCAAATGGACATCTTTGATGATCCCACCAATAGTGATCATGATGACAAACCTTATAGCTATTGCAGTTGGGGTGAGTAGAACAATATACAGTGCTATACCTCAGTGGAGCCGGTTATTGGGCGGGGTGTTTTTTAGCTTTTGGGTTTTGGCCCATTTGTATCCTTTTGCAAAAGGGCTAATGGGCCGAAGAGGGAGGACGCCCACTATTGTTTTTGTTTGGTCTGGGCTTATTGCCATCACAATATCTCTTCTTTGGGTTGCTATTAACCCACCTGCTGGTGCTGATGAAATTGGAGGGTCTTTCCAGTTTCCTTGATATTATTTTTGTTTCTGTGAATTAGGATTCACATATGTTTTATGTTTATATACATATTCTTCATTTCTTTGTATTCTTCATAGAAAATGGTGGTAAAGAGTTGTTTTTTTTAACTTGTTTGCATTTGTGGTTTTGATTTATATTTACTTAATTTTTTATAGAAAATTAAATACTTAAAACATTTAATATTTATTTATTTTGTTAGATACAACTAGGCTAATGCCTGCGTTAAACGCAGTTTCAAAAAAAAAAAATTGTTGAAATTTAATATCGTGTAAAAATACATACATATAAAAAACACATAACAAATGATTCAAATTCCGATAAAAACTTTCTTGTGCACCACATTCGTTATTTTTTTTGTAACATTATCATCTTTATCTAGTATAAGCAACTTGACACCGGCTCTGCTTTTTACTCTTAACAATGCAACATAAAGTTGACCATGTGAGAAAACTGGATATTTGAGATACAATCCAACCCTGATAGAGATTGTCCTTTACTTTTGTTTATCGTCATTGCGAAACATATAGATAAGAGGAATTGGCGTCGTTGAAACTTGATATGAATTCTTTTATCTGATGGCGTCAAACTGATCCGTGGAATATGCATTTTGGTCCCTATGTTTCCTCCAGATATAATCTCAGCTTCTATAACACGTCTGTAAAGTTTAGTAATATGTAATCTCGTACCGTTGCATAAACCATTCTGTTGATCAATATTACGAAGCAACATTACAGGGACACCGACTTTAAGGACTAATCGATGATTAGGCAAACCAGATATTTTAAGACCATTAAGAACATCAGAAGATTATTACTTTACCGTGTGATGGATTCTTTGCTTCCTCAGTTTGACAAATACTAGATGAGCTCAAATACTTGACTTTTCGCTAGGAAACAAACCAATTAATCTTTCATTTTATTTATTGTACAACTTCATTTGTAGGTGCCAGTATAGCCCTTTCAGCAAAATAATCTTTATCTTTGTATAGTTGAAGAAGTGAAGGGTATACAAAGTCGATCAAATCTGACATAGGATCCACAGAGCACTTAATCAAAAGATCTTCAGGAATATCTATAACCACCTCACAATCATCACTGTCAACAATCTTTCCCTCGCCCAACTGAAGCAACCAGTTTGCAAAAGCTTTAGTCTGTTCGGGTTCAGATGTGTTGTTTCCTATGGTTAACCTCATGTTTTTGGTTAACATAAGCACCTTACATGTACTCTAAATATAGGACGAAGTGATTGAAGCATTAACAATTTCTCGTTTATTACCATTTGGTACAACCAGAAGTATCTGTCTAAAATCACCACCCAACACCATAATTTTACCTCAAAACTCATCTCCGAATTTAGTGAATCGTCAGATTTGAAGATGTCTTTCATTGTTCGGTCAAGTGCTTCAAATGCATGTTTGTGAATCATCGGTGCTTCTTACCAAATGATCAACTTTGCTTTCCTCAATAAATTAGCAACTTCACCATCTGGTTTAATATGACACGTTGATTCTTCTGTAAGATTTAAAGGAATATGAAACCTTGAATGTGCAGTTCGTCCACTAGATAACAAAAGAGAAGCAATTCCACTTGATGCAATGTTTAATACAATATGTCCTTTACATTTGATGGATGCAAACAACGTCTTCCACAAAAACGTTTTACCAGTACCTCCATAACCATAAACAAAGAATATACCACCCTTGTTACAATCAACGACTTCAATTATCTCATCAAACACTAAACGCTACTCATTACTTAAACTACTTAAATGATTATTAAATTCAGTACGAATCGCACTTACATCGTATGAAAGCTCGTTAGCTATTAAACAATTGTTTGCTAAAGATATCGATTCACTATCAGGGTAAGGCATAGAAGGAAACCGAGAAAGGCTTGAGTTATTACGTAATAAGTAACTCTCAATTTCCAGCAACGTTAAGTTCTTTATTTGTTCCTCTGGAAGACAAAAACCTATTAAAAAAAAGGGTAAATTACACTTTTCGTCCTTTATGTATGTACCAGATTGCAATGGATACCCTTTAACTTTAATAATTACAGTCATAGTCTTTTTTTTTTGTAAAACTCGTTATAGTATAAGTCCTTTATGACTAACCAGGTTAAAATTTTCAGTCAAATGTATTCACTTAAGGGTATTCTTGTCATTTGATGCTTTTATTTAAAATGTTTCTTACTAAATACAATAAAAAAATTATACATCATCTTCCCCAATTATCCCAAATTATCCAACCCTAGAACACCATCATCCTTCCACCAAGGACCACCCCCACTGTTATCTCCTAACCATTTTCTGCGCAACTCAACCACCACCAACCATCACCCAACCACCACCAAATTAGGTCAAAATTCCTAAATCACAGATCTCAAAACCACCGTCAACGATAGCTGCACCAAATTCCAGATCTACGGCCGGCAACCACCATCTTCGTCCGGCAAGAACGAACCCAAATCATCGTTGGTCAACCTTTCTTCTATGGCAGCTCACCCACACCAAAACGGTTCTGGAACAATGGAGGTAAGACGTGGAAGATGAAGATACAACAAAATTTACATCGTGAGTTTACAGCCAATACTTCGAACCGTCTTCGAATGGACATTATTTGTTTACCGATCCGGAGTTTCTTCAAACAGGGGATTTGACAGCAAAATCTGATGTGTATTCTTTTGGGATGATTATCCCGTGGCTACTCACGGGCAGTCGGGCATCCAGGTTATCTAATATAGTCTTCTTCTGACATCACCACCCACCTCACAAATTAGTTTCATTTCTAACAACATAACACAGACAAATTAATGGCTCCTTGGTCTCCTATAAATCCCCAAATTGTACTCTGCCATTGCAGTTGCTTGCGAGATGGCTTGGTGGTGTCCAGATTTAGTGGTGGAGATGATTTAGTGGTGACGGAGGTTGGTTACAGAGAGAGAAAGAGAGAAAGAGGGAGAGAGATGGCTGACAGAAGGGTTTGATGGTGAGGAAGATGATGCTAGGTATATGTATTTTTTGGTTTTATTTATTAATAAAATATTTTAAATAAAATGGTGAGATGACCAGAATACCCTTAAGTGAATACACTTAACTGAAAATTTTTAACCAGGTTAGTGCTAAAGGACTTAAGGTGTAATGAGTTTTACAAAAAAGAGGACTGTGAGTGTAATTATCGAAGTTAAAGGGTATCCATTGCAATCCGGTACATACACAAAGGACAAAAAGTGTAATTTACCCTTAAAAAAATTAACACTACATTAGTTAACATAGTATACATAACAAACGGACTTAAAAATAATGTAATCTATATTATCATAACTTTATATATAACATTAGATCCGACATAAGTGTTAAACAATCCCTAAAAGCTTTTCATGTTTGCATAAATTTCCATCAGCAAGGTACTCTCATGTGTTTTCCCAAACATGTTCAGGCCTAGATATTGTATTAGACGACAACATTGTAACAAATAGATTAAGCCTCTTTAATAGTTTCTATATACTCCTTGTCGTCATCTAAAAAGCCTCAAGCGTAGCATGCATATCTAAATTTCGGGAACACTTGTCTATTCACAGTTTAGATATCTTCAAAATATTAGGACCTACTACCATATTAAGATGTATTTTTAAAAAATAAGCCTTGCCCATAGAGGATTAACACAATGAATACGACCAAGGGTTTTGCCTATTATCCGTTTCTCCCAAACAAATTTAGTTGGGAATTCAACATAAGTAAGGGTACGCGCCAACTCATTGTTTACATTTTTTCCCATCCATGACAAAAACATTGTAGAAGAAACAGATGGTTTTTGAAGAACATCATCAAGTTCATCATCAGGACCGTATACAACATTTTGTTGATCTGGTAGATGAAACAAAAGCCTAATTACCGAAGGATACACATCATGAAACATCATATGCATAGATTGTCACACCCCAACCGATGGTGGAAACATCGGAGTGAGACGAAATAGATTGCAAGAGACTTCATAACACTATTTGTGACAAGTATTTAAATAATAAATTTTCATTCCATTTCTAAAGAGTCAATTACAAGGGTTTGAAACAAATACAACAACATGAATAATGAAATACAATACAATAAGAGTACAAAATTTTAGTGTGTGTATCTAAGCATCCTACTAGGTTCCATGCATAACCAACATCATCGTTAAACATGCAACATGTTTTAAATGCATAGTTCAATACAAAAAGTATTGGCGAGTATACAAGTTTGGTGCATAGTACATGTAGAAGTATAAAAATGATAAGGAACAATCCACATGGCAAACCTAGTTATCAAGATTAACGTATAAACTGGCATGCGATTTACAAGTCAACCCTCTGTTTACGCAAGTATGAATGAATAAGCCTAACATGACCTCTCGTTCACGGGTGGTGCGTTACTCCTATAGCGCTATACATGTTAAGTGGAGGCTTGTACGAAGCTAATGTCAAGTTCATCACACAAGAATCACCCAGAAAACACGTATTAAGCATAACAAATAGTAAGCATGTATTGGATTGTTTGTTTATGTATTTGCATAAGAATATGTATACTAAGTGTGTTTTGTATAAAAAAACATGTTACACCCAAAAGTGTGAAAACGGCAAAATGGGTCAAGTATACTTACAAAATTGCATATGCTTTTTGATTACCCAAGGTGACGAAGATGTTGACACTAGAAAGTTGGATAAGTTCGATTTGGAGTTATAATGGATGATTACATTGGGGTTTACGGATTTGAAGTTTAAAGTACATGAAAAATAGACATACGTGAAAATAATCATCTTGTACACATAGCACATGTTTTTGACACTATTGAAACTCAAAAGAGTTTGTATGTTTTCATGGATTAAGTCCATTAGAATCATAACATGTGTATGGTCATAAGTGATGTAACATATCCTTGACAAGTAACATCAAGTCTAGCTACTTAGATTCATATAGATTATATAGGTAACAAATGAATATTTGATAAAGTTTACAAATCCTATAGATCAAGCATGAGGTAGGAGGATGAATCCCCCATTTAGGTACCTCTTTGTTTATCATAGAAGTCATGTAGGAGGTAGGAAGAACAAGTCTTCGATTTAAGTACCTCTAGATGTTCACCACTACACTTGATGTTATGAACATTCAAGGAGGGTCATGAACTTACAACTAATAATGAAACAAGAACAACTAATATATGAGAAATCATCAAGCAATGTGTGGATTTTCAAGTAGGATAGCCCAAGCTAATCCTAAATCACACAATCATCAAGTCTTAAGCTTGAACATCACTTGTGGGTTAAACCCATGAACAAAATAGAAAGTTTGTGAGGTTTACACCTCTGCTTTTACATGTCTCAACCTTGTTTTTAAGCCTAACTAACCATAAATGTGGTTATAAGCATAAGGACATAGGTTTGAGATGAGATAACTCTAGTTTAAACAAGATTAAACAAAGTTTGATTCAAAACAGAAAGTTCAGTCAACTTTAGAGCCTTTTTGGGGACATTCCAGACCTTGGTTTTCTATGGAAAACCTGTGGAAATGTTCCTAAGGTCAATCCAAGCAAGTAGGAAAAAGAATCAATGAAAAAGACCAAGAAATGAAGAAGTTATGCTTGTTTTAGTGACTTGTATTGAATCTACCTGCAAGCCAAAATTAAGAGCAATTTGGGAGTGAATCTGTGAGTTTGTAAAGTGTATGAAGTGTGAAAAGTGCTTGGGTTTTATAGGGAAGTGATTAGGGTAGTTGGTTGTGTGAATTTATGACAAGAAACACACTTAATAATAAGAAAACACAACAAAAATGGGCCAATTCGTGACCAGATCACGACTGATCTGCGGATCCACTTTGTCACGGGTGGCAAAGAAGAACAAGGCCTAGGCCGCGGGCCGCGACCCGGGGTGGGTTCTGGGCACAAGTTTCGTAAAATGACAATTTAGTCCCTCATGTTTGTTATTTAGGGTTTTAAGGTTTTTCAAGGGTTATTTGTGGCATGAAGGCATATGGTAAGGGTAAATCAAGTATGATTAACATAATCCAAGTATGATGAAGTATAATTTAGCGTATGATTGTCGTAAATAGGTATCAAACATATACAAATTGAATGTATAAGACAAGTATCGGTATATTTATCATATGTTTACAAGAATCACGGAGAATGAATCAAAGTATAAAAAAATCAAAATTTCATAAGTATGGGTGAACTAATAGGGCATAATTTGAGATAAAACGACGGATTTTACTACGATTTAAGCCTTGGATTTACGATGATACGACAAAATATGATTATGAGAGGAATAGGTTTCCAAAAATATACTTACAAGACACGTTTCTAATTGAGGAAGGTTATGAAAAAGCGGAGCGTTACAGTCTCCCATCCTTTAGGAAATTTCGTCCCGAAATTTATTCAAGAGGAAGACTTGGAAAGATTTTTGGCAAAAGACAATTGTTTGTTTTTTTTTTAAATTGAGACTTAGAAGTTGGAGTTGTTTTGAAATGTATGAAATTTTAAAGAATGACAAGATGGGGTTGTAAAAGAATTTGTTTGGCTAAAATGGCTTTGAGGCATAAGCATGAGTGAAGCGTGTATAGGTAAAGCGGGTTTAAACAAGTTTTGAATAACTCAATTTTGGAGATGTAATAAAAAATATGTCGTACTTAAGAAGGAAAATCTTGTATAAAATGGGTTGTATTTGAGAGCGAGGATGGTACCCAAACATCATATTAGTAGAAAATTGTTTTATTGAGACGAACAAGAAAGTCTGACGTTTACATAAAACGGTTATGGAGGCAACGACCAACTACGGTTGTTTGCACAAGAATAAAGAATAGAAAGATAGTTTCAAAAGTAAGGAGGTAGATTAAGATTCAAACGTTTAGGCAGACTCAATTTCGAACGGGGTTCGTATAAAAGACGAAGAATAATGGAGAATAATGGAAGTATAAAAGTAAACGAATGAATGCGAGTATAAGAATGGCATAAGTATCAGACAGACAAAATTATTGTGTTAAGAATGAAGTTTCGTTGTGGATAATCAGATGAAGAAACACTAGATAAATGGTCGGAACCGAAATATCTAGGGGGTTTGAATCCGCATAAAAAGGTTAGTTCCCTCTCGATTGATTCAGTTGTAACCGATCTTCTTCTCCGATAAACTCTGCAAAACAAAGCACCGTTAGCCTCGTCAAGGGGAAAAGGGGGTTCTCCCCTTGACCCGACTCCGGCGTGAGAATAAGTATGTGTCTATGAAGAAGAAGAAGTATTGAAGAAGTGTGTGTAACTTTTTGCATACCTGAGTTGTTTCTCATATTTATAGCCGGGAGTCTTTGGGCGGGAAAACCCGTTGATGAAAAGTTAACGGAAGATGCTAACACCGTAGGCGGTTACGTTTTCTCCGTTAATCTTCTTGATTGAACTGTGAGGTCACACGGATCGTGATCCTGATCGACAGCTGGGGTTTGGCCACGTGGAAAGTGGGTGAGTGGAGGTTTTCCTCTAATTTTCATGCTATCATCGTGATTTCGGGGAGGCCCGAGATGATGACACGTATACCAGACGGTTACAACCGTCATAGTGGTGCACGATTGATCTTTCTAGAAGATTATTGCTATAATCTGGTGTGACTCCTTTATCGTGTGGAGTCAGCTTAGATGAATAATATCCAAGTCCGGATATTATTTAAGCTGGAGTGCTGTTTGGGATTTCTGTTATGAGAGAGGCGCAAGGATTTATTAATCTCCCTTTAGCGTGCAGGTGTTGTTTGATGCCTTTCTCCTGTGTCCTCTTTGTTGGACCAGTGCGCGGCCGCGCAAGGTCTAAAGAGGGTTAAAGATGAAGTTGTGGCTTTTCTCTTAAGTCTTCTTTATTGGACCAGTGTGCGGCTGCGCAAGGTCTAAAGAAGGTTAGAAAATCGAGGTTGTGGTATGGTCCAACGCTTGAAACGAGGTTTTTGGGACCTTACCCCTTCAAGTCCCCCCAGTCTAGTGTTGCTCTTATGCAAATAAGTGGAGCACTGGACTATGAGAGAGAAATGCTTTTTGCTGCAGGGTTTCTTGGCGCGAAAGTGGAGAATTTTTTATGAGAAAGTACACTTGCGTAATTTTTCGAAAAAATCTTAGAAGAAAACTTGTGAGTTTTCTTCTTTTTCATGATCTGGCGTTTATAACGTTATTTGAAAAATAAAACATAAATACATGAAGTACCTTTTCATCTTCCCTTCTTCTAAGGGTGTTGATGATGGATGTGCCATTGGACTGTTTGCTAATGCTTTAAAGGAGTATCTTCCGGTTAACCGGAAAGATCAGCCTTTGCTTGTGTACCAGCGGCGTCGAAACAGGTGTTATTCTGATCCTTCCTCTGGGAATGAAAGGATACCAGTTGTTGATGGGGAGATTGAACTGGCTGTTGTTCCCCCTTGTTAGGGTGTTCTGGGAAATACTGTATACCTCTGACGAGGCTGCAGTTATGTTTTTTGGTGTTTATTTTGTAAAGAACGTTTTGATGTTCTGCTGCTATAAATGCTGCTAAAGGTGCCTTGCTGCACTAGTAACTTTTCCTTGTTAATGCAATGTTATGCATTCCTGTTTTGTATTTATTGTTTGAATTACAATATGTTGCATGTGTAGAATTACTTTGTTTAGGTAGAGCGAATGAGAAATGGTATTGTGCTCATGTGTGAACGTTTGTCTCTCATATGCGCTTATGTTGCGCCTTTTTCAGACTGTTCATGAGGTGTACAATGTTTACCATTTTGTTTTCGCGTGAACCAAAGGAATTACATGCAATTTGTAACAAACAGTAACATGTATGAAGATAATGTCTTGTATGTATAAGTTGGACTTGTTGAATAGCTTGGCTATATACAACACCTGCGCAGTTGCTGCACGTTCCTGGTGTGAGGGATAGTTGTTATCTTTAACTGTGAGTAGGGATGAATAGGACGTGATTGTTCATCATGGGAATTGGTTGTGCAAACCTTGGTGCTCGTTGATTGTACTAGCGTTTTTTCATGGGTTGTCAGGGTTGCGTGTATGTAAAGGAGCAAGTGTATGTGTGCTCGCTTGTAAGCAAAGGAGTATGCGCGTATGTCGACTTACATGCTTGTATGTAAAGGAGCAAGCGCGGATGGCGACTTACGTGCTTAAATGTAAAGAAGCATGCGCGTATGGCGACTTACGTGCTTGTACGTAAAGGAGCAAGCGCGGATGACGACTTACGTGCTCAAATGTAAAGAAGCATGCGCGTATGGCGACTTACGTGCTTGTATGTAAGGGAGCAAGCGCGGATGGCGGCTTACGTGCTCAAATGTAAAGAAACATGCGCGTATGGTGACTTACGTGCTCGTATGTAAGGGAGCAAGCGCGGATGGCGGCCTACGTGCTCAAATGTAAAGAAACATGCGCGTATGGCGACTTACGTGCTCGTATGTAAGGGAGCAAGCGCGGTTGGTGACTTACGTGCTCGAATGTAAAGAAGCATGCGCGTATGGCGACTTACGTGCTTGTACGTAAAGGAGCAAGCGCGGATGACGACTTACGTGCTCAAATGTAAAGAAGCATGCGCGTATGGCGACTTACGTGCTTGTATGTAAGGGAGCAAGCGCGGATGGCGGCTTACGTGCTCAAATGTAAAGAAACATGCGCGTATGGCGACTTACGTACTTGTATGTAAGGGAGCAAGCGCGGATGGCGACTTACGTGCTCAAATGTAAAGAAGCATGCGCGTATGGCGACTTACGTACTTGTATGTAAGGGAGCAAGCGCGGATGGCGGCTTACGTGCTCAAATGTAAAGAAACATGCGCGTATGGCGACTTACGTACTTGTATGTAAGGGAGCAAGCGCGGATGGCGACTTACGTGCTCAAATGTAAAGAAGCATGCGCGTATGGCGACTTACGTGCTTGTATGTGAGGGAGCATTCGACTCGCATGGAGACTGACGTGCTCTTATCCTTAAATAAGGAGTATAAGTTTTACCACAATTTTTGATGTGATTTTTCAATCGGCATTATTATACCGCAACAATAGTATTTATATTGTTCCCATCATCTTGAAAAGATAATGGATTGCGTATGTCTTCTTTTTTTTTTTCAAATTTTAAGTACCAGCTGTACAGATAATAGACGCTCTAATTATGCTAGTCAATATAAATGCTTGTGCATATATATCCGTTATATCTTAGATAAGTGTTAGGTTGTAACGCTTTCATGTTGAAAAGTCATGGCACTTGAATTAGTATAAGTGCCAGTTTAAATGTTTATAAGTGATAGCACCAACTGTTTAGTGTATGCTAGAAGGTGTTCACGTTATGTAAAAGAATTCGGGAATTTGTTCTCTTTCCCTCATTTTGTTTAAGGAAAAATCAAAAGGATCTTTCAGAGGAATTTGTAGTACCTAGGTTTTGACGAAAACCGTATTAGTCAAGGCTTGTAGCCCCAATAAGCAAAGCTCCGGAAGTTATGCGTTGTGCAACCTCAGATCTGCAACTCGTTGATCATAGAATTTATATGAAACCCCCAAGTCTGGAGTGTTGTGCAAAATTTGTTTCATGGTGATCTGGAACCTGTTGAACCAGTACTCTGAAGTTTTCTCCATGAATAGATCTGAACGGTTATGAACTCCCGTTTGCATTAGGGAAGTAGTTTCTCCTGAATGACTGTTGTTGCTTTCTTGCCGAATGTCAGATCTGATGTTTGGGGACTTAGGTCTGATAATTTGTGTGAAAATTTGGTTCACAGCTATCTGGAATCTGCCGATCCAGTATTCTGGAGCTCTCTCTATGAGTTGATCTGAGGAGTCCTTTTCGTCTGAGTGATTGTTACTTGTATTGATTCCCATGATTCCGTCGATCTGAGTATTTAGGGTTGTAGAACCCTTGAATTCAGACTGAGGACCTGATGGGTGAAGTGATGAATTCTCTGCCATGTGAAAACAGAGAAATGAGGGAACTGAATCGAAACGAGATAAAACTGAAAAAACAGAGAAATCGGTGGGCGCCAATGAAGAAACACTAGATAAATGGTCGGAACCGAAATATCTAGGGGGTTTGAATCCGCATAAAAAGGTTAGTTCCCTCTCGATTGATTCAGTTGTAACCGATCTTCTTCTCCGATAAACTCTGCAAAACAAAGCACCGTTAGCCTCGTCAAGGGGAAAAGGGGGTTCTCCCCTTGACCTGACTCCGGCGTGAGAATAAGTATGTGTCTATGAAGAAGAAGAAGTATTGAAGAAGTGTGTGTAACTTTTTGCATACCTGAGTTGTTTCTCATATTTATAGCCGGGAGTCTTTGGGCGGGAAAACCCGTTGATGAAAAGTTAACGGAAGATGCTAACACCGTAGGCGGTTACGTTTTCTCCGTTAATCTTCTTGATTGAACTGTGAGGTCACACGGATCGTGATCCTGATCGACAGCTGGGGTTTGGCCACGTGGAAAGTGGGTGAGTGGAGGTTTTCCTCTAATTTTCATGCTATCATCGTGATTTCGGGGAGGCCCGAGATGATGACACGTATACCAGACGGTTACAACCGTCATAGTGGTGCACGATTGATCTTTCTAGAAGATTATTGCTATAATCTGGTGTGACTCCTTTATCGTGTGGAGTCAGCTTAGATGAATAATATCCAAGTCCGGATATTATTTAAGCTGGAGTGCTGTTTGGGATTTCTGTTATGAGAGAGGCGCAAGGATTTATTAATCTCCCTTTAGCGTGCAGGTGTTGTTTGATGACTTTCTCCTGTGTCCTCTTTGTTGGACCAGTGCGCGGCCGCGCAAGGTCTAAAGAGGGTTAAAGATGAAGTTGTGGCTTTTCTCTTAAGTCTTCTTTATTGGACCAGTGTGCGGCTGCGCAAGGTCTAAAGAAGGTTAGAAAATCGAGGTTGTGGTATGGTCCAACGCTTGAAACGAGGTTTTTGGGACCTTACCCCTTCATCAGATATAATGCATTCGTGAGTTGTTTAAGGTTTGTACCAGGTCAAAAAGGTCTGCAAAACACTGAATTTCTCATGGCACGTTTTACGAAAGTTTGGTAACATGGTGAAAACACTTATATATAGGAAGTACCAACGACGTATCCACCATGTTTTGACCACATTACGTCAGTTCCGTATTCGGTGTCATGTCACGTTCCGTGTCTTACCATACACAGTAGTACACTCTATGGTTCTCATGCGCTTATCACTATAATCTCGTGTGCACCCGCGATTATTTTGATCGTCGCATGATCCGCATAGCTTGTACTTGTTTCATATGAATTAAGGTATTCAAAAATTAAGAATGAGTACGCATAAGTATGTAGTATATAAGCAAGTCCATGCTTAAGTATGTATGGGGCCCACGTAAGCGAATCCCTCGGATTCCACTAGCGTACGGGTACGAATGTATGAATCATGAGTATGAATGAAAGTATGAGCATAAATATAAGTTTAAGTATGAATATGTAAGTATGAGTATAAACATAAAACGTATGAATATGTAAGTATAAGTATAAGCATAAAACGTATTGTCATGAGTAGGAGCATAGGTACGAATAATAAGGATTACGTATATAGTATATATTGGGACATAATGGATTTAAGCGTATAAAAGCGTTCAAAAGGTTGAGTATGTAAATACGAACGACATAAATGAAACTGTCGCGAGATATCGACTAAAACGTGTACGATGATTTGCATGTATAGTTGTTTAAGCGAAACGTTGAGTTTATCGAATAAAAAATAGATTGAGTTTGATTGGGAAGGTAGAATATAGTTTGTATATGTAAGAGGATATAAAGTACTCATTGGTTATGCATAACATATTTTGTAATGAATGGAAATGCTACTTTTGTTTTAAGAGAGTTTACGTAAATTGAAGATTGTCGGTTCCGATGAAGTCTTCTTGCCATGTGTTTTGAAATTTGAATGACGAATTGAGCGGGGTAGGAAAAGGTTTTCGAAAATAATAAGTTCGCTTCGTTTGTATCAAAACAAGATTTTTTTTTGAATTTTGGAGGTCCTTGGGAAAATGTTGATTCTTAGAAAAGAAATCTAGCAAAATGGACTAGTGATCATTGAAAAGAGTTTTAACAAATGATTCGTTAATGTTGAAAAGAGTCTTTGGTAAAACTATCATATAACATCTATAAGATCTTATAAGTATATGAGAAAGGCTGGTTTGATTTTGGTTGAGAGTGGAAGTCTTTAGTATGATGATATGATGCGAGCGTGTTTTAGTGATTAAGTCGAATATGAAGTTCATGGGCAAGAGGTTCATTGGACCGATTAAATTAATAGGTAGCATTTCGTAAGGTTTTGAAATTCGGATAATAAAATGTTTTAAGACATGATTAAGAATCTTGTGTATATGAGTTAAGTGAAAAATATATTATAGGATAAGAAGTATGTTTGATTAAACAATGCATGTTGAATTTTTCATGAGTAAGGATTTAGACGGAAGATAAACGGTTTAGGTATAAAACTTGATCGCGTTGTATGATGAATTCTCTTTTGAAAGAAAATTTTGGTAACGATCACCTAGGTAAGGGAATCGAATCACCCCTAACTCGTCGGTGAGTTCGTTTTAAGAAAATAAGGAGTGGAGCTAATTGTCAAGGTAAGGAAATCACTCCTATCTCGATGACGTGTCTCCATTTTGGTGTTACAAATAATGTAAATAAAATTGAGTGACGTTTTGAAATCATGCATATGTATAAATGTATGAAAAAGATTTAGTATGTTGTGTGTGAGAAGAAAATATCGGAAGTAAGTTTGAATTTGAAAGATTGCGTCGTATAAGATAAATAATAGAAACACATGTTTGATTGAAATTTGGATGGTTCCAAAGCGGAACTTTGACTAACCAAAGTGACCAGTCTTTTGAATTTGGGGAGCATGCTTTGGCCTAATAGGTGGAATACTCTCGCCGACAAGTCGGTTAACGGTATTTACCCTTCCGGTTACTACATGTCCCAAATCAATCGAAATTTCAAGACTTGGCGGGATTTATGAAAATTCAAGGAGTGGGACTAGTCGACAAGATGCGGGTTTCACCCCTAACTTGACGATTTCGTACCCTAAGTGTGGTTGGTACTCGTCGGGTCAAAATTTAATTTCAACACTTTGACGAGGGTCCACTAGAATTTGAAAGCGAAAATTCTCCATCAAGGTGAGGATCTCACTCCTAACTTGGTGGTGAATTTCGTGTAAAAAGAATAGGTGGATTGAGAGTCTTTCACCAAATTGTGGCTTTCACGCCTATTTTGGTGAAGTCGTCTCGTTGGTATGATATGAGTGATTTCGAGTTTAGTATAAACGAGTAAAAGACGTATGTTCGAAATTATAATAACAAGCATGAGCACATAAAGCATTTCAAGAAAATAACACGTAAGAGACATTTCAAGAATAACATGTAAAGATATTTCATAAAAGTAGCATGTGAAGCAAGTATGGTCGATTTTGGTA